>CM040240.1:219984070-220459903 GCA_022545495.1 Chrysanthemum lavandulifolium | reverse complement strand
AAGTGGCGCCATCCGTGGGACGAACACACGACCAATTAAAGTTATGTGCTTTACGTATTTATTTGGTTAGAAGGTTTGTCCTCATTATTTTTGTCAGTTAGGCGGTCATGCATGGCGTTTTGAGCATCTCGACGTTACATTCGATCATCCTTAATCTCGTTTGGTTAATTCTAAACCTTTTATCTCTTTTTAGTAAATATGATATTTGCACCACGACCAGCTTGCAACATGATAAGTGTTGAAATTTAAAATAGAGTAAAGCGCAAAATCATCCATGTGGTTTGTGTATTTTCGCGAGAATCATCCCTATCTCAGCGTTCAATAAACATCCCAGTCCATGAACCTTTAACATTAATCATCCACGAAACTAACATCGTTAGTTTTACCGTTAAGTGTTAAACAATATTTGCCCGTTAATCCCTCCGTTAATACTTTTTGCACCGTTAGTCCACATTTTACGTTTTATGCGGTTTTAAATGCGTTTTATATTTTTCGTCAGCTTTTTATCCGCTTTTGTCCGTTTTTATATGTATTAGTCCGTTTTTTACGTTCTCGTCCGTTTTTTTACGTTTTCGTCCATTTTACGTATTAAATTAGTTTTACGTTTTGTCCGTTTACTCGCTTTCGTCCGCTTTTTATCCGTTTTCGTCCGCTTTTATCCGTTTTCGCCCGTTTTTATATGTATTCGTCCGGGTATTTTCGTTTTACGTTCTCGTTCGTTTTACGTTTTCGTCCGGTTTTTACGTTTTCATAAGTTTTTACGTTTTCTTTGGTTTCGTCGCTTTTATTCGTTTTTACGTTGTCGTCCGTTTATATCGATCCATTTTATGCGTTCTCGTGGGTTTTTACGTTTTAAATCCGTTTTACGTTTTTGTCTTTTTTTGTTCGTCCGTTTTTTATGTTTTAAATACTGTTTTTACGTTTGTCCGTTTTACCGTTTTCGTTCGTTTTATATGTTTCGTCCGGCTTTTATCTGTTTTCGTCCGTTTTATATGTATTCGTCCGTTTTTTCGTTTTACGGACGACGGATAAGCGGATGACTATAAAAACGTAAAAAACGGTAAAGCGTGTCTGCGTAAAAAAGCAGTAACATAAAAAATTGTGGCATTAAAAGCGGATAGATGGCGGACGAAACATATAAATCGCGGAAAAAGCGGTAAAGCGGACATAAACATAAAATACGGAAGAAAGCGTAAGAAACGGGCGAGAACGTAAAAGCGGACAAAAACGTAAAATAACGGACCAACGTAAAAATAGGCAACGTGAAAAGAGGGCGGCAGGCGCTGAACAACGCAAAAAAACACAAAAACATAAAAAAACCGGACGAATACATATAAAAAGCGGGGCCAACGGATAAAAAGTGGGACAGCGGATAAAAGCGGACGAGCATATAAAATGGAAAAAGCTAGTAAAAGGACAAAAGCGTAAAAAAGCGGCCGGCGTAAAAGCGAGCAGCGTTAAAGGGACTAATACATATAAAAAGCGGACAAAAGTGGATAATAAGCGGACGAAACAAATAAAAGCGAGACGGCGGTAAAAGCAGACCAAAGCGTAAAAAGCAGACAAAGGCGTAAAATAGGGACTAACGGTGCGAAAAGTATTAGCGGAGGATTAACGGGCAAATATTATTTAACAGCGGGTAAAACTAACGGCGTTAGTGCTCGGGGATGATTAATGCTAAAGGTTTGTGGACTTAGGGATGTTTAATCTTGAGCGTTTGAGATAAGGATGATTCTTGCGAAAATTCGCAAAGCATGGATGATTTTGCGGTTTAAGATAATAAACCATATCTTCACTTAAATATTATTCTTTGATTAAGTGTTGAAATTTAATATATTCTTTGATTTGGCTAAATGCTAAAACATGATAAATCGTCCGCGCGATCGGACTATTTTATCTTTTAATCCCATGAAACGGACCTAAGAAAATATCGCGCGATCGGGCTATTTTACATTTTAGCCGCGAATTAATTCAGCGAATCTGTTTTTTACGGTTGATACGCTTGTTGGCGACTCGAACAGCAGCGATCGCAATAAATCTACCGCGTAAGGCCGTGCGTTCGAGACATCTTGGCGGAGAGCGACGATGCTAGTCAATCGTCATGATGCGCGCTTGACACACGGCCGTGGTATATACATCTGCGATCATCCTGCAAGCGTTCGAGTCTATGCGGTTACGATAAATCCATCTGCGTCTATTAGTTGCGGTCACGGTACGTCCATCAGAGTTTTATTTTATACATTAAAAAAAAAAAAACAACAAACACAATTATTTAGATGATGCGCATCCCACGGCGGGTGCGCACTGCCAATTTTCTTATATGTTATGTGCTATATTTTATTTTGCTTATCGCATGATATATTATTCATCTTTATGTCTTGTTTTTTGTTTCGACCATTATGTTTTATATCTTTGCGATTCGCAAGATATCTTTAATCTTTCGTTCGGTTTTTTTCCCAGATTAAATAAGTTTAATCGCCCCTGCAACGCGTAGCACCATCAAACTTGGGGGCTACGGTATACTCTACCATTGTTTCCGTGTCAAGCGCGTCGTCCTCTTTGTCGCGCGGTAGCGCAGCTTATCTTCTGGCGCGTCTTCAGTCGCACTCTTTGTCGCCAGACAACACATTTATCTTCTGAAGCGTCTCTGTCGCGCCTCTTTGTCGCGCGGCAACGCGCCACGTTCTGACACGTCTTCTGTCGCACCATCTTCGCGTCACTCTTTGGTACAAAAGTGCACGCACCCGGGACGCAACGTCGGGTTCCACTTTCGCTCTGTGGCCGTGAAATTAAGTCTAGCATAACATAGCCATGCGCTATCTCATACTAGACTTGGGGGCTTAATGGACGTATGGTCCGGATGGGCGAGAATGGGTCGGCCCGGCAGATCGCATTTCTACTTCTATACCCTGTCCATCCACTATATATCATGTGGGTTATCTACAATCCTAACAACTTTGATATATCTTCATCGCATCTTAACTTGACCGTCGGAGGTGGACCCGGGAGCTTCGGACGCCGGTCGCTCTATGAGTTCTCTTTTGACAAGCGCTCTCTGGGACTCGAGAAGACGACTAACTACCAAGGAGTAGTCGTTGAATCCGTCCATGTGGGATTATGATCAACACCTTCTTTTTTTCCTTCTTCGAATCGACATGTGACCCATCTTACAAAGAGGATGACCGACTTCAAAGTCGGTCGCAAAAGTCGACCGACCGACTTTTCTCATTCCGCTGTGCATAGCCTTACACTCGGTCTTAGTTATTACTCAGCAAATGTGTTAGTACTTTTTATAACAATTATCGGAAAATTTTATTTGAAAAACGATTTATATGCCATGTGTATGAAGTATGAACACAAAATGGCAACGTATAATCCAAATTTTGAACGGCATGTGATTATACAATAAAATCGTTATCTTTCATCTTAAAAGACGATATTTGTTAGTATTAATCATAAACAAAACATATTAACAATATTATCTATATTACTAAGGGATATTTTTAACTTTTGTCATAGTAACACAAGTTTAAAGTATTATATAAACACTTTTTTTTTTAAACATTATTTTTATATAAAACAATGTTAAATTTGACAAAATATTGTCAATTTAAAAAACTATTAATATTAACTGACATATAAATATGGTAATTTTACTTTGTTTGATATTTAAAGCTTGTGACATCATGACACAAGTTAAAAATTTATAAAGAGTGACTTTAATTTTGAAAACTTAATTAATGTAATTTGGGTAAACTACCTTTAGTTATCTTTTAATACACCTCAAGTTTGATTAATTCAAAACTTATAAACTTTTCAAAAATACACTATATTAATTTTAAAAAACGCATGCTTTATATTTTAAAAAACACACGCTTTGCACCAATAATCGAATTATAATCAGGATTTCATAAGTATAACTATTTGCCACTATACGCTATTGCTTTAGGCGGATATATGTCTAATATCTTTAAGACAAAAATATCATGCTTGAGATGATAAATATTGCATGGTTCTCAAAATTACAACCGGAGATAAATCCTTGAAATAACGACATTATTTTTTTGTAGTTTATAAAGAAAATAATGAGGTTTTATGCTGCATAATTTGGCTGACTGAATGTTTTTTGTTGGGCAGTGTCTGGTCTATTTCATTTAATAGATTCACATGATCCTAGTTGCATTTCGAACTTCTTACCCACCGACATATTTGTATTTCATTTCCTAGCTAGGTTTTAAAGCTTGGTATCTAATAGTACGGACTACTTTATTATTTGAGGTCTATTCATTTTCTAGCCATGTCATATATAAAGTTCAAAAAACATATTTGATTTTTCATGATTTTATTGCATTAATGTTAGAAATTTGTCTTGAGATGACCTGGTTAAATCACGCCATGCATCATTTCTCTCTCTCCGACGACCGACGACGAATTCTGGCGATGGTGACCGAGATTTATTTTATTTATTTATTTATTTATTTTTTTTTTATTCAAATATTTTTAAAAACAAAATTAAAATTCATTAATAAAATACTTAACATTACAACAATAATTAAAAACTTAAAGTAATAAAAGCGTAGATGACACATAATACTTATTAAAACCGCAACTTAATAATCAAGGTGTAACGTTCTTCGATTGAGCTTAAGTTGTTCGAGTTCTTCATGGTTGTCGTGCGAGGATATTTGGGTCGAGAGGTGTGTTGTAGAAAATTAAATCTTGCGTCCGGGTTGATTGTCGCCATTGCAAGGCTGGCAGCGTTGGAGCTCAAGTTTCTCATTTTAACTCTTGCTTTCGCGCGCGCACTCGCTGACTCCATCTCTTCTGCTTCAACTTTATGTATTCCGCCCATATTCTTGGTTTTTCCTTATTTGACTTTTTGATCTTGAAAAAGTTCTAGCCATATTAGTAAGAAATGAAGCGGGTGCCCGTGTGATTTCTTCATTAGCGTCGCGACCTTTTGGTCGTGATTCTCGAGCCTCTTCTTCTTCGAATCATCCACATCTTGGGGATTAAAAGGACCTTTGTTGACCCCGAGGTGGTTTCAAGTCTGGATTTCTTGAGACTAGTCTTGGTGAAATTAGGCATCTCAACAGTTTCAAGCGAGAATGCCTCTCAAACTTTCCAACACTCCTTGATGTAAACTCATACTTGTGAAGCACACGGTATTCGTTACAAGCCTTTTCATAGTCGTCTTCGTCATTCTCACCGCTTCCGTGATTATCTTTGATATTATCCATAATCGCACAAAAGAAACCCCTGGAGCGAATCCTACCCTTCCATTTGGTGGTTATGGGTCGTGGGTTCTTGTTGAACCGTTTCACTTTCAAAGCACGCTATCACCTCGTCCCAAAACCCACTCCGGTTGATAGAGTTCCCTCTTTCGAATTTTCGACACATGTACCCGTGCTCTACAAAGCGACTTCTTCCGTTTTTGTCCATGGTACGACGGGTGCGGTTGCAACATTCTTTCCTCGCCGCTTCCCGCTGTAGCCCGCTTTGTAACCTTCTGGTTTGACGGTGGCGTCTCTTCGACATCGTCTTCACCACGAATAGAACAGTGGTATGAACCGTGCCCGAACCTTGTCCCATCGAAGCATCTTGAGTCGGGTATTGTTGAGACGTGAAGCATTGGCGGAGGAATTCCATAAAATGCTCATAATCCATATCAAGATTAACAAAGACGAGGCGGTGAAAGCGATTGATTATGTTGGGAAGATTGTGAGAAATCCATGTTAGGATGATACGACGAACCGCTGGTGCTTGGTTTTGATTGATACTCGGACGACCCGTGTGGTAAATATGGACGATTGACGTAAAATGGGTTTTGATTAAGGTTGGGTTGTGGTAGTCGTGTTTGATAATTAAAAGCCGCTTGAAAACCAACATCCGATTTTGTGGTGGTGTTAAACCGGTTAATTGAAACGGTGGATCGGTGAGAAATTCAAGTTCGAGAATTTTGGGAAGTCGGGATCGTCGGGTTTTAGTGGGAGTTTTTCAGCGACACGATGATTATTGAAGAGTAGTTGTTTGAATTGTGAAGAGTAGTTGTTTTGAATTGTGTGTTTAAAAATGTGTTTGAGGTTGGTATTTATAATGTTGTAAAAGTAGTAAAGTTTTTAAAAAAAAAAGAAAAAAAAAAAGGGACAAACGTTATTAATATGTGTGTTTCATTCGGTTGCTTGGGCAACCTAGTTGCTTTCCCATTGCTCCTCAACCGACCCTCACCCAACCTCCACATTGGCCTCAACCGACGGCAACCTTGCTCGACCGGAGGGTTCGACCGACCCTCTGCGCCGAGCCTTAGGTCTCTCTACCCCCGATCATAATATTTCACGATTAACTCGATCTATCATGTTCACATGGGTTGATGAAGCTATCAATGTGAAATATCTTTTCTAAAATCAAATGTGTACACGGGAAAGAATTGGAAAAGAACAAAGGCAATGCATAGAAGTACGTAACCCACCATTCGTAAATCAATGTTGCATTGTTGCCCACGTTGTTCCTTCTTGAAATACTTTAACTACCCCTATTACATTCACATCATATTGTTATTAGTATTTAGTTTTATTGGATTAGGAAAGAAAAATAATACGGAGTATGTATTTGATTTTACATGTGTTCATACTGAAAATAAAATATTTTTCTGATTTTGGAACCAGATAAAAACTAAAAGCAAAAGAAGTTAACAATTACGGAGTACAATACAATATCTCGCTGGATTGAGTTGTCGTTGCTGCTGTTGGTGTAAAGTTCATGTAAAAGTTTGTTATAAAATTTATATGAATTTTGTTCTAAAGTTTATGTAAGGTTTGTAAAAATTTGTTATAAAGTGTATGTAATTACTAATTATGTAATAAGATTATGCTTTTCGTTTGTGTAAATCCATTTTTTTATTTTGGTGTGTAAATTTGTTTCATAAGTTTATTTGTAAGTTTGTAATATTGTTAGAAAATATTGTTATATAATATGTGAAAAATATTTAAATGAGTTGGTGTTGAAA
Source organism: Chrysanthemum lavandulifolium (assembly GCA_022545495.1). Taxonomy (NCBI): domain Eukaryota; kingdom Viridiplantae; phylum Streptophyta; class Magnoliopsida; order Asterales; family Asteraceae; genus Chrysanthemum; species Chrysanthemum lavandulifolium. The sequence continues at coordinate 220,452,897 of CM040240.1, read as the reverse complement.
GAAAAGGAATAATATATTAATAGTGGTTGGAATAATATGTTGCAAAGATACACAACGCTATCATTTTCCTGCATTAAACTTTTATTACATACAATAGAAAGTTAACAATATTAGTACATTTTTTAGCCCAAAATTATAAAGTTTACATGGGAAATGATAGATCTTTACATGAAAAATGATAAAGTTTAGCATGATTAAGCATAAGTCAGGTAACTATTCGAGATTGTCTAGCAAGCCATGTGATGTGATATAAGGCAAGAAAATGAAAACAAAAAAAGACAAAAATGCCTTAAATATGCGGCGGTGGTGACGCAGGTCGGCTTTGCCACGCGTCATTTCTCTCAAACAACCCCGACGACGACGCAGATTCTTGCGATGGTGCACCTGCTTATTATTATTATTTTTTTTTTTTAAATTCACTTCATGCAACGTGTAACTTGCATGCATACCATTTCATGCAACGTGTAACACAATGTTCGGTCCTCTAATAAAACATACACGCATACCATTTCATGTTTTGCATGCATACCATTTCATGTGCAACCACACTCCAAATGAATCTCAACAAATTAAAACCCTTATCATAATGTAAATCGAACACAAACAAGCACCAAAGCAGTTTGCTTATAAAAAAAAAACACTTTTTGGTTTCTTTTCACGACCAACGAACACACAAGAATGGTGGAAAGGTTTATTATTCGTTTGTGTTTGTGTTTTGGTAACCTTTTTGTTTGTTTTGTTTTGTGAATTGATCGTTTGGCCAGGCCAAGTTGTGTTTTCCTTCGCAGACGACCGATGAAGACCAAGGCATCCACAATGGGTCGACCGACGGACCGTCGATCAGCAGAAGGTCGCGACCAACCACCGTGTTCAAATTTAGAGACCAACAATGTAGTGGGAAAAAGACACAAAATGGCCTCAGTAAAGGTTACTATTTTGAATTATGAGTTAGGGACCAACGGTGAAATAATGCCAAAAAGTAAAATTACATAAAAGCCCATGATTTGAAAGTCAAATAGGATAGATAACGAATCAAAATAACGACAGTTACGTATAACGGAGCTCAAATGACCAAACGGGGACCAAAAAGCCGACCTTGTAGAGCATTTCCACGGATCCCATTATCTAGGGACCAAATTTGCATTCCGCCCTAAGTTCAAAGACCAACGTTTTTTTTAACCATGGTTTTCGACCTTCTTTGACCGAGTAATCCATGGGGTTTGAACCCACTGCCACACAGACTCAAATCGGGTAAAACACTCCATTTTTAAAAGGTTGGCGTGGCCTAGGGCTGCTCAAACGGACCGGACGGACCGGACCGACCGACAAAACCGACCGGACCGGACCGAAACCGATCGGACCGATGGACCGCGGTCCGGTCTCGATCTAAGATTTTTGCTCGGATTCGGTCTCGGTCGGTCCGGACCAAAAGCAAACCCGAATTTAGCTTGTGATCGGACCGACCGACAAAACTGATCGGACTGCACCGACCTCATTCGGTCTCGGTCTCGATCCGTTTTTCGGATTCGGTCTCGGTCCAATCCGGTTCGTCGGTCCGGTCCGGTTTTAGACCGATGAGCACCCTAGCGTGGCGGCAAAGTTGTTTTCACCTAATGCGAATTAAACTTAAAACTTCACACATTTTAAAGTAATAGTTACAGTGTTGTAAAAATCGGCCATGGCGGTTGGCGGTGGTCCACCGCCACGATATTTACCATATCGGTCTAACTTATCGGTTTGGTCAAAAGCGGTCAAAATCGGTAAAAATCGGAGCTTGGCGGTTAAAATCGACCTAGGCGGCGAAGCGGTCAGCAACGGTCAACCGGATCTAGTTTTTTTTTTTTTTTTTTTTTTTTTTTTTTTAAATTCACGGTGGTCAACTTCGATTTTATTGATTTTGTTTAATTTGAGCTAGTTTTATAATTAATATTGCTAATATTTTTTTTAGATAAATTCTTTATAATTTATGGTTCCAGTCGTGGCTTACATGGCGACTATAACTATAGCGGTGAGGGGCGCAGCAAAACCGACCGACTCCCGAAAACCGTCTCGATACCAACTAGTCCCGAACGTCCCGAAACCGAACCGAGCTCAATCGGGTCGGGACTCGGTTTTGGTTTTCAAGCTAATCGATTTCAGGATGGGGTCGGTCGGGACGAAAACCAAAAAAACAACAAACAAAACCGAGAAAACCGACCCGTCTCGAAACCGAACCAAGCTCATTCGGGTCGGGACTCGGTTTAGGTTTTCCGGCTAGTCGGTTTCGAGTCGGGACGGGTCGGTTCCGGCCCAATGCTCACCCCTACTTGGCGGGAGTCAACCGTCACAGTACCACCGAGCGATTTTTACAACCTTGAATAGTTAATGCACTTTTGACACTAGCCCACCTTGACTGATTAATTTACTCTTTATTTTATTTAACTACAAAATTCAGTGATGTTGCAAGCAAATACTTAATTTAAGGGTGTTTGATACTTACAAAATTTTTTTTATACATACATCACATTGTACAACACTGTAATGCATATTGTACAACAATATAATGCACAAATATGATGTATCTATAAAAAAAGATAGGTTATTTGTATACACATATTTTTAAATATACACCATTAATATGTGCATAGCGGTATTGTACTCATAAAAAAAATGACGTGAATATCAACCTCTTAATTTAAAACGAAATAGTAGTACTCCGTAGTTTAAATACGTAGTAGTGTAGTACAGTAGTAGCTAAAGTGGCGAGGTGGCAACGACTAGTACAAGGGCTTACGAATTTAACGTAGCTGTCGTGATTTTTGTTGTCACGTGATTACTCGACTAGAAAGGGCTCTATGCCACGTGTCATAATCTAAGCGGCACATTCAAATGCGGCATATCGTGACACACTGACTGACACAGAGATGTCGTTTGGGTTTGATTGAATTATTTATATTTGGTACCGAATAGACTTTTCCTCGTCAAATTGCAATCAGCCTCTCTTAGTTTTTAGCTTGTCAAAAATGGTCTTTCAAGTTTTAGCTTTTACAGTTTTATACAATCAAATTACGCAGTACAAGTTAATGAGAGGTTGATATGACGGTGAATGTCTGTGGTGTTTGCACTTGAAGTGCTCTTATTCGACAAACACACCTAAAGTAATTATCTTTTTCCTATAGTAAAAAATGATCAGAAGAAGGTCATAGGTTTCCGGGTTATAAGTAGTAAATCTATGTTTCGACATTCTTTGATCTACAAATATAAGAATTTGATGTATGTTCTTATCTAGGGTTCATGAGTCTGATTTATATCGAAATCCATGTGTATTAAGTAGTTTGTTTATGAGGTTTTTAAAAAGTGTAATTAAAGTTTGTGTACATCTTTTCTCGCTAAGAAATTGGTTCCTGATTTCAAACTTGAATAGTACCTTTTTTCAGCTTTGTAATCTCCAAACTCAAAATGGGACCTTTTACAGTTTGTATTGGTTGAAAGTTTCCCACAAGGTCTTTTTACACGCACCAAAGTCGTAACAAATCCGTCGCGAACGAGGAGAGAACCCGGATTTTCCAGTGGTACCAGTTCCAACCTGAAACTAAATTGGTTTAGACTACTTCCATTCGTATATTTTCAAAAATTGTATTTGATTCTATATGATCATGTCGGATTCTAATTTGACACGCTCTCATACCACTATTTAACATAGCTAGAGAACGAGTTTTCATGTAATGTACTTAACGAAGTCTTTTAAAGTACGGTAAACCATTAACAATTAAGTTGATTAATTTTGTATCTATGTGCTCATTCGAATGATTATCAACAGTCTTAATTTTGTATATATGTACTCATTCGAATCATTATCAACATAGTCATTTGAAACTTAGAAATTGTTTTGCTTATTAAGGTATGCAAAATACAGCTGGAAGGAGTAAAGTTCTTTAGTTTTTGCATAACTATTATCATTGATTTATCAACATTGTAATTCCTTTACGAGGCAAAGTGACAAATGAGATACAATTGAAGACCGACACATGTTAAGAAGTAAATATTTCAATAGATACTAAATATAACTCATCGATGGGCCTTTGGATTCAAATTTAATAAGAATACATGCAACACAAGCAATGTTTGCATACATAAAGAAGAGACTACATAAATGTAGGGGTGTTTACGGATTGGGTAATATCCACAGTAACCGAAAACCGAAACCGAACCGAACCGAAAATAACTAAACCGAATTTGTGACCGAACCGAATTGGTCAAAACCGAACCGAACCGAACTAAATATTTGGTTATCGGGTTGGATATGGTTAAGAGCGAAACCGAAAACCGAATTCATATAAAATATATATTTTTTATGTATATATATGAAAAAAATCACTAAAACTCTTTTTAGTATAAATATAATATGATTTAAGTTTGAAAAAATATTTTGTGTTAAAATATATATAATTAAATAAAAATAATTAAAATTATGTAATTGGTTATTGGTTTGGTTTTTGATTATAGGGTTGTTTTTGGTTATTCGTCGGTTTTCGATATACCCTGAAAAAAATATTAACCGAACTAACCGAACCGAATAAACCGATTACCCGATAACCAGAACCGATGAACACCCTTACATAAATGTACATTTATTGCTTTTTAGATCTTCATATTCTGTATCCAGATGTTAAGTTCTCCAATTTTAGTACGGTACGAGTACATGAGTAATCTCAAATACTTCAACGCTCACATTTAAAGTTACCAACAACATAAGAGGTAGGTTATAAGGCTAAGCACCCTAAGAACCTCTAGCGATTTTCATTTTGTCTGTCACATCAGTTTTCTATTTTCGACGATCTAAATGCGACTTTTTACCATACTAAGACAACCTACACACTACAAAAAAAATACCCCACAAATACGTTTTTTTTTTAAAATTTAATTAACACACACACCAAACATATGCAACTTCGGTCACATGCATGACCCAAACCAAGAAAAAAAAGGACGATCGATTGACCACAATAAGGGTGGCCTCCATTTGTATCGGTCGACCAAATACTCGATCGACTTATTCACATGCAACTGGGACTCTATTTCTGATTTGTAAACCCCACCCCCTTCCCTCCCTCCTTTTTTTTTTTTTTTTAATTATAAAACTGTGAAATGGAAATGTGGAATATAAATATAAAGTTTAAAAATTAAAAGTATTAAACTGCAAAAAATATAGATTAGAAATTGATAAAAAATTATGTTGTACTATAAACTGAGAGATAGAAAAACATATTTTGTAGGTCAGGAGGGGTGTGTATAACGTAACACGTGTATAACAATGAATATAGTAATGTGTTTTCATGATTGAGTGATAGAACTTTACATTAGAGTGAACGAGTCGGAAACGCTAACGTGAATTTGTCTTCAATCTTAATTATCACTCTTATCAAGGGCTAAATGGTAGTTTCAAATAAATAAAGGGACCATCTCAAAGAATCACTAGAAACAAAACGAACAGAATAGGTTCATGAACCCGTAAATAGTGTTCCACACAATTGAATTGAAAAGTCTATTCTACAAAATTAAATATCATCGACTTTTATAGAATGAACATTCAATTTATCAGGCTTAATATATCGCATGACAGCTAAGTGAATATGAAGTAAATGGTGTACCTTAAAAACACAAATTTTACAGTATCAACAAAATAGACAGACTATAAAAAACACAAATTTTAACGAAGTACAAATTCAATGTTAGAAAGCTACTCAAACTACGTAGTACTTCCCACGTTATAAAATATTGTTAGTATATACTGAGGGACGAAAGCCAAGAATTTGGGTTGAGAATTTTTTTTTTTTTTTTTTAAAACATACAATAATTTTTTTAGAAGTTCGAATCGAAGTTTAAATCGTTCAACATACATTTCAATGATATTTGTTTTGGTAGTAACAAACAATTATTTATCCGACGCGACAAAATCGACCAAAACAAGTCAATGGAAAGGGTTTTATCAAACTCGGTCAAGGATACCAATAATAGTTAGGAAATGGTGTAAGATCAGACGATTTAAACGCTTATAATTTCAATCTGATAGAGATAATAAAATGTCATAGTTCATAACCGACATTTTTATAACCAAACATGTTAGACAAACTAAAAATTGTTAAATTTATATAGACAAACAGAATTTTTATAGTTTTAGAAAAGTTTATTTTTATAATAAATCACAAAACAAAAATATAGCAAATGCTATAATTTAGTCCTGGCCTACACATAGAATAAAAAGAATTATCAAAAGATTTTTTACTTTTGACCTTAATATACCCTATAATACATAGATGTGACTACATTTCCAATTTCCAATTTCCAATACACGTTTTATGACTACTTCCACTTTCTCTCACATGCAAACCATCTTCACCTTCCCCGTTATCTTTTGGCCGGAATTTATAATTTTTTTTTTTGCAAATCATCTTCACCATCATCTTCTCCTTTATCTTCTCTCATATATATCTAAGGTAGTTTAGCCGGTTAGGGGTCGAAGACCTCCAAATACCTCTTGGCTCCAATCACCGAGTATATAGATAGTTTAGATCGCGTTTACAATTTTACGTTCAATATAAGTTGTTATTATAAATTTCAAAAAAACATTAACTATTTAGTTTAAGTTAAAACTCTTTTATGTAACAAGTGAGAAAAATAGTAGTAACTGGGGATCTGAGCTAGGGGTTCATGCTCGGTAACTCCATGAATTTTTTCGATATATTATTCTTTTTAAAAACACCGATTTTTCCTAAACGATCTTAAATGCACCTGCTTTTTCGATATGGTTCAAAAGATTTTGTCTGACTTGGTTATATTTGGTCCTGGCCCATCTCTAAAGAAGATATAATTCTTTTCTCTTTTATTTTATTTTAAATATGTGTTTTTTTAAGACAAATATAGTATTATCTCGATTTTAAAATTATTGTCCACCGACAGAAAACATACAACATACATTTTAAGAAAAATATACTCTTGATTCTGTAAAAGCAGCTAAAAACAGTTTTACCTACTGAAAAATTAATTAATGCTTTAATTTAATTATATATAAAGTAAAAATGAAATATTCACAATCAGATTTGGACTGAATTTGTACTTTGAAGTGGTATTAAAAAATTAAAAGTGATTTTAAAGATTATATAAAATTCAAAATTTAAATTTAAATTCAGTGAACATATAACCCGTTCGTACGATAAAAAAGCAAATATATATCACAAAGTCTTCCGAAAACCTCTCATTCTTCCTCACTCACCATGGACACACTAGTCAAGAAAACCACACACAAAAAAAACACCTTCAAACTCACCACCAATTCACCCACTCCAAAACTCATCAGAATCTCATTAACCGACACTTACGCAACTGATTCTGACAACGATGACGATGAAACAACCAACATCACTTGTCACAAAAGAGTTAAAAAATTTGTTCACGAAGTAACAATCCAGCCCGAGTATCCTAAACCATCTGTGGTTGTTGATAAAATGAAGAAAAGCGAAAGGATACCGTTGAAAGCATTAACAAATAGTAATAACAAAAAGTACCGAGGGGTGAGGCGAAGGCCCTGGGGTAAATACGCAGCAGAGATACGAGATCCCGTAAAACGTGTACGGTTATGGTTAGGTACTTTTAACACAGCTGAAGAAGCGGCTATGGTTTATGACCAAGCTGCTCTTCAGCTGCGTGGACCTTACGCGCTTACTAATTTTGTGGCTCCTAGACCACCAGAGTTAAAACCAAAGCCTGTTGTTAGCTGTAGTGGCTCTGGTTTTAACTCTGGTGATGAGATGAGTAGTGGTATTAGTAATAATAAAATGATGTCACCGAAATCGGTGTTGCCTGTTTCGAGTGATTTGGGTGGCGAAGTTGGTGGTCTTGAGATTTTTCGCCCCTTTGACGAGGATTATTTGTTTGAGTTTGGGAAGTTGGATGAGTTTAATTTTGATTTGATGACGTCGCCGAGTACCGTGTGTGAAAGATTTGATCCTTTTGAGGATTTTAATACCGATGATTTTTTGTGTGATTAGACTCTCGCTAACTTATCGTCACATCAGCATATTATCACTAAGAAAAAAAGAATAAACGTATTAAAAGTTCGAGCACCTCGACATCCAGACCACGAGCTCACGACGATTGATATGCACGAGCGACCATGAGTCATCTCCGATTGCAACCGGGTCGTTTGGGTTTTTTTGTAGTAGCGAGTATTTACTAGGATAGTTATTATCTTTTAGTGTTTTTTTTTCCTAATGAATTTTGAGTGTAAAAATGAAGTTGTTTTCGTTACTTTTGACGGTAACGGAAGAGTGTGAGAGTGGTTTGGAGTTAGGTAACGGCGTTAAGTTTTGTTTAATGTAATACGCGTGGTAGTGCACGTGAGTGGTAAATGTCACTACGATTTTGGATGAGGCGAATGAATTAATGAATTATTATGGTTCTTGTTTTACTAATGACTGTGGTAGTTACTGTATAATTTAGTTAGAGTAATAAAATATTTTACATGTATGTCTCTTCGTGCCCATGTGTGTAACTCTTTCAAATATTTTATTTTGCTAGCAAACAACTTTGTTTAAAAGTAGCTCAATTGTACCAAAGCTAGGAGAAAACATAAAGTAAGCCATTTTTGAGCTACATTTAAGTTTTAAATAATGAACTCCCTTTTATGTATTGCATTATTAGCCGGACTATATACGAAGTACATATAACAAAAAACTCTAATAACCCAAACTCATAACCGTGTTTGGGCCATATTTATCTTCTAATACTAAAAAGTCAAATACCAAAGTTGCAGGTAAGAAAAAATTTACATCTTTGGGTTTTAAATAATAATTAAATAATGTTTGTAAATTTGACAAAAAAGCCTTATTATATTTTTAAATTAAAAAATAATTGCATATAAACTTAAATTATATGACTCGTATATGTTTAATATTATATGTATTTATGTGCAAAACTAATAAAAATGTGACAACTTTTAAGTGAAGGATTTGTGTGACGATACTTATTAGACACCTTTCCGAGACCTCTGTGAATGTAAGCCAAGAATGAACTGTTGCATAAATCTCATCCATGTAATAAGTAAAGACAACATAATAATTGTAAACTTAATAAGAAAACACAATAATTAAAAAAATTACACTAATAAGAGGATGAGTACTAGTGAAGGATGGCAACAATTATGTGAAAGTGGCTTTTTAGGGAGCATGAAAACATCATAAGAGCATGGACATCTTTGCTCACGGGGGATGGTCTATTTTTCCATGTTAAAACTATTTTATTGAACTGACAATTTCGTAATAATATCTCTATATTTACTTTGGTAGGGGCCAAAAGTTATAAAATTAAGAATTTCAACTTTAAATAACAAATTGAAAACAAACAAAACTCTCTCACGAAGCAGAACTTATAACCAATGGCGCGTAGCTCAGTTGATAATGAATAGAGTATATTTGCTTATGAACTTGTGAGTAGTGACAACATGCATAAGTCATGTTGGCACGAGTCAACACAATAAGGAAGATAGGATTACCTATACCACATGTATAAACATTCCAACTTTGTTAATTCGATTGGTTTTGTTAATCCGAGTTTTGCTTGCCTTTACTGTCAAGGAATCAGTACTAAGTTTTGTTTTTAGCTCAAGGTTTGATATTCTGTGAAATAATGTACAGTACTACGCATATGACAATGAGGTCAAACACAGTAACTTTTTGATGTAGTACATATGCATGGCCCTTAACAAAGTATACGGAACAAAAAACTGTTATTGATTCTTGTTTTTGGTACGTTTTAGAAGGTGATACTGAGATGTTATTCCATAACTAGTCAACTTTCCTCATTTGACATCTGGCCCGGGTCTCTTCAGTTTTCTATCTTTCTACTTTCATGGATAGTGAGAAAATGAGAATGTATTTCAAAAAAAAAAAAAAAAAAAACTGAGAATGATTCAATGAACCAAAGTCCCAAAGTGGTCAAATATATTATTAAGAAAAAGTTGTATTTATTTATTTATTTATTATTTATTTATTTTATAACTAAAAGGTTGAAGGATAGTCAGTAGTCCAACACTTGGTGAAAAAAAAAAAAAAAAAAAAAAAACAATTTCTCAAAATAGATCAGAGATCGGGCGACTCCATTAAAATTTTGACGTACGCACATATTTTATCAATAAATTACATGAAATGATCGTCGGGACGGAAATCGAACGTTATTTGTAAAAGAGATAACTCAAAAATATTTATTTTAGAGGCGATATACACTACGTTGAAATTTTTGTATTAAAAATTAGTAAAACCATATATAAAAGAGTATAAATGTATATATGGTCAAAACATTTGGGTGGCCACAACCCCCTCTCTTCTAAGTTTACACTAGAATTTTGACACGTGCCACATCTTTTTATTAATAAAGTATAAGTCGCCCAATAGTTCAAGGGAAGTCCGCTTAAGTCGTCTGATCTACTTTAGAAAGTTGATTTTTATTTTATTATTTTTTTTATTTTTTATTTCATGTTGAACTACCCTTCAACTTTTGGACTATTTAAAGAATTTGCTAAAAAAAACCTTACATCTCAATTCTCATGTGCTATAATTTTTAGTTTCATGTAGAAGCTTGTAAATTATCTTTACATGTTTAACTTTCGTTAAAAAAAAAGGCCATGCTACACAAACTTGTCTGTATCATATCATATTATCATATCAAACCACAAATGCAAGATTTAACACAAACAATTACACTTAAGACTCGGATAACCACCATTTGTCATACTTTTAGCTTAAGCGCTATTTATTGGACCGGGTTCAATTGACAAAAACATCAGCAAAACTTGACTCAGAAACCAGTCGCAAAGAATCATGGACTAGTTTAGCATGCTAGTCATTCTTTTTTGGTTCTGCTTCCTCACATATGACGACGGCGTATCAATAAGTAGTAACTCGATCAAAGAGTTTCTAACGGAATAACAAAAATAGACCTCACTGTTGCACCATAGTCACACGTATAACATATTGATACCTTTATTCACACATACTATTAATAAGCTAAGTTTTCTTATAAGGAGATATAGAATACAATGAATTACAGTCTCATATATGATATCTAAATACTTGTTCAAAAAGACCTTATGTAGTTCTTAACTTCACTACTTTTATAAGATGGTTTTCATTGCACCATTCGCCCAAGCATTGGTTGAAAGTCGATATAAATATAAAATCGTCCCTACTTATTTCTTTTAATTTACTGGATGTATGCCAAAACATGTGACTCGATTGTGGGTGCTCACTGTTCAGTGTTGCATTGTCTCTTACGATCAAATTGAATCAAAAGTTAAAATTTATTACTCTGAGTTTTAGATGGGCCGGTTACTATCATGGAGCCGAACTATTCAAATAAGCCGAATAGATATGCGTCTTCAAATCATCTCTCAAACAAAACCGTACCATCGTTTTTTATGAAGAAAATAATAAATAAAAAGGTCAAACTTAGGTTCGGAATTGAGCTAATTTGAACGGTTTTGTTCTATAGGGTTGGGCGTAATGGTCACTCGACTATCACCTCCACCTCAACGCCACATTAACTTTTTAACATACCACCTTAAAAGCGTAAATGATCACCAACTAAACAAACACGTAAAACAACTCACTGATACTAATATACCCTACATCCGCCACAAACTAAAACTTTTTTCCTTCTTTTCATTGGGTGAAAGATACTACCCAGACCCCCCAAAAAAAAACTTGGTCTACCCTCCCCACCGTCCCCTTAATACTTCATGCTGACTCAGACGCTGCGTCTCCACCCACTCCCCCCATGGTCCGTCATTGACCGAATAAATGGTTTGGTTTTGTGTGTAGTATATAATTAATTTTGTGGGGTATGTTTTGATTGTTAGTGTGGTCTCTTACTACAAATGTTTGGTTTAGATGTGGTCTTGGTGGTGTCATAAAGAATTGGCGCGTGGGAGGTGGTTTGGTTTGATCTTATTACTATCAGTCTAACTAACCCCTTTTCACCCTTTCACGCGCCAACACTCGACCTCCGTCATGGCCTTCACGTGTGAAAGGTGGTTCTTCGTATGTGAAGGGTGCCACCATAACAGCCGGTCTAAGTGATTTGTAAACAACAATGCAACTCTTTAAAATATGATAGAATAAAAAATAAAATTAAGTGAATGGCATTTAACTCAAATGGCTAATGTTATTTTGGCCCATTTTAACCCATAACATTTTTCTATCGTTTCATGTTATGCATTTTCTGTTTTGTTCTATATTTCATGTCTCTAATACTATTTATCTTGTTAAAATTTATATTTTATGTTATGTACTTTCAGTTCGATAGTTTTATAATAAAAACATAATTATAAAATCAAAAAATTATTACAAAAAATATAAAAAGTATGGGCTTTAGAATCATTTCGGAGGGTATGTATAACTTAACTCGAGTGTTCTAAAAGGCGATCATAGACCACGAGCACGACCTTAACGTTACGAATAGATTTAGGCGTCATTTGCAGGCGTGACGTGATATGGCGTGATAGGCGTGGCGCGATAAGCGCCTTTCTTTTAGCGCTTTTAGGAATCTTGTTACAATGTTATGCATACCACATATATGAGCCGACTAATCGCGATTTGGGACCTGTATTTGTGTTTTTGAAAGAAATAAATAATATTACATTCAATGATAGTTCTTGACTTTATTCCTTATGTGTAACATTTTTTTTCAGAATTTGATATATACGAAATATGTTATAAATATATAAATATTTTGTCTTACGGTTTAAGTTACGCTTTAAAACGCCGTGACTTCGCCATGACCATTAAGGTGAGTCTTGGTAATGACGCCCCGACAAAGACGCTGTCACGCTATTTATAAAATCGATATGACACCATATTTTTTGACGATACACACATTTGTGCATTACAAGGTTACTACAATATCAGAATGCACAAATTATTTTTTTCAGATTAAAAATATGTCATGAAGATCACCCTTTATAAAATTGATTATCCATAGTTTAAACGGGTCAAATCAAATTATAAAGAAAGTCAAATATCCACTACGTACCATGAAATGTCTATCACACACAAATGAGGTGTTGTCTGTGTTTATGTCAAAAGCATTGGGAAGGAGTACTTAAAACTGGCCTGAAGGTGCATGACTGACTATTTGCAGGGTCCCCCATAAACAAGAAGGTCAGCCCAGCCAATGGGTATGGAGACCCTGACTCGCCCTCACTTGCACCTCTCAGATGTTTGCAGACTGTGTAGCAAGGCGCCTACCTTTTGTTATGAGTTTGCATTTCATAATTTGCATCCAACTTGCATGTATATATGTCCACTACCATATTTTTGTTTATGGAAATTTACCTGTCAATTTATGTAAAAAGTTTACTTTACACTACAGAATGTAATTATGGGTGTGTTTACTTTTTTCGGCTAAAGAGTTTATCAATTGATTTTTTTAACATGTTTAAGCAAGCTTACAGCTGAGAATTAGATCGACATCGTCTCACAGAAGACATGCGATCTACAAAATCAGACTTTCGCGATCTCGCAGATTTTTCGTGGACCCGGTGTCCTTTTAACGCTTTTAACTCGCGCTTTTAAGCACACACGTTGATAAACCCTTATCAATTGATGCTTTTAGTTTATGGTTTATTCATGTTTATAAGCAGAAAATATAAGTTTACGAACTTCTTCAAATACAAATACATGTTCGGTTGTTTATGTTATACAAAAACAACTTTTAGTAACTGTTTTTGTATAACACAAACAATCTAATATATATAATAAAACTTCATGGGTTTCGTTGAAATATGCATTTTGAGATAAGCAATCCCGAAAAAGCATTAACCTTCTTTTTCAATCACATTTCAAAAGTACATTGTTTGCTAGTAACAAGCTAAGAATGTATGTATCGAACCTAAATCTTTCATTTCAAAGAGTTGTAATTAGTAGTGCTAGTAGGTATGGGTGCACACTTTATTGACCTTGGTTCCTACATACAACAACTAAGTGACCAACTTGATTCAATTTCATTTTTTCCTGATTCAATTTCATTTTTTCTTATTTGAGAAAATAAATCTATGAATCTCCTAGTCTTAGGTAAATATATTATTAATTCTATGTTATCAAATGTTTTTTTCTATGGGTCACTAGATATCATATAACTTATGTCTAATGTCTTGAGTCTCAAGTTCATTGATTAAAATGACATGCTTTTCAATACTAAACTAAAAATCTCATGAAGCACGCTGTATAATTTAAATAATTTCCATCCTTAAATTAAACTATAAAAAAAATTCATTATTTGTTCTTTTTCTTTTCATCTAGTATTAGATTAATACAAAGATAGTGTAACAAAATCATTATGACCCTACTCAAAGGAGAGTGATGGGGCAAAATGTGAAGATTTGTTTTATATTTTCAGAGATATTATTCTTTAAGAGACAAAAATGGACCATTTAAAAATCATGCAAACTGCAAAGATATGTGTGAGAACGACTTGGCCTTTTATCGTGATTATTATGTATATGATATAAAAAAGTTCTTTTTTCAAACAATATATAAGGGATAATTTCTTCCATGTCCTTAAAAGAATTAATAATTATATATAATACTAAGAATCTTATCATTATATTGTGTTATGCCATAGCAAAATGGTTACATTTTTTTTCCTATATAACACAAATGCTAGAATAAGTTTTATAACACAGAGCTTGTATACCTTTTTGGAAAATTTATCACCAAAAAGGCTTCCTTTCAAAAATGAAAAAGAAAATTAAGCAAGTTATACTTATTTGGATTCTCTTATTTTTATCCAAATCACTCTCTTTAGTCTCTTTTTCTTCGGCAAAAGAAACCAAATAAAGACATTAGAGAGTAGCTAATGAGTCTAGCCCAATAAATGCCCATTTACTACTTTGAGAGTTCGATTGGGTTCAACTTATCACCCAATGTGATATGTGCTACGTATTAAGGCCCCATCATTAGCTCAAAGGTTGTCATAAATACGTATGAGATGTTATTAGTTCAGCTATCGGGTTGTTCGGTTTATTCGCATCATTTTGGCTTTTTTTTTAGTAAAATTGAACCGAATCAAATTCAAACTGGATTAAACCAAATAGAAACCGAGTTAGATTTGGTTCGGTTTTCAAGTTGACTATAACTCTCCTGTGAATCACGATATATCCTTCCGAAAACACATAATCACAGATATATCCAAGCCCAAACTCATTATTACATATATATCCTTCCCAAAAATTATATTTGTCATATATATCCTAATTATTATTTTATGTATTTTTAAATCCCAAAAATACTTGATAATTATAATTTAAATTGAAAATGACTATCATATCCCTTGAAGATATGATCGATCATATCATGTACTTAGTCAGTTGCCATTCTTTCTTCTCAATATACATCATCTACAACTGCAAACCCTAATATATACTCAGGTAATTCACCTCTTTTAAATTGTATTTTGTTCATAGATACGATCAATCACCTAAAGGATGTTTAACTTGTATAATGGAGTATTTAAAACTTAATCCCCAACCCCTGGAGTGCTAGTCATTGTATACTGTAACCAATCAAAATAAGATGCAGTTTGATTCGTTTGACTGCAAATTTTCCAAGCCAAATTAGCATCTAGTTGTATAAAATGAAGAATCTCTTAACATCATCTTTGTTTATAGAGAAAGAAAAAAAGTTTTCGGAAAAAAGATATAAGTGACGGTCATACCATCCTTGTAAGTGTGGGATTAACCATGCTACTTGGACTATGTCTGTTGATTGTCAAGAAAAAGAGAAAGGTAAATTCAATGATCAAACAAGGTAATTTGTAGTCAACAACTATATAACACAAGTTTTGGTTATGTTGCATGGATTACATGGGTACACAGTTAACATGCATGAGGTCACTATTCTACTTTCATTAAGCAAGTTAGTTCCACTTGCATATATATGATGTTTTCACATAACTGATTATATATGTCATCTTAAATATATATTAGATTCTTTTGTAGTTGTAGAAAGTGGCACGCGATGGATGATATTGTTAGTATTCCTGTTCATGACTCGTCGAGACCGATATCGGAGAACGTGGTTCACTCACCAATTATCGAGTATGTTTGTATGATTTTATTAGATCTCGGTGCTTTTTACTTCAAGTTCGCAAAATCATTTATGTGCTTATTTTTACTTTTAGGCAAGTACCATCCAAGTACAAGCTAAAATTAAGATACAAAGGCTTCTTTAAGATGGTAAAGAACTCAAATAGGAGAAAATATTGTTTTGGCTCCCGAAAATGTATCTATATGGACACATGCTCATTCGACTTGAATGAAATTGAAGCGTTATCCATCACAAAGCGATCAAGTTTTCTCAATTCTTTTTGTTGACAAGTGCGCCGAAGAACAATCTTTTATTGAGCTTAGTTCTGATGAGAGCTTCACGCTTATGTTTAGTATGTACGAAAAAGAAAAAGAAATAACCATTTATGTGACCACAAATAAGAATCTTGGGACAAGTAATACTCAACAAAGGTATCACCAATATTTTTATGTATCTTAGTGCAAAGTATATATGTATTCATGTTACATATCTCATAATCTTTTGGTACAGTGGTCAACATGAAGGTATTGAAGAACCACAAGGTGAAGGTAATTCGGACTATTATCCAAGCGATGAAAGCTACTTCAGCCATCATAGCAGTGATGTTGATAATGATGATGATACTTATGAAGACATATCAAATTGTGAAATTGAAACTTACTCAAAAACTTACTCAAACCGAAAGAAAAGTTCAAGGATGAAAATAAATACAAGATTTCCAGACGTGATTGCTTTTAGAATAGCTATGAATCATCATGCAATCACAAATGAGTTTAGTTACTACATTGAGAAAAGCGATCTTGAACGATTCACAGCAAGGTGTGAACATGAAGAATGCCCTTGGAGAATTCACGCTTCTTTTATGGAAGATAACGTTACATTTGAAGTAAGTATATAAATGCATAAATCACATCATAAAACATGCATGTTTTAAAAAAAAAAAGGTAAATGAATGTTTACTTACCAATTATGCAGGTTAGAAATTTGGTAGAAAAACATACATGTACTCGGGTAGTGTTGTCGATATTTTTTTATTTCATTAGAGAAAAGATTTTGAAGCGACTTGATGAGCAAAGACGGATTGTTACAACATGGAATGGTACATAGGTTCCTATGGCTAAGAAATATCTCATCAGTATCTCTAAGGCAAGTAAATCCCCCTAACCATTTCATTTGTTCTTATATGTTAGTTACCTATATATGTACCTCAACGTATCTTTATTCATGTTTTACATGTAGAACTTGGGTGAATATGAAGTTTGCAGAAGCAACGACAATCACGCGGAAGTTAAATATAAGGGAAAACGGTGGGAGGTAATACTAGATGAGAGAAAATGTTCTTGTCGGGTTTGGCAAGTAAAGGGTCTTCCATGTGTCCAAGCGGCTGCTTTCATTGCATTCATAAGGGAAAGCTGGGAAAAATATGTTGATCCATATTTCACAATTCAAAAATTCAAAGATGCATATGCTTTTGAGGTCGCTACGATGCCCGGGCGGGATCAATGGATGCACCTAGAAACAGTGGAGATAATGCACCCACCTGTTATCAAACGCCCTGCTGGACGACCTAGGAAGAATAGAATTGCACCAGCAGATGAGTCCAAAAGAAGACGTAAGTTTAGGAAATGCGGTGGGCTTGGACATCTTCAAAAGACATGCAAGAATCCACCAGTTAAAAGTTCAAATCTTGGTGAAACATTCACCACTAAAAGGTTTTAAGCTTTCTGCTTCTTTTGTTTTTATATGGAATTTTTGTCTCTATATTGATTCGAATGATAATTATTGTTTGCTATCACAGGAGAAGACGAAATAAAGAAAAAGCTCATGAAGGCTCTGCTGAGTTGGGGACGGCATAAAAAGCTCCTGCAGTTGGTTCTAGCAATATTTGTTGGTTTAGTTGTTAAAACACTTGTCATTTTGATATGTTGGGTTAGTATTAACGCTAGCATGTACTTGATACAGAAGTTAATCTTTGGTTCGGTTTATAATAAGTTGGAGTTTAATAAGTTTTGGTTCATCTACTATCGTTACGTTACAAAATGTGCTGATGAACAAAATGGTCAAACCATAATTTATGTTTCTGTTCATCTACTATCGTTGGATATGTTTCTGCTGTTCGAAGTTTTAATGCTCAATTGATCAAACCATAATTTATGTACCTGAATGTAGATCTATGGTCCCAAATTAAGCCATGTACTCATGTAGTATTCTTACTGCTATACACATTATTGGTAATCTTTTAGACATTTTTTATCATTGGAATGGACAACAACAAGTAGTATTCTTTTTTGGAATAAAGAATTATTTATGTGTTGTGATTATCGTTGGTAGTTTATAGTTTCATAAATATATGTTTTTTCTTGTATTTAGTCTTTGTAACTTGTTTAAATCTTAAGGGGATGTATGTGTAATTATGACAACTAATAAAGAGAAGGGTATAATGGTCAATTTCAATCTAAATTATAATTATCAAGTATTTTTGGGATTTAAAAATACATAAAATAATAATTAGGATATATATGACAAATATAATTTTTGAGAAGGATATATATGTAATAACGAGTTTGGCTTGGATATATACGCAATTATGTGTTTTCGGAAGGATATATACGCAATTCCCCCTCATCCTAATTAGCTAATTTTTTAAATTCCTTTCATTTAATTATACAGCTTTTTTAGAAAAACAAAATAAAAAATTCAAGCTTAAAATGAAAGGAATTACATATATATCCCACTAAAGCTTTAAAATTACATATATATCCAAGTTAAACTCATAATTACACACATGTCCTTCTTAAACATTATAATTTGCAATATATCCAATCTTATCGATCCACAGAAACCGCTGTTCTCTCACGCAAGTAAGAAAACTTAAAACAAACAAGCACGAAATCAATGAAGATCCGAGGAGTATAGTGTTTCCGGTCGTTATGTCCCAAATGAAATATGAAATGGATTATCAAACGCTTAGTGATCGGCGAACTGAACGAAAAGGATTTATGAATATGATATTAACTACGAAAAAGCCAACAAATAAAGACGGCTTAAATGCAAATTAAAGGAAATTAAAAAAAGATTAAAATATTAAATAAACGCTATCACTATTTTTAAAGTGATGAACGTTAAAACCTAAAACGAAACTTACGCTTAAATAAAAATAACGTAAACGCACAAAATAAAACGTGAAAATTATTCAATATAAATCCTAAAATATGAAAATACATTTTACAAACCTAATGATAAAAGAAAATTTATAGAAAAGAAAATTATTTTAAAACTATTTATATAATTATTATTAATTAAAAACTATTTTAAACTATTTAATAATACTTTAAAATAAAAGAAAATATGAAATAAGACTAGAAAAATAAAGTTAAGACTTAGAAAACCTAAAATATGATAAAACTAATTTTAAAACAGAAAATATATTTTTAGACTTTTATGTATTTATTATTAATTTAAAACTATTTAAAACTAAATAAAATGCTAAAAATACTTTTTAAACTAAGAAAATTATAGAAAATACTTTTAAGCTTTTATATATATCTAAACTTAAGAAAATTGAAAATTATTTTTTGAAGCTTATCTTAATTTTTGTATTAAACACTAATTAAAAATGCTTAAAAACTAGTTTAAATTAAGAAAATAGTAAAACAACTTAGAAAAATCTGAAAATTTCAGGAAAAGTCTAAAATTATATATAGAAGCTAGGAAAATAGAAAACATGGGCTTGTGTACAAGAATAAGGAATCGATGAACAAAGTGCTTATAAATAAGCACTTTAATAAGCCAAATGGAGCACAACAAGCACCAAACTGATATGGAAGCTACTATAGGCTAAAATGACCAAAATGAAGTGAGAAACAACAAGCTAAACCACTGATAAGCTAGTTGCGATGATTTGAGTGTATGAGATAAAAGCTAAAAACAGTGACTGGGGTGGCAAGTTTGAGCTTATGAATAAGCTAACCAATAAGCCAAAACTTAAAACCAACACTTGGGATCTACACTAGACCTAGGTGGCTATCAACAAACCTAAGGACAGACTTGGAAGAACTCTTATGTGCCAAATGCAAGGTCTGCAAAACCTGCATATTTTCTGTGCAGGTGTAATGCCTTGCACAGGGGATTTGATCCCATCTTCACAAGCTCTTTTAAGGCTTCTAGAAATTTGATAAAAATTTGGAAAATTGCTAATAAGAAACAAGTCCAGCCCAGCTTTATAAAACAACAAGTTCCAATGAATTTGGCTCAAAGATGAAGCTAAGAAAAATCAACTTAGCCAAGCCAAAACTGAACCTTCAAACTTTTGACTTTTGATAAAAACGTGGGCAGTTGACTAAACTGAATTTTGATCTAGATTTAATGATTGAAAATGATATATATTGATGAAATAACACTGATTTAAGCTAGACCTATTTATTTTAAACATGAAATGAGCTTTTGCTTTGTTGAAAATCCAACAGTGAGCTGATTAAGGCAGTGGGTAGAGATTTTTGACTTCCACTGCTTGCAGGCACAAAAACAAGACAGGAATGGGTTTAAATAAGCTAGACAAGCATATTACAACAAGATTCTATCAATGAACAATCCTCTAAGACAAAGATAAGTACCAATTCCAAACACCCTTCATAATGTGATTACAATCAAAACAACCTAACCACTCGCTCCATCTTGCACCCATGCTCAAACCGAGCTTATATGACCATAATACAACTACATAAACAATTTAAAGCAATCCATGACTACCAATACAAGTACAAACAAAACCGCATTTTAACTAACTAAAAAATAGAAAGTGAGAAAACACTCACCATTGTCCAACCGCTTGCAAGTTAAAAACAAAACCCAAAGATCACTATTCTAATCTATTTCAACCCATTCCATCCTCTCAGATCACCAAATATCCATCACTATCGCCAAATTCACCCATATTGACTTTTGTTGACTTTTTCACAAAATGTTTGAAATCGATTTTAAAGCTTAACAAAAGCTAAAATTAGCTTAACTAAAATTGTTTGAGCTTATAAATAAGCTAACTAAAGCTATTACCTAAGAATTTGAAATGGAAATGTTCAACAAGAACCATGAAATATGAAACTTTAACCAAACTTGAATTTAATCTTTAAAACAAATCACAGTGGTACATTAACTCGAGTTTGGATCATAGGAATACAAAATTACGTGTTTTAAACTAGATTAAGACATTGAATAAGAAAACGACATTAAAGGAAATTTTAAACTACTATCTATATATCTTGCTCGCTTCCTTCTCATTTCTTTTATACCCATCTTTCTTTCTCTCCTTCCGAGCATTTCCCACCAGATAATTGACTTTTGGATCACATAAGTGATTTGTGCCAAAGATTAAATTTATGAAAAGGTTGTTTTAACAATGAGATTGAGTAAAGGGTTGGAGGCACATTAAATGAAGTTTGGAGTGAGGTGAGGAGGGAGACAGGGTGTGTTTGGGATGGAGAAAGAGTGTTGCAGAGGTCAGGCAGTCAGTGTGTGAGGAGGAGTGTTGGCGGGTAAAGGGGTTAGTCAAACCATTCGACGGGGATATTATAATCCGGGGGTCCAAAAGGTTATTTGACAGGGTCCAATTGGTGACAAGGGGTCATTTGGTTATCGACTAGTCCAAAAGGGGTTTTAAGGTAATAATAAACAAGGACTAGATGTAAACTCAAAATGTAGGGACCTAAGTCGCCATTTTCACAAAGATGCTCCAAGGGCTAAAAGTGACAAGTTCTAAAAGTATAAGGACTAAAATTGCCATTTTGCAATTTTCCAGGCTATTTCGCCAATTTTCAAACTCGAGGACCATTTTGTAATTTTCTCAAACTTTTGATATTTTTCACCAAAGGACTAAATTTGACAAGTTATGATTTTAAAAGGACCTTGGTGATTTTACTTTTGAAATTTTGTGCTCGGGACTGCTTTTGACAATTTTTGAAACTGGGGACTAAACCGCAATTTTGCAAATTTGATATGTTTTTCATCCGATTTTGATATTTTGCATTTAAAACACATAAAACACTTGTTTGTGATATTTTGATCATTTTGATGCGTTTTGAGTGTTTTCAGATGATTTTGCGATCAGACAAGACAAAATGATGAGTATTTAGACACTCATCAATCCCCACATCGAGATATTGCTAGTCCCTAGCAATGATTTGAAAACATAATGGATTTTAATCTCTTTACCAAAAGCCATTACTTCGGAGTAGCTAAATGTTTCGGTTCAAGTAAGAACCATGGTACACCGATAACCATGTGATTTTGAGCAAACCACCGCCTTTCAACGGATTTGATTTTGTCTTTACCGTAAGTCGCACTCTTCCGGACTAGCCAACTCTTAGATAAATTATCAATATTATCTTTGGTGAGTCGATTACCAATTATGGTTTTTCCAACGCTTTACCACAAGCCATAATCTTGCGGCTAGCCAACTCTTCACTTTTGAGGATATGGTGAGTTGAATACCATACAATTTTGGGCAAATTGCAAGCCATATAAACGGATTTGATATATCTTTACCAAGAGCCGTTTGCTCTGGATTAGCTAATCCTTTTGTCTTACGTACATGGCGGATCGATAACTGGATGAGAAAGTGTAGAACACTTACTCCAAAAAAAAAATTTTGGCCAAAACGGGAATTGGTATAATTATATAATAAAATTCGTGAGAATTCCCCCACACTTAGAAATGAATATTGCCCTCAATATTCAAAGTACCATGGTTATGCCGAAACAAAGAACGTAAAAGGAAATATTACGGCCATTATTTAGAAAGAAGATTTTTTTTTTTTTTTTTTTTTTTTTTTTTAAGATATATATATATATAACATGGGCATCACCCCACACTTAGTGTGGTAGAAAGGGGTAAGAAGACGTAAATATGGGTGAAAACCCATATATGGGTGTAAGCATTTTTGATTTCCGAGTCGCTAGCTTGACTCGACCCAATTAATTGGTTCATGGGAAGCAAGTGGAAGATACAATCTCCATCGGACTTTCATTCAAGATGTTTGGATAAACATTTGAAGCACGTGAAAGTTCCACACCGATGAGATATACATAGAAAGAGAGAGATGACCCTACTCACGGATGGTACATGAAAATGCCGGGTCAAAGATAGTGTCTTCATTCCCAAGGAGTGAAGAAGAGAGAAGTCACATCATAAGTGAGGAATGGAAGAAAGATGTTGATAACAATCAAGATCCATTCTTCATCCTCAAATGTAGACATGTCGGGAGGAAGGTGAAGGTAGTATCATCAATAAGCAAACTCTTATGATAGAGTACACCTTCCTCCGAGCCAATATCATCCTCAAGATCAAAATGGAAATGATCATATTCCGGAGGAGATATGTCATGAGAGAGTTCACCGAGAACTCTTCATGAAGGAAATCATTGGAAAAGCCTCGAGCTCGGGCTTGTCCAATGTAGAGTCACTATCCACAACGGGGATAGGAGATGAAGTCGACTTAGCACAAAATGATTCGATCTTAGAAACGAGGAGATTTATATTGAACAATTGTTCACGAAGTATCTCATCCTCAATTTCCGGATCATCGAATTTCTCACTTCTCTAAGCTAACTAGCTCGAAGGTAAGTCCTCGACATAATCAATGTCTCCATAAGATAAAGAATCGCCAAACGAAGTACAATCGTTGTCGAATCGGAGAACATATCAACATGATCATTTGGAATGTCAAGAGGAGGGTAAGAATCATCATCAAGAGGCTTATCACACATATTACCGGAGATAACCCTGACTCACTGGGATTGGGACAAGGCTCTCAACACTAGACGATTCCATTTCGGAATAGTGCAAGAGGCTCGCCCCCATTATGAGAGTCAACGGGTTCAACAATGTTTGTTGAAATATGATCATCGAACTCTTCTAAAACGACGTCACTTCTCTCAACCGGTGTGAGTGAAGGGGAAGAGTCGGAAATGAAAGGCTCAGAAACAGGATTGGTTGTAGCCGACAAACTCGCATAATATTCTTTCATTTGAATGGAATCCTCGTCATCATCGAAAATGAAAGTCTTGTGATATTGGGTTGATGTAGCATTATAAACCTCGTCATCGGTGGCTTGACAATCGTAAAAAGGATGGGGACCACCACAAATATCACATCTTTCGGTAACGGTAACAACGGGCTCTGATTTTTGCTTCATGCATCGAATATCATTGGTAAGCTCACCATCTCAATCGGTTTGTTTCGTAGTCGGAACTTTCGATTTGTTCTCGATGATCGCCAATATATCCCTTGGGTACGATACAAGATATTGCCACCGCGGCTGCATTAAGTGAATCTTGATCGGTTTGCATTAAAGCATTGGAGAATATATCGATCCGAGTAATTAGAAACCATGATGTGGGCATTTCCATGGAGATCTTTGAATCTTTCCCATGCCTCACCAAAACTTTCATCAAAGCGCACTGAAGTTTGTAATCTCGTTCTTAAGATTTTCCGCCTTAGAATAAGGAAAGAAACGATTTACAAATTTTAAAACGAGATCTTCCCAAGCGGTGATCGATCGAGGGGTTCTTTTCGAGCCAATTCGAGCCGCCCCTCGAGAGAAAATGAGAATAAGATCAACTTAATTGTGTCACGAGGAACATCCCTATATTTTATGGTTGAAATTAATCTATCAAACCATCGGATGTGAGCATAGGATCGTCCTCTCAAAACCATAGAATGGATTTGACATAATTAGTTGAATTAAACCTGTTTGTATCTCGAAATTTTCCGAAGAATCTCCAGACAACAACAGCATCTTCGTAACCCTCGGTGGGTACTTGGAGCATTTCTAACATCGTACGCGTGTCCGCCATTAGAATTAAACATAAGAGGATTAAGAAGAGAATCAAATGGTTTTGAGGTTAAAGAAGAGTAGAATCAAACAGACGAGGGTAAGAGAAATAGAATCATACTGGATAAGAGGAATGAGAAGAGTATTTTTGTATTTTTGAATAAGAAAATATAAACATATCTGAGATGGATGGTATGAACAAAGAGTGAATATCCAAATCACTAACTGCTAGACGAAGATAATCAAAGACGACCCCAAGCGTGGCGCTAAAATTTGATCCACAAGAAACTGTCAAGTTCTCTCACGCAAGCGTAAGAAAACTTAAAACGACAAGCACGAAATCAATGAAGATCCGAGGAGTATAGTGTTTCCCGGTCGTTATGTCCCAAATGAGCTATGCAATGGATTATCAAACGTTTAGTGATCGAGGAATCGAACGGAAAAGGATTTGTGAATATGATATTAACTACTAAAAGCCAACAAATAAAGACGGCTTAAATGCAAATTAAAGGAAATTAAAAAATATTAAAATATTAAATAAACGCTATCACTATTTTTAAAGTGATGAACGTTTAAAACCTAAAACGTAAAACTTACGTTTAAATAAAATAACGTAAACGCATAAAATAAAACGTGAAAATTATTCAATATAAATCCTAAAAATATGAAAATACATTTTACAAACCTAATGATAAAAGAAAATTTATAGAAAAAGAAAATTATTTTTAAAACTATTTATATAATTATTATTAATTAAAAACTATTTTAAACTATTTAATAATACTTTAAAATAAAAGA
Source organism: Chrysanthemum lavandulifolium (assembly GCA_022545495.1). Taxonomy (NCBI): domain Eukaryota; kingdom Viridiplantae; phylum Streptophyta; class Magnoliopsida; order Asterales; family Asteraceae; genus Chrysanthemum; species Chrysanthemum lavandulifolium. Next base: position 220,427,158 of record CM040240.1, on the reverse strand, counting down.
AAATATGAAATAAGACTAGAAAAATAAAGTTAAGACTTAGAAAAACCTAAAATATGATAAAACTAATTTTAAAACAGAAAATATATTTTTTAGACTTTTTATGTATTTATTATTAATTTAAAACTATTTAAAACTAAATAAAATGCTAAAAAATACTTTTTAAACTAAGAAAATTATAGAAAAATACTTTTAAGCTTTTATATATATCTAAACTTAAGAAAATTGAAAAATTATTTTTTTGAAGCTTATCTTAATTTTTTGTATTAAACACTAATTAAAAATGCTTAAAAACTAGTTTAAATTAAGAAAAATAGTAAAACAACTTAGAAAAATCTGAAAATTTCAGGAAAAGTCTAAAATTATATATAGAAGCTAGGAAAAATAGAAAAACATGGGCTTGTGTACAAGAATAAGGAACTGATGAACAAAGTGCTTATAAATAAGCACTTTAATAAGCCAAATGGAGCACAACAAGCACCAAACTGATATGGAAGCTACTATAGGCTAAAATGACCAAAATGAAGTGAGAAACAACAAGCTAAACCACTGATAAGCTAGTTGCGATGATTTGAGTGTATGAGATAAAAGCTAAAAACAGTGACTGGGGTGGCAAGTTTGAGCTTATGAATAAGCTAACCAATAAGCCAAAACTTAAAACCAGCACTTGGGATCTACACTAGACCTAGGTGGCTATCAACAAACCTAAGGACAGACTTGGAAGAACTCTTATGTGCCAAATGCAAGGTCCGCAAAACTGCGATATTTTACTCAGGCAGTGTAATGCCTTGCATGTGGATTTGATCCCATCTTCACAAGCTCTTTTAAGGCTTCTAGAAATTTGATAAAATTTGGAAAATTGCTAATAAGAAACAAGTCCAGCCCACTTTATAAAACAACAAGTTCCAATGAATTTGGCTCAAAGATGAAGCTAAGAAAAATCAACTTAGCTGCCAAACCGAACCTTCAAACTTTGACTTTTGATAAAACGGGCGCTTGACTAAACTGAATTTTGATCTAGATTTAATGATTGAAAATGATATATATTGATGAAATAACACTGATTTAAGCTAGACCTATTTATTTTAAACATGAAATGAGCTTTGCTTTGTTGAAAATCCAACGTTGAGTCGATTAAGGCAATGGTAGAGATTTTGACTTCCACGCTTGCAGCACAAAAACAAGACAGAATGGGTTTAAATAAGCTAGACAAGCATATTACAACAAGATTCTATCAATGAACAATCCTCTAAGACAAGATAAGTACCAATTCCAAACACCCTTGTTAATGACAATTACAATCAAAACAACCTAACCACTGCTCCATCTTGCACCCATGCTCAAACCGAGCTTATATGACCATAATACAACTACATAAACAATTTAAAGCAATCCATGACTACCAATACAAGTACAAACAAAAGCGCATTTTAACTAACTAAAAAATAGAAAGTGAGAAAAACACTCACCATTGTCCAACCGCTTGCAAGTTAAAACAAAACCCAAAGATCACTATTCTAATCTATTTCCAACCCATTCCATCCTCTCAGATCACCAAATATCCATCACTATCGCCAAATTCACCCATATTGACTTTTGTTGACTTTTCACAAAATGTTTGAAACCGATTTTTAAAGCTTAACAAAAGCTAAAATTAGCTTAACTAAAATTGTTTGAGCTTATAAATAAGCTAACTAAAGCTATTACCTAAGAATTTGAAATGGAAATGTTCAACAAGAACCATGAAATATGAAACTTTAACCAAACTTGAATTTAATCTTTAAAACAAATCACAAGTGGTACATTAACTTGAGTTTGGATCATAGGAATACAAAATTACTGTGTTTTAAACTAGATTAAGACATTGAATAAGAAAAACGACATTAAAGGAAATTTTAAACTACTATCTATATATCTTGCTCGCTTCCTTCTCATTTCTTTTATACCCATCTTTCTTTCTCTCCTTCCGAGCATTTCCCATTGTATAATTGACTTTTGGATCACATAAGTGATTTGTGGCCAAAGATTAAATTTATGGAAAAGGTTGTTTTAACAAATGAGATTGAGTAAAGGGTTGGGAGGCACATTAAATGAAGTTTGGAGTGAGGTGAGGAGGGGAGAGAGGTATGGAAATGGGGATGGAGAAAGAGTGTTGCAGAGGTGCAGGCGGTCAGTGGGGAGGAGGAGTGTTGGCGGGTAAAGGGGTTAGTCAAACCATTCGACCGGGATATTATAATCAGGGGTCCAAAAGGTTATTTGACAGGGTCCAATTGGTGACAAGGGTCATTTGGTTATTGACTAGTCCAAAAGGGTTTAAGGTAATAATAAACAAGGACTAGATGTGTAAATCCGAAAATGTAGGGACCTGTCGCCATTTTCACAAAGATGCTCCAAGGGCTAAAAGTGACAAGTTCTAAAAGTATAAGGACTAAAATTGCCATTTTGCAATTTTCCGAGGCTATTTCGCCAATTTTCAAACTTGAGGACCATTTTGTAATTTTCTCAAACTTTTGATATTTTTCACCAAAGGACTAAATTTGACAAGTTATGATTTTAAAAGGACCTTTGGTGATTTTACTTTTGAAATTTTGTGCTTGTGGACCTGCTTTTTGACAATTTTTGAAACTGGGGACTAAAAGCGCAATTTTGCAAATTTGATATGTTTTTCATCCGATTTTGATATTTTGCATTTAAAACACATAAAACACTTGTTTGTGATATTTTGATCATTTTGATGCGTTTTGAGTGTTTTCGGATGATTTTGCAGCCTCAGACAAGACAAAAATGATGAGTATTTAGACACTCATCAATCCCCACATCGAGATATTGCTAGTCCCTAGCAATGATTTGAGAAAACATAATGGATTTTAATCTCTTTACCAAAGCCATTACTCGGAGTAGCCAAATGTTTCGATTCAAGTAAGAACCATGGTACAATCGATAACCATGATTTTGAGCAAACCAAAAACTTTCAACTGATTTGATTTTGTCTTTACCGAAGCCGCACCCTTCCGGACTAGCCAACTCTTAGATAAATTATCAATATTATCTTTGGTGAGTCGATTACCAATTATGGTTTTCCACGCCTTTACCACAAGCCATAATTCGGGCTAGCCAACTCTTCACTTTTGAGGATATGGTGAGTTGAATACCATACAATTTGGGCAAATTGCAAGCCATATAAACGGATTTGATATATCTTTACCAAGAGCCGTTTGCTCTCGGATTAGCTAATCCTTTTGTCTTCTGTACATGGCGGATCGATAACTGGATGAGAAAGTGTAGAACACTTACTCGAAAAAAAAAAAAATTTTGGCCAAAAACGGGAATTGGTATAATTATATAATAAAATTCGTGAGAATTCCCCACACTTAGAAATGAATATTGCCCTCAATATTCAAAGTACCGCGGTTATGCCGAAACAAAGAACGTAAAAGGAAATATTACGGCCATTATTTAGAAAGAAGATTTTTTTTTTTTTTTTTTTTTTTTTTTTAAGATATATATATATATAACATGGGCATCACCCCACACTTAGGTGGTAGAAAGGGGTAAGAAGACGTAAATATGGGTGAAAACCCATATATGGTGTGTCTTCATTGTTTTTGATTTCCGAGTCGCTAGCTTGACTCGACCCCGAATTAATTGGTTCATGGGGAAGCAAGTGGAAGATACAATCTCCATCGGACTTTCATTCAAGATGTTTGGATAAACATTTGAAGCACGTGAAAGTTCCACACCGATGAGATATACATAGAAAGACAGAGACAGACCCGGCTCACAGATGGTACATGAAAATGCCGGGGTCAAAGATAGTGTCTTCATTCCCGAAGGAGTGAAGAAGAGAGGAAGTCACATCATAAGTGAGGAATGGAAGAAAGATGTTGATAACAATCAAGATCCATTCTTCATCCTCAAATGTAGACATGTCGGGAGGAAGGGTGAAGGTAGTATCATCAATAAGCAAACTCTTATGATAGAGTACACCTTCCTCCGAGCCAATATCATCCTCAAGATCAAAATGGAAATGATCATATTCCGAGGAGATATGTCATGAGAGAGTTCACCGGAGAACTCTTCATGAAGGAAATCATTGGAAAAGCCTCGAGCTCGGGCTTGTCCAATGTAGAGTCACTATCCACAACGGGATAGGAGATGAAGTCGACTTAGCACAAAATGATTCGATCTTAGAAACGAGGAGATTTATATTGAACAATTGTTCACGAAGTATCTCATCCTCAATTTCGGATCATCGAATTTCTCACTTCCTCTAAGCTAACTAGCTCGAAGGTAAGTCCTCGACATAATCAATGTCTCCATAAGATAAAGAATCACAAACGAAGTACAATCGTTGTCGAATCGGAGAACATATCAACATGATCATTTGGAATGTCAAGAGGAGGTAAGAATCATCATCAAGAGGCTTATCACACATATTACGGAGATAACCTCGGACTCACTGGGATTGGGACAAGGCTCTCAACACTAGACGATTCCATTTCGAATAGTGCAAGAGGCTCGTCCCCATTATGAGAGAGTCAACGGGTTCAACAATGTTTGTTGAAATATGATCATCGAACTCTTCTAAACGACGCCACTTCTCTCAACCGGTGTGAGTGAAGGGAAGAGTCGGAAATGAAAGGCTCGAAGCAGATTGGTTGTAGCCGACAAACTCGCATAATATTCTTTCATTTGAATGGAATCCTCGTCATCATCGAAATGAAAGTCTTGTGATATTGGGTTGATGTAGCATTATAAACCTCGCCATCGGTGGCTTGACAATCGTAAAAGGATGGGGACCACCACAAATATCACATCTTTCGTAACGGTAACAACGGGCTCGATTTTTGCTTCATGCATCGAATATCATTGTAAGCTCACCATCTCAATCGGTTTGTTTCTCGTAGTCGGAACTTTCGATTTGTTCTCGATGATCGTCAATATATCCCTTGGGGTACGATACAAGATATTGCCACCGCGGCTGCATTAAGTGAATCTTGATCGGTTTGCATTAAAGCATTGGAGAATATATCGATCCGGAGTAATTCCAGAAACCATGATGTGGGCATTTCCATAGGAGATCTTTGAATCTTTCCCATGCCTCACCAAAACTTTCATCAAAGCTCTTTGAAGTTTGTAATCTCGTTCTTAAGATTTTCCGTCTTAGAATAAGGAAAGAAACGATTTACAAATTTTAAAACGAGATCTTCCCAAGCGTTGATCGATCGAGGGGTTCTTTTCGAGCCAATTCGACGCCCCTCGAGAGAAAATGAGAATAAGATCAACTTAATTGTGTCATGAGGAACATCCCTATATTTTATGGTTGAAATTAATCTATCAAACCATCGGATGTGAGCATAGGGATCGTCCCTCTCAAAACCATAGAATGGATTTGACATAATTAGTTGAATTAAACCGATTTGTATCTCGAAATTTTCTGAAAGAATCTCCGGTACAACAACAGCATCTTCGTAACCCTCGGTGGGTACTTGGAGCATTTCTAACATCGTACGCGTGTCCGCCATTAGAATTAAACATAAGAGGATTAAGAAGAGAATCAAATGGTTTTGAGGTTAAAGAAGAGTAGAATCAAACGGTACGAGGGGGTAAGAGAAATAGAATCATACGGATAAGAGGAATGAGAAGAGTATTTTTGTATTTTTGAATAAGAAAATATAAACATATCTGATGGATGGTATGAACAAAGAGTGAATATCCAAATCACTAACTGCTAGACGAAGATAATCAAGATGACCAAGCAATGGCGCCTAAAATTTGATCCAAGAAACCGCTAAGTTCTCTCACGCAAGCGTAAGAAAACTTAAAAGCTTAAGCACGAAATCAATGAAGATCCGAGGAGTATAGTGTTTCCCGGTCGTTATGTCCCAAATGAGCTATGCAATGGATTATCAAACGTTTAGTGATCGAGGAATCTGAACGGGAAAAGGATTTGTGAATATGATATTAACTACGGAAAAAGCCAACAAATAAAGACGGCTTAAATGCAAATTAAAGGAAATTAAAAAAAAGATTAAAAATATTAAATAAACGCTATCACTATTTTTAAAGTGATGAACGTTTAAAACCTAAAACGTAAAACTTACGTTTAAATAAAAATAACGTAAACGTACAAAATAAAACGTGAAAATTATTCAATATAAATCCTAAAAATATGAAAAATACATTTTTACAAACCTAATGATAAAAGAAAATTTATAGAAAAAGAAAATTATTTTTAAAACTATTTATATAATTATTATTAATTAAAAACTATTTTAAACTATTTAATAATACTTTAAAATAAAAGAAAATATGAAATAAGACTAGAAAAATAAAGTTAAGACTTAGAAAAACCTAAAATATGATAAAACTAATTTTAAAACAGAAAATATATTTTTTAGACTTTTTATGTATTTATTATTAATTTAAAACTATTTAAAACTAAATAAAATGCTAAAAAATACTTTTTAAACTAAGAAAATTATAGAAAAATACTTTTTAAGCTTTTTATATATATCTAAACTTAAGAAAATTGAAAAATTATTTTTTTGAAGCTTATCTTAATTTTTTGTATTAAACACTAATTAAAAATGCTTAAAAACTAGTTTAAATTAAGAAAAATAGTAAAACAACTTAGAAAAATCTGAAAATTTCAGGAAAAGTCTAAAATTATATATAGAAGCTAGGAAAAATAGAAAACATGGGCTTGTGTACAAGAATAAGGAACGATGAACAAAGTGCTTATAAATAAGCACTTTAATAAGCCAAATGGAGCACAACAAGCACCAAACTGATATGGAAGCTACTATAGGCTAAAATGACCAAAATGAGTGAGAAACAACAAGCTAAACCACTGATAAGCTAGTTGCGATGATTTGAGTGTATGAGATAAAAGCTAAAAACAGTGACTCGGGTGGCAAGTTTGAGCTTATGAATAAGCTAACCAATAAGCCAAAACTTAAAACCAGCACTTGGGATCTACACTAGACCTAGGTGGCTATCAACAAACCTAAGGACAGACTTGGAAGAACTCTTATGTGCCAAATGCAAGGTCCCAAAACTCGCATATTTTCTCGTGGGGTGTAATGCCTTGCATGTGGATTTGATCCCATCTTCACAAGCTCTTTTAAGGCTTCTAGAAATTTGATAAAATTTGGAAAATTGCTAATAAGAAACAAGTCCAGCCCACTTTATAAAACAACAAGTTCCAATGAATTTGGCTCAAAGATGAAGCTAAGAAAAATCAACTTAGCCAAGCCAAACCGAACCTTCAAACTTTTGACTTTTGATAAAAACGTGGGCGATTGACTAAACTGAATTTTGATCTAGATTTAATGATTGAAAATGATATATATTGATGAAATAACACGATTTAAGCTAGACCTATTTATTTTAAACATGAAATGAGCTTTGCTTTGTTGAAAATCCAACAAATTGAGTCGATTAAGGCAATGGTAGAGATTTTGACTTCCACCGCTTGCAGCACAAAAACAAGACAGAATGGGTTTAAATAAGCTAGACAAGCATATTACAACAAGATTCTATCAATGAACAATCCTCAAGACAAGATAAGTACCAATTCCAAACACCCTTGTTAATGACAATTACAATCAAAACAACCTAACTCTGCTCCATCTTGCACCCATGCTCAAACCGAGCTTATATGACCATAATACAACTACATAAACAATTTAAAGCAATCCATGACTACCAATACAAGTACAAACAAAAGCGCATTTTAACTAACTAAAAAATAGAAAGTGAGAAAAACACTCACCATTGTCCAACCGCTTGCAAGTTAAAAACAAAACCCAAAGATCACTATTCTAATCTATTTCAACCCATTCCATCCTCTCAGATCACCAAATATCCATCACTACTGCCAAATTCACCCATATTGACTTTTGTTGACTTTTTCACAAAATGTTTGAAACTGATTTTTAAAGCTTAACAAAAGCTAAAATTAGCTTAACTAAAATTGTTTGAGCTTATAAATAAGCTAACTAAAGCTATTACCTAAGAATTTGAAATGGAAATGTTCAACAGTAACCATGAAATATGAAACTTTAACCAAACTTGAATTTAATCTTTAAAACAAATCACAGTGGTACATTAACTTGAGTTTGGATCATAGGAATACAAAATTACAGGTTTTAAACTAGATTAAGACATTGAATAAGAAAAACGACATTAAAGGAAATTTTAAACTACTATCTATATATCTTGCCTGCTTCCTTCTCATTTCTTTTATACCCATCTTTCTTTCTCTCTCCTTCTGAGCATTTCCCAGCTGTATAATTGACTTTTTGGATCACATAAGTGATTTGTGGCCAAAGATTAAATTTATGAAAAGGTTGTTTTGATGAGATTGAGTAAAGGGTTGGGGCACATTAAATGAAGTTTGGAGTGAGGTGAGGAGGGGGAGACAGGGTGTGAAATGGGATGGAGAAAGAGTGTTGCAGAGGTTGCAGGCGGTCAGTGGGGAGGAGGTGTTGGCGGGTAAAGGGTTAGTCAAACCATTTGACCGGGATATTATAATCCAGGGGTCCAAAGGTTATTGTGACAGGGTCCAATTGGTGACAAGGGTCATTTGGTTATCGACTAGTCCAAAAAGGGTTTTAAGGTAATAATAAACAAGGACTAGATGTGTAAACCCGAAAATGTAGGGACCTAAGTCGCCATTTTCACAAAGATGCTCCAAGGGCTAAAAGTGACAAGTTCTAAAAGTATAAGGACTAAAATTGCCATTTTGCAATTTTCCAGGGCTATTTCGCCAATTTTCAAACTTGGAGGACCATTTTGTAATTTTCTCAAACTTTTGATATTTTCACCAAAGGACTAAATTTGACAAGTTATGATTTTAAAAGGACCTTTGGTGATTTTACTTTTGAAATTTTGTGCTCGTGGACCTGTTTTGACAATTTTGAAACTTGGGGACTAAACCGCAATTTTGCAAATTTGATATGTTTTTCATCCGATTTTGATATTTTGCATTTAAAACACATAAAACACTTGTTTGTGATATTTTGATCATTTTGATGCGTTTTTGAGTGTTTTCAGATGATTTTGCAGTCTAGACAGTACAAAAATGATGAGTATTTAGACACTCATCACTTATATTTATACATAATTAAAATCTTAAATATAGACTAATTAGCATTTTACTCCAAAATATCTATTGTACCCTTGTTTTTCTTTTATTCATGTTAAACACATGACTGCACATAAAAACCCAAATACCCAAAAACCAAAATCAATAGATGTTCAATCCTTATATTTTGTGTTTCAACATTTCTATTTAAAAGTATCTTTTTAAACGGCGATTTTATTAATGACTAGCAAGAAGATAGAAATTATTACAAATTAAGAAAGTTTGGGTTTTGAATCCAAGTAGCCAAAATGAGCTTGGATTTACAATGACTAGAAATGCATAAAAAAAGACATTTAAACTATAACATCGAAAATAAGATCCCTTCTTGGCTGACAAGAACCAAACAAGCAATGATCTTTATAACGCCAAATAATCTACCATGACACGTAACAAGTTCCTTCAAGAATCACCTTCATGTGTTTTGATGAACGAGTGTTTGAAAGCCAAATGAGCCACTCGCCATAAGAACTGAGAGATGATACTTCAAGCTCCCACCATCGACAAATTAGACGCATGACCTGCCGAGCCAAAGAACACAAGAAAAATAAATGGGAAGTAGATTCCACTGCTTCGTTGCGTAAGGGACAAAGAATCGAGGGAATCTCCAAACCACGAAAAGAGAGATTCAACCTAGTTGGCAATCTACCCAAGCAAATCCTCCAAGCTAGAACATTCACCTTGATAGGAATCAACTTTATCCACCTAGTGGGAGTATCCGACTTAGGCAAAAGAACATCATCAATAATGCAATGAACCGATCGAACCGAGAACTCACCCGAGCCATCGAGAGACCAAAACCAACGATCAGACATATTAGGAAGACAAACATCTGAAATCATAGAGCACAAACCATTATTATTGCTCCTCTTTTAACCCTCCCCTTGGAGAACGACGAGAAGATAAATCAAAAGAAGAATGTCTCAGTTTTTCGACTCTAAAGCAAAAAGTCTTGGAAATAGAAATTTTAAAGAAACCTCTCCAAGCCAAATATCGGCCTAAAAAGAGTATTTTCGCCATTTCTAACCTTTCTCCTGATAAAAGATAAAAGGTCATTACCTTTACAATTAAGAGAGTTGAAATCACGAACCAAGTCTGTCTAAGGAGAGATTCTATTCAGAGGAGAATGGTTATCAATAACTCCTTTAACGCCATGGATAGCTTTTATAAGCCTACACCATAAAGAATAATCTTGTGTGATAAAAAACCAAACCCATTTGAATAGAAGACCACGATTTATAGCATAAAAGCTGGAAACACCGAGACCTCCATTTTTCTTTGAAGATAAAATTTAGGGCAAATGGTCTAAAAAACCTATCAACTTTCCACTTTTTACTTTTGTGACAATAAACTTTTTTTTTCCTATTAAAACAAAAAAGTTTCTTAATGACTCTTATTGTAACCAAAAAACTTCTTAATGACTCTTATTGTAACCAAAACTGACACGTGGCAACATTAATTAAGGGTTAATTGTAAAACCCTAAAAATACGAAACGTGTTAAGAGACTAAAATACCCTTGAAATCGAACATTTATTAAATACGTAAAATACGTTTATATCATTTAACGAAAATTAAAAACTTAACTTACGAATAATAAAAACTTAACTAAAATATGTACGTGATCGACATGGTACGACGAAAGATTAAACGTCTCGCGTAAAAGTTTGGGCCTTGCCATTTGTTTGATTTTTGATCCGATGGGCTCGTTTCTTTTGCCAAGCCGAGAGTCCAAGAAGCCATAGGGGCGTTTGTTTTGGTGTCGTGTGGATCAAGAGCCGAAGGCCCAAAGGCCGTGGGTTTTTGTTGTGTTCGTTGGACTAGGCGAAACCCAACCCCCTCCTAAAAGCCCTAACCGAAATTTTACTACCACTATAAATATAACACATAAACTCAAAAGTGAAACCCTAGTTTTGGTTGCTCTCTTTTCTTTTTCTCCCATTCGGTCGAATACCTACACCTTTGGTGTCTAGATTTTGCTTCAACAAAGCTAAGGTATAGCGTGTTTCTCGCCTTCCTTTGATGCACCTTAAGTTAATATATTGTAACTTATTTGTTTTAGTCGACTTGTGTTTTCTTTTTCCTTGTGTCGAGTCAGTATGAAACCAAACAACACAAACCCTAATGATTTGAACCTTATAAGTATTAAAGAACATGTATGTAATATGTATTATTGAATCGGATCATGGTTAAGTCGAGCTATAAAAGAACCGAACCACATATATAAATGTTATCATGCCTAATAAATTCGAAACCCTAATTGGAATGGAACCCTAAGTGTAATTAATGGTCTAAACATGTGATTATAGTGGTTTTAATAAACCCTAAAACTGGACAGCATCATATGTCGAACTTGTGCGTGTCATAGATCGAATTTTATAAGTACAATGATCTGGGTTTTTGTTGGAAAAGTTTATTTTATGTCTTAGTTAAGTTTTCCAAGTGGTTTGGTCGGATTTGGAGTTGTCTAAGTCGTATTTTGAATTTTACAAAATCAAGTGTCAAAGCTGAGAAAACGGTCCGAAATTTAGTTGTATTGTTTGATTTTTCATTTTCAAACCATAAGGAATTGGGAGCTCTCCTTTACAGGAGTGATATTTATGACATAAATGAATTTCTGGGAGTTTTGGGAATTTTCCAAGGTGTCTAAACAGGTCCAATAAGTGTAAACTTTTAAGGTGTATTTTCGATTACTTTCGGACAGGCTGGACTTGTGATTTTCCATAGGCCATTTGGCATAGAGATAGAACCCACCAATTTTTGGAGACTCTTTTAAATCATATGGGAACCCCTGGGATTTTGATTGATTTCATTTGAGCTAAGTAAGTATTTTATAAAAATCGCTAAAGTCCGGTCCGAATATGAGTTTAAGAAACCGAAAGATAAAATATGATATCAATAGGTAACACACTTACAAAGGCATAAGAAGCTTATAAAAGGAACTAATAAGTATTATACGAATCGTAATCCGTGTAGATTCATTGAAGAAGACGATGGCGTCGATCTTCGTGTTCGCTCATTCATTTGCTTTTCCTCATTTGTGTTAAGGTACGATATTCGACCTTTTCAAAGAAAGGTTCCTTATGATGTTCTTTTCGTTCGCTTTTCTATTTCACTTATTAGGATTCCCAATGCCATTGCTATGAACCCTTTCTCGAATGTTTGATCTGTTATTTATCCGAACTATGTTCTAGTGAACTATGCAATATCCGATGTGAACTTATGTTAGGAAGACTCGATATACACATTTGTTGAACTTTGCTAAGGTTGATTATGAACTTCGATTATGAACTTCGCTTATGAATGTATGATATGCCACTATGATATGAACCTCCGACTTCCGACTATCTCGAATATGAACCTTATGATATGAACTATCGATAAGTTATCGTGACCTTTATGATGAATTATGATCCGTGTCATTTATGAAAATCTGTTTGACCTAAGTTTAGTTTGACACCCGAGCCAAATATTTAACTAGTCATGGGGTTCCATGTCCGTATCGTTGATGCACCTCTCGATATGACTCTAGGGCGAGAGTGATGTTCGCCACGCCTCGGATGGTGAAGCATATTTTGTATATGTAGGAAGGGCGATGGATGCATCCTAGATCCGATCCATTATCCGATATGATTTGTCCGGTGAATGATGTCGTGTGCAATACGCGTCTTCACAAATTCGGGAGCTAGCTACTCCATTGGTTACTGAGGTCTCCCTCATATTATATATGGTATTCCGAGGTCACCCTCCGAATACAATGGTTACTATGATATGTTATGATCCGATATGTTTCGGGCTCGTGGTAGTTGACTAAATCTTTATCTCATTATACGTGTTAAGTATTCGTATGATTCGGTATTTCAGTGTTTATATTATGTATTCGATATGATATGTTAGAGAATGTGCTTATGACGTATTTGTTCAAGTGATTACTAGTTGCCATGCTAGGATACGATTAATATGTTTAAATATGATTCGCATGTCGCCATCTGTTTGTCTCGTTAACTTATTGTTATGTGAACTTTTGATCCGAGTGATGACTACGTTAGTGATAATCAATTGTTCAAATTTTAGTAAATATAATTGTTACGTTAACTGGTAAACTTTACTTATACGTTAGGGTATCTATCTGTTTATGATTTGGTCTGCCATGATTGTTTGCTAGTTCCGCTGTTACAATATTGTTTTAGGTGTGTTAAATGTTGATTAATTAATTTGTATGAATGCCATGTTTATTTACTAGAAAGAGTTTCCGTTAGCTTTTAGACTCTCCGTTTGGCTTATACGTAATCTGTTATTCTTGATATGTTATGTGTTTGGTTGTTCTGATGTGTTTGTGTTTGTGTCATTAATGTGCTATGTGATGTTTAAATTGTTAAGTGGTTGTTTGGATTTCTGTATATTTGTGCTTCGCAGAATCCTAAAAGATCCTCGTCATCATTTCATTTTGATTTCATTATTCGTATATTTGTTTTATTTAGCTTTTGTTTCATTATATATCATGCTCACTGGCTTTGTAAGCTCACCGCACTTTTCTTTTCCTGCGGCGGTATTTAGCATTCAAGATGAGCTTATGGGATAGGCGATCCGGGTTTGAGAGTATAGACGAGAGCAAGATTTGACCATAGAGATCTTAGATTTATTTGAATATTAAGTTACTTATACTATCTTTTGTAAGTTTTTGTAAAGGCTTCCGCTTTTGTATAGTATTTAAAGTTCTGATATGAAACCGTATTGTGATATCTTTACCCTTGTCGGGTCGGGGTGTTACATTAATAGTCCAAAAAATATACAAACTTGCAACCTTTTACTATTGTGACAATAAACTTTTAATTTTCCAAATCTCCCACCACCAACACCCCTTATCGCCAACACCATCAAACCTGGACCCCTTTCGCCGAAACCTCTCAACCGTCGGACCTCCACCGCCTGACCTCACTTCCATAGATCCTCACTACCGAAACCAAACTATCACCGAATCCATCGTTGTCGTCATTCGATGCTTCGCCGCCGCTTTTGCCGACCAATTGTTGTCACCGCTATTGATGCCGTTTTGAGTTATATAATATGAGGTTTTGGGTCTTTTTCCATATAAATATGAGTTTTTTTTAAATCTTTAATCGAAACTCATAATATGAGGTTTTAGAACTATTCCTTAAGAAGTGATCACACCGTGAACAGGCTAATACGTATACTAGTATCGCATCTATTCACAATGATTCCATTGCCTCACTTTCGATATGAATGCTTCTATTTCGATGTGGGTGTTCCAATCATTGTAACTAACAAAATGGAACCCATTCTTGCATGGGGATCCCATTATCCGATTATCCATTCTTGTGCGTGTTCAACCGCAGATCGTTCAAATCGCTCGTGGTACCGGACTCAGTCGCTCCAAGCATATGATTGGAGACCGGTCAGCGCTCATGAACCGTGAGCAAATTCATCGGGACCGTTAGATTCGGTAATGATCATTTCGGTGCTATTATGGGTTATGGAGATTACGTTGTTGGTGATAGTGTCATCTCTAGAGTGTACTATGTGGAAGGTTTGGGTCATGGTTATGATCAAAGGCTTCAAAAACAAAGTCATGGTTATGGCATCGTCGTCTCAATCACTTGAACTTCGGCACCATCAACGATCTTTCCAGAAAGGACTTAGTTGTAGGTTTACCTAGACTAAAGTATGAGGTTTAAAAAAGAAACTCATATTTATATGAAAAAAGACCCAAAACCTCATATTATATAACTCAAAACAGCATCAATAGCAACATGCAGAACAAATTGATCAGCAAAAGCGGCATGAGGCATCATCAATGACGACAACAATGGATTCGGTGATAGTTTGGTTTCGGTAGTGAGGATCTATGGAAGTGAGGTCGGGCGGTGGAGGGTCCGACGGTTGAGAGGTTCCGGCGGTGAAAAGTCGGTCCGTTTGATGGTGTTGGCGATAAGGGTGTTGGTGGTGGGAGATTTGGAAAATTAAAGTTTATTGTCACAATAGTAAAGGTTGCAAGTTTGTATATTTTTGGACTATTAACCCTTAATTAATGTTGCCACGTGTCGGTTTGGTTACAATAAGAGTCATTAAAGTTTTTGGTTACAATAAGAGTCATTAAGAAACTTTTTGTTTTAATAGGAAAAAAAAAGTTCATTGTCACAAAAGTAAAAAGTGGAAAGTTGATAGGTTTTTGCACTATTTTAAAAATTTATCCAACCGATGCAATTTTCTTCTCAGACGAATCTACACTATTGAAAAAATCTCTTCTGATAGATTCCATACGGTTTAGAATTCCAGCAGGAGTTTCTTTTCAAGATATAAGCAAACATACTAGTTATTATACATATTTGTTGCGCATGATCATACTAAAAAGTCAAATAATCTGAACAGGTAAAAGTTAATTAGGGTCGTATTGTAGATGAACTAACTATTTGATCGTCCATCATATAGTAAAAATATTGTACGTATCATACTATCATGGTAGATACTAGAAAAGATACTATAAATTTTAATCGAGACCATAACAATTATGATCAAATAATCGAATCAACGTGTTTACATATTTACACTAACAAAAGTCCGTCTATTTTTGTTGCTGACATATAAACCATGCATCTATAGATTAGTTCACGATTAATTTGTTCGATGAAGAAAGGGACACGAAACAATGTTACAGTCCACATCAAGCTTTATTGCAATATATATGCATGACATTGTAGGCATCTTCGGATTGTAATGTTACATGTAACCATTTAAGCATCATAAGACAGTTATAGAAAAATTCAGAACCAAAATGACTACATCACATATGTCGATTTCTTGTTCTAAAGTAAGGTAGTTGGGGAGTAAACTGAGCCATCTTGTTTGGTTGTTTATACATTTGTGTCCAGATAATTAAGGTGAGATCATGACTTATAATTAACTTCGACGACAAGAAACATGAGAAAGAGATGAGAAAACATATTGTTGGATCGATCGAGAAGCTACAAGTTATTTATGACAAACTAAATTTATTTGATTTGTTAATGCACCACACGTATATTATGTATCCATTCTCAGTAAGAAATTTGATTTGAGCATACTTCTAAGTTCTAAAATTGGAATCGTTACCTACAAAGTAGAGTCGAAATTAACAAAAGAACAAGTGATTCTTAACATAATCAACATAATTAAGTAGTATCGTTTCAATTCAATTTGTTGTAGATTGATATAATATTCTAGCTACTACTTTCATCCGAAACAAACTACAACATTTTGCTTTATGGATTGTGAAAGCAGTGTTTTAATCTTTTGCAAGTGTAACGATCCAACTTAATGTTTTTACGACTTGTTACTGTCACCTGAGATTTATACAATACCAGTAAAAGTTACTTTCAAATAGGAAGTAGACTTATATAGAGATTAATATGAACATAAAAATTTCAAGATTCTAATACTACTCTTGTTCGACGTAAGAAATATATAAAATTCTTTTGGATTGTCCCCAGAACTGCAAATTTATTACTTTTGATTACTAGCTAGATAGCAGTTGGTACATGATCTTGCTGATTTGATGACATTAACTTAAATACAGAATCAAACGATGCAAACTCGACACTAAACACATAACGCTAGATACAATCATGACACGATAATCCAATGCATGGTCAGAGAAACAACCCTTCGCACACATGAATTATATAGACTGAAAGATGCGAGATAACAGTAAAGAGAGACATAATTGCAGGAGGCTGCTGACACCGAAACAACAGCCACAAAGTGAGAAAAACAGTTTCTCACTTTTGGTCACCATGCGAGTAAGTTTGATCAACCCCAAAGAAAGGCTCCCATGGCAAACTTTCTCTTTTGGTTAACATCACCGATATTGGTTGGAAGTCCATATTCTGTAAAAAGACAATCAAGCTTCCATTCAGGCATCTTCTCGTAATCTTCTTTTTTGTATCTTGGATAATGAAGTGGCATCTGAAAGCCGCATATGTTCTTCTTTTCATATGCTTTCTTCACCGTTTCAAGATGATGACCATTGAGGTTGTTGAAGCTTGGTGTAGAGTTGGAGCAAGCTATTTCACCCATTTTTTGTTTTCGCCTTTTCGGTTAGATTATGAGATGGTATGATCTTAAGCTGGCAACCTATTTATAAGGAGTGCAACTTGGAGAAGTCATTGAACATTCTATCAATTACTATATAGTTCCCCATTATGGTGGTAATCTTTTTATTGGACATGTCCATATGCACATTTATTTGAATGATGGTACACAAATGACCAAAAAAAATAAAAAAATAAAAAATGGATTTGTTGGTTAGGAAACCATTTGTTAGGCAAAACTCTCAAAATATAGAAGTTATAAACAACCACAAGTAAACAATGATTGCAACGTAGTCGAAGGACTTCTCTTATTATGTATGCAAGCTATGTATTTAGTTCTAATTAAAAAACCATACACAAATAAGAGCCTGGATTATAACAGGTTGATAACGTGAGGGCAACCATCAGTCGGTACCAAATTAATAAGTACTTATTTTGTTGAAATTCTACTTTGAGTCGTGCTCCGAGATTTTGGATTTCACCAAAATCCATTTGGGTCACTAGTAGCTTTAAGCAATAGTCAAGAGGATCATAATATGTATGAGTCAAAATAGCTTTTCTTCTAAAAGAAAACCTTTGTGTGGTTGGGTTTGACCCTCAAACACAGTCATTTTTATCTTATACTGTAACTGAATAATGTAGCAATACTAGTTAAAAGCTATAATTATTAGATATTAATCTAAATTACGCATATAAATTACTTTAAGAAGTTGTAAGCATTTAGTTACAAATTAGACGACTTCAGGTTTGATGGGTTGATCCTTTTTACGTTCAGTTAAAGTTCTTTTTCATGTCATACCACCTATGTTGAACATTGTTCTCTACTATATATCGGAACACATCTTTATCCTACAAAACTAATAGACATCTAAAGTTCGTTGCTGTTTTATATATGTAGAATGCAGAATAACGTTTTCTCAAATGAACCTATATCAGCATATCTTCATATCAAAAGCTGCACTCTCTATAATTCCTAACAAATATTAGGCATTGGGGAGGGTAAATTTTAGGCATATGTGCAGTGAAGGGTTTCCACATATAGAATTCGTTAGTTCAAACTACAACGCATACCAAACCATATCGACATGGTCCACTAGAATCCATGAGAATGATCCGGAATAATAAAATACTAGGAGTCATTGTCATCATTGAATAGCAGTTAATGTTTTGAAAACAGAATGCCAGATTTACACGGAAATGTGGCGGCGAATCCAAGTTTATGATCAAAATATGCATATTATCGTAGCAAAATGAAAATTAAAGTTACACATTATTGTTACATATGTTTAAACTACGAAAAAGTTTGAGCACACATCATACCATAAGTAGTACTTCCCTTGTTTTTTTATTTTTTTGAAATGCAAAGACACACAAACACTTTATTCTAACATAGTTGCACTTAATAAATCCGCATGTTGTTCACATCAAGACTTGAACACTCAGTTGGTGGGCCACCTGAGTAAGTACCGTGCTGGGCTACAAGCTTGTTGGTTTCTTCCCTTGATAAAAGGGCAGTGGCGGCTTTTAAGATCATAGTACATGAATGCATATAGTTGCCATAGCATTCATATACCAAGGACAAAAAGGTAAATAATTCATATGTTAAATGGCCCATATGTTTGACTTGTGTAACCTGGTTGATGGACACAGGTCACACAACTGGGAGCTAGAGGATACGAATGGATATATGTACATGTGTATTGGATTTACTTCACAGAAAGATCAAGTAATGAAGTTAACGATAAGAATTAAAGAACATCTTGCTCAAGAAAATAGTTTAGGTGTATTGAATTCGATAAAGACAGAAAACCGATAACTAGATTATCGTGGAAGTGTAGCGTACATTCTTTTCACTATCAGTCTAAGTCGGAGCATTAGATTTGGATTTGATTGTTTAAGATTAAACTTTGATTCAGTGTATCTAAACTATTCAGAAACCTATATTCGTTATCACTTATCACTTATCACTTTCAGTACAGTTTTATTAAACAACTCCTTACTCTACGAGCTGAATGTATCGCTAGCCTTGTGGACTTACCATACAAGTCACAAATAACAGGTTTACAAGTTGTTTAGCTGTTTTGTGTTATTTGTAGAGAAATTGGTTGATTTGCCATATGTGTTACTTCTATCTTCGATATATACTCAAAATGATACCTTGATTAATTAAGAACAGAGATTATATCAATTCAATAACAATGTTGTTTTTGCAGTCATGTTGAACATAATCCTTATTTATGAATTTTAAGAAAAAGAACAAGAAAGTAACTGGAGTCGCCCAACTCAGCATGCATTCGAAATTTAAAAATTAAACAAGTTATTTAACCCGTTTGACATAACCTTTTGGCCTAACACCAGCCAGTCGACTCTAGCCGAGTTCAAGCTCAGCTCAGTTTGATTGCAGCATCATAGTGACAATATATATTCGCCAACTGTGGTTCATATGACCATCTAGCTAGTCCTCTACATTCCAGTTTTAGATTATTACCTTATCAGAAAATTTCACTTGCAAGATGGTCAGACCGAGTGGTTCTAGATGCACCAATTAACTTTTTTTTTTTTTTTTGATAAATTTAATTTTTGTTTCGTCTTGCAGCAACCTGTTTCTAGGATACGAACCTGCATATCCACATAGCATTGTCTTACCATTACGAGTCTTAGCTTTATGTGTTTTCACCTCTCAAAAGTTCAATGGAAGACTGGAAGTCACCACTTTCCCCCTTAGCATCAACAAGATCTCAATCAAGTTTTAGTCAATCTTCAACACATTAGTAGAAGATCATATTTACTAATAGAAAACCCGACCTTAGAAGGCGACCATACTTTATAACATTACCCTTGATAGAGTTGCATTTTCATGTGAAAACTTTCTACAAACTGAACATATGCTAGATTCGACTACAATATGTGTTGACTAGCTTATGCGCTTTCACCTTGATAATAGGTTATATCAACTTAGGTGTTTTGACTCGTGCTCTCCACAACAGTGGTAGCACCTTCAGTCTCTACTTCAACCTGAGGCTCAGAGTCAGTTGATTCTGCAATAGGTTGCACGTTTCTAACCTTTGAAACACGAAAAATCGCAAGATTGGTGTCACCTGCAAAAACAATTGAAAAGAAATTTGGATCTCGAACTCTACCAAAAGTAAAATGTAGGGATAGCTAGCAAAAATGAATGTGATTGTATAGATGAAGGAATGAATATGCACCAAATGTAACGTATCTCCCAGCGGGTACAACATAGGGGACACCAGCAGTAAGCCGTTTTTCATCAATAAATGTACCATTTGTGCTGTTTAAATCCATCACAAAAAGCTCACCGCCCTTTTTCAGGAACCGCGCGTGTGTGCCAGATACTATTAAGATTTACAGAAATATTAAAAATCAACTCAAAACGTTATACACGTCTTACCAACGGGACTTACTACCACAATGAAAAAAATGCCAGATAAAAGAAATACCTGTTGCAACTGGGATTACTATATCAGCTTTATCAGGAACGCGTCCAACAGTCACCTCACTCTAGCCCATGCCCGGAAACTTTGCAGTCAGGAGTTGAATTTTCAGAATACAATTGAAACAGGAAAAGGGTATAACATAAATAAACTACTTACGGCCGCTATCTCAAATGCAGATGGCAGAGCAACCTTAAAACCAATATGTCTTGAATCTCCGTCACCTGTGAATAACCATCTCGTACCTTAGATTCTGAGTTCGAGTACTTAAAGAGATATCAGTTAAAAGTTTGCTGACCGTTGTAGACATAAAAGGTACCATGTAATACTAAAACATAACGAGCAACTATTGTATATTATGAAAATGTAAATTTAAAGAAACCTTGATTATCAGTAGAAATATCAAACAAAGGAAACCGATGTAATGGTCTTTCGAATAATCACTTAGCAGATCTCGGAGGGGGTGTTTGGCATTGTGCCATACCAGATAGCGTTTGGATGTGGTTATGGTATTTGAAGTTGTCATATTCAGATAACCCGTTGTTTAAGTGTTTGGAAATTTCTAAATAGTCGGAATCGAATTTGTTGCTCCTACTTTTAGTGAGTTAGTGGGGTGTTTAGCAATGCTTAGACGCTTAGTAAAGCTGCTTATGTAGGAATTAGCATATGGCTTTGCTTTAGCTGAATTATACATTATATTGGATAATCAGAGTATTAGTGTTTGCCAATTCTCATCATCTAAGGACTAAGTACCGCAGAGGTAATTACGTAAAGTAACTCAGCAGTTGTGAAACTAACAACTTCACCCTCAAATAATAATTTGCTGATTATCATTATATTACTTGGGATTGCTTATTGACTCACAAATAATCATATAGTAAGCATTTCCAAACACTCTACTTGTATGCTGTAACTATATCGCAGTAAGCTTATACACTATAATCTGATTATCTTAAAAGCACAAGATTTATAAATTTTAAGCATCCTAATATAACCTTATCCATAATATAGCAACTCACCCACAGGCTCAAGAATCCATTTATCTTCGGTATCAGTAACACCACTTTGTCCACTCACTGAAGCTCTTACATAACCTCCAACACCCTTCTGTGAAAAAGACTTGAGCTTATCATTAAAACAATATTGCAACTGCACAGACTGTGGGAAAGGATGCAAATTAAGGCTGCAATGGAAGACTGATGGTGAAGTTTTGGCCTTTATTGAATGGTTTTTCAAACTGAGAGATGAAACTGAGTGAGATGTGATTAAAGTTTCCATTTTTGCTAAGAAATTCAGCTACAGCCTGATCAAGAAATTTGATGAAAGTTGAGTGAGTGAATCAGTAGCAAGAAAGTGACCAAGATATTGTTATGGGAGAATCTTATGTGTGGCAGAGAGTTATGTGGTGTGATGACAAGATTTTGGATAATCCTACATGGGTCCACAAGTTGGTTACAAGGCAAGCAAGCTGATATGTTGGGCTCTAAAACCAGTTTTTGTTTATGCAGTTTTATAACCGGCTCTCGGTTTGGTCTCTTTTCCATACGGAATTTGTTTCAGATATGAAACGCTGTCAAATTAAGCTCGGTTGACAGTCCGGCTGGAAACCGAACTGGTTCAAAAGAAACAAGTTTAAATTAGTCCATGAAGTGTTAACACATGTTTGGCTCACTTAGATGCCTACCTATTAGATACAAATGAACACCATAAAGCAAATGCTAAGAACACAAGTTTTTCTAAGTTGAAAACTATCCGGTATACTTTATCAACATCTATCATAACTTACATAAGTAAACTTTTCACTAACAAGTTTCATAAATAAGAAAACAAAAAAGCTGCACAAATATAACTATCCTGTCTGTATCTAATTTTGAGGGTATTGAGAAAACTGCAAAATTCTCGACCTCATCAAAATTCTCGACCTCATCTCAATGTATACACAATCGGATAGCACTATCGATATTGGGAGATTGCTTTATTCTCAACCATTATATACACTTGCGGTTGCAAACAGCTTAAACTATCTGCAGCACCTTCAGGCACCCACTAGAATTGGCAGCAATCACCATGTCGGATTTCTGCCGCCAGCATACACTTGATACAAACTGGTTGTTTCCATGGTCTGTTTCTTTGCCAGAAACTGGATCAATAGATCCAAATCTGTGGGAAGTTATTGGCATAGGTAATGATCTGTAATATGCGAACACCTGCATAAAAACATAATTAGTACCGAAAAAGTGAAACACAAAAAGTGGATCCTTCCAACTGAATATGTTTGAATATATATATATATATATATATATATATATATATATATATATATATATATATATATATATATATATGGTTGTTCATATAAAGACTAATGAAAGAATCATACCTCATTTGTTTCTGAGCCGCACGCAAGGAATCCATCAGCAACAGATAAACCAACGAAATTCTGTATACACAGTAAACAGTAATAAGCATATAATGATTTAATAAAAAATGAAACTCTTTTTATGCTCTTTTCTAATAGCCGTTAAAGCGGGCAAAAATAAAGTGGTTCAAGATCTAAAAATTACCAACAGTGTATTCAAGCGTTTAGACTTTAGGACTTCAAACGGTCTTTTGATATATTCAGATCAGTATATTAGTGAAAGTTTTTTTTAGCCATATTCAATATATTCTTTATTTATGAAATTGAAACAAATAGACAAAGAAAGTGTTGACAGGCCAACGAAACCTATTTCGATCCGCAAGAAAATTTTACATCTTTTCAAACCCCAACACACTATTTTGCCATCCATTGTTGAAAATTAGAAAACATTTACTTGAAATGAGAAAGTACACATTTTTTTTCCAAAATATAGAAAAAAAAAGACCAACCTTCTCGTTTGTATGGCCTTTAAATGTCAATACGCAACCGTCGGTCGATAAGCAACCAAATTTTGCTTTCTTGAGATCCCAAAGCTTTAACGTGTTATCTGTGGAAGCAGAAACGATGGTTTCCGAATCCACAAACTTCACATAACTAACAGCTCTGTCATGGCCAGCCAGTATACACAACGGGGTTGAAACATTTCGAAGATCATAACAGTAAGTCCGATAATCAGCAGAGCCAAAAGATAGCAGATGCGCAGAGTAAGGAGAGAACTGGACACAGCAAACATTTGCAATCGTTCTAATTGTTGATAAACTGTTTTTCTGCATTTCCAACAAATTTTTTAGTACGATCACCACTTGATAGAACATAGAACATAAACAATTTAGGAAAGTTCAGATGTTTGGAACTGATAACTGGATTACTTAGGCGTTGAATACCAGCTACAACAATACTGGTTATCCAATGGTTAAAATGTCTTACCTATTTACCCCTCATCACACAATATATATTTCGTTTTATTATAGTTAAAAATCTGATTATTGGTTATTTAACATCACAAATATAGTAACAATCTATTACTGTCTTTTAATGATCAGAAATGCTATAAAGGGAAGAGGGAACTTGCCTCGTTAATGCTCCATAGTTTCACACAGCAATCATCACTTCCACTTGCTAATTTTGTAGGGTCCACCCGAGAAAAATCAACGGACCATGCCCTCCTTTCGTGCTCGATATGTTGAGAAACTACTTGACCGCTTCCTGCATCCCATAGCTGAAATCGTCCACGAAGTTAGTCCAGAAGCATAAATAAGAAATCTGAAGAAATTTTATAAAACAAAGCATGTGTTGAGGGTTTTCGGGGTAAGATTTATGCATGCTATTTTTTAATAACAGGTGTCAAGGGGTTCTATTTGTAAATAACGACAAGAGGAAGTTCCGGTATAATGACGGAAGATCTAAGGGAAAACTAGTCTTTTTGCATTAAGTGCATTCTTCTAATACAAAGTAGTACTAATTTGGAACAACGTGGGACATGTATTACCTACTACGAGTACATCTTCTACCCTACAAATTAGTTTATTCGTCAAACAATGGAAGCTACGGTTTGACGATATGTAGGGGTCCATGCAATGTACTTTTTTTTATCAAGTTTTTGAGTCACCATACATGATAAGCCATTATATAGAAATCGTATCGGTCTTTCTATGATTAGTATATCTAGCCAACATAAATAATTTTCCAAGAAAATACAGATTCTGTTTCAGTAGACTATATCTAGCAAATCTTAGTGTTGACAATTTTCAGACATTAAAATACAGTTTACCATAACACGGCGAAGGAGAATGAGGATAACAAACAAATAAATAAATCAAAAGAGAGAAAAAAAGATTTACATAAACTGGGGCATAATGAGGTTTATCATGAAGAATATTAGGTACCGTTTGATTTTAACTAAAAATTGTCTTAATTGACAAAATTACTTAATCTAGTAAGGACTTGTTTGTTACGAACTTAATCCACAAGCATGACTTTACAGAAAAAGTAAGGAGGGTGTAGCTTTTCCAATTAAGTCACTAATATTTCTATAAAAACCGTGATTCAGCATACAAAACAAACGATAAAATTTCATCTATTAACTGACATCATATATCTATACAGAAACTATAGCTAGACAGAACTTAATAAAAAATTAAAACAATCAAGGCCTTAGTGTGCTATGAACATGGTGTCGGTTTTTGGTACCCTTTATAATATAAACAAACCATGTAAATTATTAAGTATACAAACCTTCACAGCACCGTCATAATCTGTAGAAGCGATAAAACTCTTTATATAACTATTCCAACAAATCCAAGTAATCTTCGATTTGTTCGACATCTCAACAGCAGGGTAATGAATATCAACCGACTCATCCAATAACATGTGAAAATCATATACTTTGATCTTTTTCGACACTCCAGCAGTTGCAAGATAGTCCTCATCTCGGTCAAAACCAAGAGAACATATAACGTTTGCTGAACTACTAAAATCACCTTTCCTTAAATTACCACATACTTTAAATTTACTAAAACGAGCATACTTACACAAACCGTCATAAAATATCCCAAGACGATTATCACTCCCGGAAACATCGATGACGGGTCTTGCCGAGAAGTAAGCAGTTTCGAGATGAGTTAAATGGCATTTTATAAAACTTGATTCACCTCGACTTGACACTCTTGAACTGTTTGACTGTCTTGAATTTATTTCCGTGATATCAGATTCGATGAGGTTAACATCTTGGCCTAGTTTTGTGGCACGTTTTTGTTTTTGTTCTTTTAGAGATTCTAGAAAATGTAGCAATACGTCTGATTCGACGTCTTCTTCAGCAATGGAGGATAATAGTTCGTGTGTCGATATTTCTTCTATTCCACTTACTAGCTTAGATTTTAAAATGTCCCTGTTGAGTACAATGAATGGATTCTAGATATAAAAATATTAAAAAACTGAAATGATATAATTTTGGTAAATTTTAATAACATACATACTTTCTCATTTGTCCCGTTCAGTCACTGTACATCTTATTTCATTATAAGATTGCTTTATGTAAATCTTATTATTTATATACATTTTAAAACTATATGTAATATAACATTTGTATATAGAAATTATCATCTTTTAATGACTCGAATGTACATAAAAAGTTACTACTTACAATGACTAAAATGCGGGCAAATGAAAAAGTACGTTGGTATTTTATTCAATGTAACTTTATAATTTCAGTAAACTTCAGACACTAATATTGTTAAAAAAATTGGATAAAAAGTGGTTGACCGTTTACCTAGTAGTTGGTCGTGCCGATGGCTCTGGATGAAGCAGCCAAAGACAATATCCAGCTTCTTTTGGACTTTCAGCTAGAAGATTAGGAGGAAGAATCCTTTGACGTAGATTCATCATTGCAGCCTCGTGTGCTCTAGCGGATTCAAACGATCCAAGAAGCTAGAAAACAGAAAACATAAAAGATAATATAAGTTTCAAGCAACTTTTGTTTCTAGCTTTACCATAAAATGTATCCCATATAGTGGTTTATTCGCACCTCAAATAGAAGAACTCCCAAAGAGTATATATTTGAAGACAACGTGGAGCACTTTTGTCGAATATCCTCAGGACCCGCATACCACTGTTCTTCTAATAAATCACCAGTACTTACAACATTCTCTTCCTTAACTCCATAACCTGAAGCTCGTGGACCCCAGATGCCAAACGAGTTCCTAGTGTCCCCATGCTTTCTCTTTTTAACATTTTTATTTTCGAGGTACAAAACATGATTTGATGGTAACAACTCGAAGCATGATGGTCTTAAAGCTTGTAACACTACGCCTCGAGAATGTGATGCATCCACTAAATCCAAGATTTGCTTAAATATGAAAAGGCTTTTAGATTTATCTACTTTATTCCTACCAGCAGTCAACCATTCTCTCAAACTCAAATTGTCATTATTGGGAATAACATTAGGCCTAGGCTCAGGAATACGAACACCGGCTGTGTCTCGAGTGTCTCGAGCCGGACCTCTTAAAGTGACACCTTTACCATTTAGTGTGTCTTTCACGAAATATTCAGAGAACCCCGATTTAGAAAGAATCTTTGTGCGAATACCTTCAGGAGACAATTGTTTTTCAAGTGTCTCACTTTGCTTTTGTACTTGATGTTCTTGTTTATTGTCGCGAAAATGTGAGAAGAAAGTGGAGTCTAAATCTTCTTCCCAAACACCGGGATTTGATGCACCGACTATTTCTAAGTTTCCAGTGTTGGAATTTCTTACGGTTAATTCTTCAACTATGCCCTTGGACTTATTATCTGTACAATGAGGGCTGGTAGACGCAAAATTTGAAGTGCCAACACGTTCATTATTGTTACCATCTAACATATTTGCAAATTCGTCGGGTTCATTTCCTTGAGCATTGCTATCACCTTTGTTTTGCAACCTTGCTCTATCAATATCATTCACTTCACTATCCATCACTTCATTCAAAACGAACTCACGGTTGCTTAACTACCATAACAAGTATAAAGTTATAAGTATCAAACAGAGCATTTTAAGATACGGTGCACAATTATTACATTTGAAAGTTTCTTAATTTGTGATGTTAAAGGACGCAGGCCTGGCGTCTACTCTAATCCCTAAGGCTATAACTAATCGGAAGTTTGGAAGTACGATATCCAAACGCTCAATAATGTTACAAGTTCCGGTAAAACACCCTCTAGTAAATAGTTGCAGGATAATTGACTTAAATTATGTAAATAACTAAATACTATAGCATAAAGTTTCCATCTTTACTATACAAAGTGACGCAGGGTTAGGACTTACCTCGGATATTCTACCTTGAGTCCAGTCTAGCAATGTTAAACGATGTACGATCAGCATCCACACAAGCAAACATAACCACCGCTTTTTCACCACATCAACATTTTAGCACCAAATGCACCCTGCCTTTCAACAAGAATCAATCTGTCAAATAGCACATTAACATCTTAGGTTTATTAAAATCGACACTTTTCAAGATTCGATATCCGATTTAAACAAATCAAGCAACAATACAAACAAAAGGGTTGCATCCCAATTCAAAAACTTTAAATTAGTCAAAAAAAAAAAAAAAAAAAAAAAAATCCAAAACATATATGCAAATAACAAAACAATAAAACCCAATTTGAGATTAATAAATTAAACACCAATTTCAAGTCAACCTTAAAATCCAAGAAAACTTAGTGAAAAAACATAAGCAATTCGCAATTAACTAAAAATGAATCAAATTTAATATAAATTTATACCTTTATTATCCCCAGTAAGAAATCTAAGCAAGAAGAAGATGTTGTTTTTTATAAAAGTACTGTAGATAATATAGTTAAAGAAGTGAAAGTGTTGTTGTACGGAGTTTGTTTTTTTTAACTATTAAGCGGCAAAGATGTGTCTCCTGCCACTCACTTGCAAATGTTCTCCTTTTTTGTGAAGAAGGACATATTTTGGGGGTTTTGGTCTTTTTCAGACGTGTTTCTTTTTTAACGGCCTATTTATAAGGTGTACTTGTGTAAATGTGGTGTTCATAAAGCTTGAGTCGAGTTTCGAGTTCGAGTTTCAGATCATGGTCTAGCTCGAGCTTGGAATCTAAAGCTTGGTCAAGCTCGATTTGAATTTTAAGCCCGGGTTTTAGTAGTCGGGTCGAGCTCTAGCGTGATGGTTTTTGTCTGACTCAGCTCGTTTACACTTCTAATTCCTCAATCTTTTGAATTGTTTATTTAACTGATTGAATTGAGAACTGGTTTAATTAAAAAATGGTTTTAGACAAAAACCTTATTAAATTGGTCGGAATCTAAACTTGTAACTCACTTAAATCGATAAAAAATCAATTTCTAAAATATTAGCGTTAAATGCAATATTTGACACATATCATAATTGATATAAAATTTTCGAGTCTTACTGTTACATGTGTTGGATAAAACCTCCAACAAACCTGAAACTTAGCGCAAAATTGATTAGAGAGTTCACAAAAAAGTCGACACCTCACGATAACAAGATAATCAACAAAAGAAGAAAACAATATGCACTCGATATACCCCTGAATACCCCTTTATTATACCAATAATATTACATCAAGACAAGAAAACAATATGCACTCGATATACCCTCCTTACCTTTATTGTGTTTGTCTTTTCTTTAAGTTGTTTAAATTCCAACTATCTTTGAGCCACTGCATCATCATCATTATTATCCTGAATAACCTCAACTTCACGATTTTCCTAAGCTCCCTACAGTTCCACCTCAAACCAAACACGCTTTTGAACATGCACTCCATCGACTCCTATTTTAACACTAGGACCAAGTTTCTTTAACCCAACTTGTATAGAACCTCCATGCTTTTGTACATCAAACCTATCGACCTTTTCGATGTTAAACCTTGTACTCGTGCTAGCCATTCTTCTTCAGACCTTGCTTTAACCTTGTCAAATTGATTTAAACCTTAGAAACCCTAAAGACCCAACTTTTTTAACAAGCCTCACAAGTCGTGTGCTAAACCCGTTTTTCTTATAATCTTGATCTAATTTCCTTTAGAAAACCCCTAAAGATTCGATCTTTTCACTTCAAATCTACAAAAATGTGTACTCCAAGCAATCACCAAGACTTGATCTTCAAGAAACGTGTGAGAGCCTTCAAACCCAATTTATCTAGCCCCTCGAAACCAACAAACCCTTGAAGCTTCTTAACCTTCAAGATTATTTATCACAAGAGAACTCCAAATCGTTAACCTATTGAAGCTTATAAAACCCCTTTGTCAAAACTCCTTGTAAGTTGTAATCTTAATCATCAAGCAAAACCTTGGAATTTACTTTCTTGAACCTCAAACACCTTGAGAAACCAGAAAATTGTACCTTAAGTTTCCATTTGATCAAACTAAGCTTCAAATACCTTATATCAACACAACGATGGCCAAACAATAACCGACAAAACAACACGATAATCAGATCTGTCCAACCAACTTCGACAGGTTATATCTCCCTACTAGTTGCTCCAATGCAAAATCCCTACAGTGAGAACCTCGATCTATGTGTCTTAAACCTACATTTCGAATTTCGTAGAAAACCAACGGTTAACGAACCCGTAGTGTCAATTCTACGACAGTTGCGCATAAACCGATGAACCAAACAAGGCTTATTCTTTTCTCTTGTTTTAGCTCTCCCCTCGTTGTGTGATTCTTTCTTCTCGAACCATGCTCCGATACCAAATTTTTGGATAAAAACTCCAACAAACATGAAACTTATTAAAGAGTTTACAAGCAAAGTTGACGCCTCAAGATTACAAGATATTCGACAAAAGAAGAAAAGAATATGCACTGCTTTATTAATAGAGATGAAGATTACTTTGAGACAAGAATAATGATTTAACTAGCATCCTCCTCACATCTATTTATAAATATGAGTGGATAATCTTTATAAAATTAGAATTCATAGTATTCTTGCATTAAAAATTGCTACTATATCATAACCGACATGGTTTGCACTTTAGAATCGATCGGTTGCATAACATAGTGCGGGTATGTGGTGGACGAGGCTCAGGTGTGGAGAGGTGTGACTCTTACCAAAAACGAAAGTCACCGTTCAAAAAAAAAAGAGACCTACAAATATGATTGTGTTTTTTCAAATATGATTGGTTAATATGAGGAGAGATAAAGTGATGTATTTCAAAAATTGAATATGTAAATGAGGTAGGTCTATTTGTATATCTAATTAGTAGGCCTATTTAGCATAACTCTTGTTCAAAAGATTTATGTTATAATTATTATATTTTGTGCTCTATAAAACGATCATTTGCTCATTGTTTTGTGCAAACAAAATCTCGGTAAAAAAAAATATATAAGTTTAAGATTGACGTATAATCATCTCCCTTAATTACCAATTAGTTTTAGTATGAAATCTCAATTTAGGTTTATAAGTTGGACTTGGTGAGATTTAGTCTTAGCTATGCTAACAAGTGATGTAGAGTTACAATTCGACGACGAAGTGATAATGTGGATCGTGGATAGTGAAACTTTGGTCTAACCCGTTTAAGTGGTTATGCAGTGAACCCTTAGCATTCTTGTGCCAAAAGAGATATAAAAACCATTAAAATCATAGACTTTAGTTGAACAAAAGGCCACATCATAGAAGAGAAAATGTTAAAAGTAAAATCAGGGCCGTTTCATTTATTTGTGTGGTATGGTGCGGAACTACGAATAAGGCCTCGTAAATCACAAAAAACTTAACTATTATGGAAAATTCAAAATATAATATGTTTAGACATATATAAATACTAATAGATATATACTAAATCGGAGGTTCCTTCACATAATATTTAAAAAAGGCGATAAAAATTCAGGTTAGACATGTATAAATAATAATTGACATATACTAAATCGGAGGTCTCGCAAAAATGATAGCCATGTGGGACTGCATCACTTGCACATGCTAATCACCGCCACTGAGTAAAATATCCTAACACATAATCTAAACTTTTAACCCTAAAAGCTTTAACAATCTAAAAATCAAATATTATTTAATAAAACTAATCTTAGTAGCACATGCAAACACTCTCGATGTCTATGTACGTAGGTCACTCATGACGTTTCGACAAGCATAAAGAATGTGGTAAATCCATTGTTACTTGAGCCTTCATCTCATATGTAATCTAAGTTGGCTTTTAATGTATACATTGTTGTTATCTATAGAACTCTATCTATATACTTGGTTTTCATTATTTTGCAATGTTTTAAAAACCGGGTTTTTAATCGACCCGGTCGTGTCACCGGGCACCGGTTCGACCGGTTCAACCGGTTCCCGGTTTTTTAATTTTTATTATTTTCGACCGGGTCAACCGGTTTCATAAAAATTTTGAAAAACCAAACTCAATGGTTTCATGACCGGGTCACTCAAACCCTTTGGTCTAACCGGTTGACCCGGTTTTTAAAACCCGGGTTTTTTTTACCCGTTTTAGTTGCCGGGTACCGGTTCGACCGGTTGAACCGTCGAACCGGGTTTGAAAACATTGTTATTTTGTCACAACTCAACCACTAATGAAACTTTTGTAAACCAAAGAAACATGGACATTTTTTAATGTATAACTAAGAAATATTAAATAATTAAAGGTTAATGCATATAAGATTTTTGAAAATCGAGGTCCATGTTATCAAAACTTTATGAGAATCTAGATGAAGCAAAGTAAGGGCATGCTTGGTTGGATGTATTAGAGGGTGGGGAATGGGAAAGATAATTATTACTTATGTTTGGTATACTATTATGTAATGGACCATTACCCAAAACAAGGTAATGGAGCATTACCCTACAAATTGAGGGTTATGGAAATTAGAGGTAATGTAATACTCATTACATTCCTTAGCATTCCTTTACCTTTCCCATTTCTATTCCTCTATTTGAACCAAGCGCCCCCTGAGTTTTTGTAGTTTCAGATTTGTCTTATATTCTTACAAGAATGTGAATTTAAGCAAGTAATGCTGACATACAAAGCTATCCATTTTTAACACAATCGAGATAATGTTAGAAATAATACTTTATGCTGTGTACAAGGACACGAGTACCACTTATGATGTGTTTGTTCAACCTTATATAAAGACTTATAAGCTTATTTTGGACTCGTCTTATATTCAATAAGCCCAATTTTCAGTTTATTTTCGAGTTAATAAACTTATTTTGGATCTTTAGGTCATAATAAGCTAATAAGTTACCAGGAAGAAAATAAGCCAGAAAATATGAGCTTATGGAATATAATTCGTAAGGTCATGTATAAGCTTAAAAAAACACCCCCTTACAACATGCATGTTGAGCTTCCTTTATGTAATTACTACGAGCACAAGATAGCTGTTGGTCTAAATAAAAGAGGGATGAGAAGGGCGAAGAGCCTAAGAGGGAAAACCATGATGTTACATCGACATGTAATCTTTAAAAAGTCGATACGCAATCAATCATCTAGATTAGAAAAGATAAAAGATGGATTTCTTACACATTCGTGGAACAACATAAAACCATGTTGATTAAATATGTAAACACACTAAGCGTTTAGGATTGTAATTTTGCATATCAATTATAAGATAAACAAACTCCAAGGTGAACGTATAAGGAGAAAACTTGAAGTAACATTGAAAAGTTTTCTTTAAAATCTATTGTAAGTTTATGTGCATCATATAAAATAAATAATTATTGCGGATTATAAATGAGATTACGGTGTTACCCACAATAACACGGACTTCAGTTTTATATATTTATTGTGAATATATAATATAAGACGAAATAAACATTCCGATTAATAAGTTAGATTGATTAATAAGTAATTAGTCTTAACCAGACAAGCAAATGGAAAGCCATATGCGTCCCAATTCGCACGCTCCTATGGCGTTTGTGTGAGCTTTTGAGCTTGGTCCATTACTTAGAAAAAATGATAAGTATCTTAGGGGGGTGGCAACCGTAGTCGGCATCCATTAGGCATGAATGATACCGATCGGTATCATCATCGCCACTAAATTGGCATGGATCGGTGTGGCATCAAATGGTGCTAAATCGGTATACATTTACCGATTCTACATGGATCTTGTGGAAGCCAAATGTATTCGTTGCATTAATTAGGCATGGTTATTATTGGTGGGTGATAGATGAGGTATGAGTTAGGTATGGTTGACACTAAAAATCTATTGTTAGGTATGAGATGAGATGGAAGGATATTGTTGGTGGGTGATTAGGTATGAAATTTTTTGTTAGGCATAGTTGCCACTGAGACAAGATCAAATTCCTTAAATAATGTAATTATCTCATAATAATTATTAAAGTATCTATTTATTTATTTTTATTCTTTTTAAAATAGCCATTTTTAACTATCTCACAATATTTTCAAGTGTCTTAAGCAGGACTTGAACTCACAACTATTTGATTGAGAAGCTTATCACATAACATGGGATACCATTAAGACACAAACTCTTTGGTGAAAGTATATATTCTATTTGAATAACCATTAAGATAACTACAAATACCTTGTTTTTGTGGTTTTGAGATTTTTGGGCCTTTCCCCTCTTCTCTCTTTGTTTTGGTCGAGCACATAAAACGAGGCAAACACACTCTTGTGTTGCTTTACTTATTTGATCTTGTTTTCATGTTCATGATCAAGCCCTAGCATGTTGTAGGATTCACTCGATTGTTAGTAAGGACTGCTCGTAGATAAAATCATACCATTGATCTTGTTTCGTGGTCACTTCTCTTCTCGAATCACAAGAGTTATGTTGTTATTCTAATTAGTCATCAGTGTAACTGGATCACTATAATGAAAAAAAGGATTTTTTATATTTTATTTGCTTTCGTTGTTATCTGATTAATACCTAGTTAAATGTTAACTAAAAATTAAGGGAATTGATACCTACATCATATCTTTTGATGTATGCATCATAATTTGTGCTTTATAGTTTGTACCATACAATACTGTAATGCACAAATTGTGATGCATGCATCAAAAAATGTGATATGAGTATCACCTCCTAAAAATTAATTTTATACCATGTTTTCCATGATCACTAGGTATAAGTTAATACTTAATATGTCCTCTTGAAAGTATCAGTATCTGGTGCATGTTCTGATGATCATGTTACTTGTCTAAACTGAAATCTATAGTAGTATGTTCTTTTTTACACCAAGTCATTAATCAAAAACCTAATTACCTAAAACAAATGATTACTATATATATTAAAAGCATTTAATCGACGTCGTTCGATGAATAGTACCCTTGGCCCATTTCGGTTAGCCCATGCAACGACACATTTTCTTTGCCACGGCCTGTTTAGTCCTGTGTATCTGTTTTTTGTAGAAAATGGACTGTTTTCACTGTATGTATTTGTATCTATCGTATAACAAATATCATGGTTAGGTTACACATGTCAATCATCGGGTTCACAAGTACAATTCACCCACGTGTTTGGTCTTTTCAATCAAGAAGCTTCTACCTATGTATGCAAATACAATGCATGCTTAACCAAAGACAAAACAAATCTGTAGCAAACAAAGGAACTTGAAGCATATTATATGAAGATACGGAAGGCTACAGGGAAAAATTATACAAGATACAGAACTCAAAAGAAAAGGAAAAACAAAAATTACGGTACAATCAATCGTGTAATTACTCTACTTCATAAGGTAACGGTAACATTATCTTTGTGTCTTTTCTCTATACGTATGGTAGTTTTCGTTGCATAGTTGTTTGCATGTTCGGTCAATTATCTGCGCCTACTAAAGAAAAATGTCTTTTGATGTTTGCATGCCTAATAATCTGCTGATAATTTATATGCGCACCTCTTAAGCCAAAGTTAAATAGTTGTTATACTTATGAAGACCAAACATAAGGCAATCCGTCGCATTGATCTTGTTTAAATCTACACCTTCTTTGGATCGTCCTCGGATGTTCAAGATACAGATTGTGAACTTCAATCTTTGAAAAGGGAACGAACTTTATCCAATGTTATGGTATATACGATATTTATTATTAAATGACTTGGTGCGTTTTTTTCTAAACAAGTTATCTAAATTAAGGCTTTGCAACCAATGAATTCTCTTATTTCAAAAACTCCTTTCCTCTAAAAACGCGTAACAAAACCATAAAAGAAATAATAAAAATTAATACAAAACTAACAACCATTACTTAAAAAAAAAAAAAAAAAAAAAAAAAAATCTAACTTTAACATATATATATATATATATATATATATATATATTTGTCACATAAATTACAAAATTACAACGAAAAAAAAAGATCATGCATGACGCGGCGACCATCGCCATACTCGTTAAAGAGTAAAGATGGTTGTTCAGACTTCAGTTGTATGAGTTGATCCTGGTATTTACTAAAAAATTGTCTTTGCCGTCCACAAAGATCCAGCCCATCATCCAGAAAGTAGTGGTAATAAAACCCTGTTACATTAGTGGGCCTACCAAAAAGTTTTTGTGTATGTATTTCACGATTCTTAGTAGGGGTGTTGATCGGTTCGGTTATCGGGTTGTTCGGTTAGTTCGGTTTGGTTAATTCCGTTAAAAAAAAATTAGGTCAAACCGAGAACCGAACCGAACCAAATTCAAATTCGGTTTTCGATTCGGTTCGGTTGAATTCTAATTCAGTTCGGTTCTTGGGTTGACCGAATAATCCGAATTTCACTATTTAATAGATATTTAGCAAAAAAATATATTTCAAGCATAAAAGGTGTTTTATTATATTATGATAACCTTTTAATAAGATTTATTTATATATAAATATATAAAAATATATATATTTATATGAATTCGGTTTTGGTTGAACTACTAAACCCATAACTGAACCCGGAACCGAATTAGTTGTTGATTCGGTTCGCTTTTAGCAAATCGGTTCGGTTATTAGTTGATTCGGTTATTTTCGGTTGGTTCGGTTCGATTCGGTTTCGGTTTTCGGTTTATTCGGTATTTTCGCTCACTCCTAATTCTTAGTTTTCAAAATTTTATAGAGGTCAGAAATTGAAAATTTTGAGGAATTATTTGAAGCTTTGATTCTTTTATTTATTTATTTATTATTATTATTTTTTAAAGTTTTTTTTAGGTGATTAAAAATAAATTCGTAATTCAAAGTTTTGAAAATGTAACATTTTATTCATATTATTTGCAAAATAACATATAAATGA
This sequence comes from Chrysanthemum lavandulifolium, assembly GCA_022545495.1. Classification (NCBI taxonomy): domain Eukaryota; kingdom Viridiplantae; phylum Streptophyta; class Magnoliopsida; order Asterales; family Asteraceae; genus Chrysanthemum; species Chrysanthemum lavandulifolium. Next base: position 220,390,402 of record CM040240.1, on the reverse strand, counting down.
CAAAGGTTTCAATAAGCTTACAAATTTAAGTGAATCTACACTAAAAACAACTATCGTGAGTCGCCCGTTTATATTGAATTGACAAAAAATATATTGACATATAAAAACTATGAAACAAGGCAATCAAATGCATTTTTCACGATTACTTTTAAATTTTTGATCCTATTTTGCAACATATAACCAACAACATTAATTAGAATTAGAGCTGGTATAATGGTCCGGCATTACACTAACACGATAAGGCACTGTTGTTAAGACCTAACACGAACACGACACGATAAGCTAATCGTGTCGGATCTTAAAACACGAACACGAAAATTAACGGGTTACACGAACACGATAAGAGGTCTTGATGCTCTTGACACGCTTAAACACAAAATCTTACTGGTCTTTAACGCGGTTTAATATGCGTATGTATGGTCCGAGCGCCTTACTGCGCCTTACAGTCTTATCGTGTCTTAATGCGGTCTTGACACGAACACGACACGTTATCTTATCGTGTCATCTTACACTGAACACGAACACATTACACTAAACACGATAAGCCCAAACACGAAACCCGTTAACTTCGGTAACGTAATGGGTGTCGTGTTTTCGTGTTTCGTGTCGAAATTGCCACTCTAATTAGAATAATATCGACATACAAATTCAAATGTTTTTAACCTCTTTTATGCATTAAAATACCTTTGAATTGGATGTAGCAGGTTTTTACGTTGCCATACGATAAACTTTTTTCTTTAGAGAAGTATCCAAGATTGCAATTTGTTTTTTTTTCGAAGTTAAGATAAACATTTATAAGTGAAAATGACGCGAATATGTCCTAGTTGCATGGCCCATGGACCATGGTCTATTCATCATGTAGGTATTCAATTCTTGATTTTGTGGATCGATAGTGATACCATTAAAGTAACATCATTATTCTCAAAACGGTCATTTAAACTTTTTTAATTGCAATTAATTCTTTTCAAGGTTGGTAACTGTACATGTCTTTTATGTTTTAAAACTGATACCCATATTTTGACTATTATTTTTTTTAGTCCCCAAATATTTTTTCAAAATGACTTTCTTAAAACCGAAAAGCTTCATAACATTTTACAAGATTTTCAAATCTATATTACTCATAATAGAGGAATGAATCTCTCTCCTAAGTGCTTAAAATTAAGACTTACAACATCTGAAAACTTTATCAGCAATACACAATGACTATTAATAATCTTTCTCATCAATCTTAATTTTAAGACTTCTGAGTCTTTAAAACAATGTCTAAAATACAAAGAATATTAATGTGGTCGAGATATTTAACATAGTCAATTAATTAATTGGTCGATAAATACAATTAATGCGGTTATTAAAATATCCTTCACAGAAATACAAATTATCAGCGTATTGTATAACTAAAACACAATTCTGCGTTAAATGTCACTGTCTGAATAATAAAGACATTATACAAATATTCAAACCGAACAGAACGGTAAAATAAGCTGAGCCCGAACGCGGTCTGGTCCAAACGAGTCTAGACGAACAGACGCGGGTTAAACAAAATCGCTGATATCCAGTAAATTTATTTTCAAAAAACATAACAAACTAAAATACGTGATTCAACGGAACTTTAATTCGAGTCTGCATGCTGCCAGCGGTGGTTTTCAATTAAAGCTAAACTTGCATCAACAAACACGATATATGTCGTATATAAAAATGTAAAATAATGCATTACTCCCTTATCTTTTCTCTTACACTACAACCATCGAAATTTGTTATTGCTTGTTAAAAACTCAAAATCCATTCACCGATATATGGTAACAAGTTATACACAATTATTTATCGCAACAATTTTATGCGAGTAGGATACTAGTTTCATTAATTATATCACCACTTATGAGTAGGGCCGTCTTGTGTGTTAGTAGTGTATGAACTAATTAAACTTAATCCGCATATTGTGTGCATATATAAGAGAAGTTCATGAAATTTTGTGGCCCTCGTTAAGCGATAACCTTGTGCAATGGCATTATTTGCACTCTCCTAAAAACGGTGCTACTTATGAGCAAGTTCATTTCCGTTTAACTTCCTGCAAATACTACTTTCAATCATAAATGAGTTCCATCTGAGAACTTGATATATATATCTCTCGAAAATCACGAAATCGTATATATCCAAAGATACATAAAAATCATCAGTAAAATGCGTAAAAACATCTGAAAGGATATATATACAATTATTCACTCGGGAGGGATATATATGATTTTTCCCATCTTGTTTATATGCTGTTTTTTGTAGCTTATCAAATTTATACGTTGCAATATCAAGAAAATGTTAAAATTTGGCACAATTGTAATAATTTTCAAGTTGATGGGAAGATGTTTTTTTACAAAAAGATTCCTCAAACGGTCTTTGAAGTCTTCGCAGGTTTAATTTGTTTTCTGGAAACGAGACAAAACTATTTTGTCTTCACACTTCGATCTCAAAAACATTTCATTTTAAACCCTCATTTCTTTAGGTTCATACACATCCGTCCCTTGTAGTTTACTTCTTCATTTCGCCGTATTTTCTTATAAAAAGCTAAAACTTGTTCTTAAGTATCTTTTGGGTAAAGGGTTTTCGATACCCAGTGAATAGAACTTGTTCTTAAGTATCACATTAGATTAATACATCCTTTGAGTAGAAATTTTCATTAGCACTTAAAACCTTTGTTTCGACTACGTATGTAGAATGCAATGTGAACTTCAGCAATAATCGATAGCAGACCGAACCAAACCGAGAAATTCAACCAAACCAGACTAATTAGACAGACCAAACATATTTTGGTCAGGTCCTCGGTTAACCGTTATCCTTATACTCGGACATCGGTCTGGTCCAATCCGGTTCCGTCTTACGCACAACTGACTATTATGCTTCGTTGGACCGGCCCGACGTACCAGAGTGGACTAAAATGATAATCTTACAGCTAATAGGGGTCTTAGTAATCTTTTCTAAAAAGTATGTGCCAGATGTAAAGAAAAATATATTTTAGATTCTGGATTTCTGTCAATAGACACACACACAAAAACACGTAAACACGCACTGAACACCAACACTGTAATAAAAACAGCTCATTTTATAAACTTTTTGATTCTGTTTATAATTCGATACTTTCAAGAAACATCAATCACTAGCTCAATTTTCAGGTAATTCAAATATATTTATCATCTATTTTAGTCTTAGTTTAGTTAAATTTGGTAGTTATTTGATCACCTAATTATTTGTTATTTGACCACCTAACTTTTTGAAGTTCAGGTATCTTTTCTAGTTTATGAGATGAAAATGATGAGCTTAAAAATAATCTTTATGGAATAAACTGATACACCGAAAATAAACGCATGTGAAGAAAATTTGAAGGAAGGTGATTTTACTAGTAATAAATTACGGAGCAGTTTTTGTACAACAATGCATCTTTTAAGAAAATCTCAGATTTTTCTAAATGCCTATAAAAATTGTGTTTCTTGTCTTGTTTGGTTTTTCAAACACACCTGATGATTTTTGAGGTTGTTTGTTTTAATACTAGTTTCATGTTTCGGCTTATGTTTTTATAAGTACTTTACAGCTTATTATGGAAGACATTATATTGTTTGATGAGATGTTTGTTTTAGCAGAATTTTCAAAATTCAGCTATTTGTTATAAAATGAGCTTATGAAACATCTCGAAACCCAAATAAGCCATGAGCCGACTATATAAGCCTAAACAAACTTGTGTTTCTTGTCTTGTTTGTTCAAAGATTATAAAGAGAAATTTAGTCTCGGTTCCGTCCTGTCTTGTGTATAGGTATGCATTCATAAGTACTTTTGTTAGTTTTCGAAAGTTTCCAAAATCACATGTTATTGAATATTGATATTCAAGATCATTAAGAATCATGATGATAAATTTGATATTTGATTTCTATAATAATGATAATAGACCTTTTTCAGCCTGATTATTTCAGGTTCTTTCTAGTAATTCTTGATTTTTTTTAAAATCTTAATTAATTAACTACATACTCATAATCAATATTTAAAAAGAAAACGTCACTCTTTAATTTAATACTAGTAAAAAAAACAGTTCATCACATTGATATCTTAGCTGTCCCTTTATAAAAATTCAAAAATGGGTCATCTGTTACATGGTATAGAACGTGGACTTGCTTGGTATAGGCACCACATAAATGTGTTATGTGTTGTTTGACATTATTGTTTTAAAAAGCAAGTGACCCCTTTTTTTTTTAAAAGTACTTTCATTGTCTTTTCAAATTTTTTTAGCAAAAAAACATTTCATATCATCATGTTTTATTGCTACTAAAAGTTATTAGAACATATGATCATCAGTCAAGATAGTTACATACTTACATGGTACATTTTTTTCTTACAATTATTGTATGTTGGTCAAGTGTACATCTTTTTATGATATCTGAAAGTGTCTTTTGTTGTGTTTTTTTAGGGTCAAAGTCGATTGTATTGAGGATGGTTCATGATTAGCTGAGCAGTTTGTGAAACGTTGAATAAAGAAATGGCAAAGGGTCGGTTTAGAAATAGATTGAAGTCGATAGTTGGAAGTCTTGTTGATCCGGACAGAGATGAGGAACTTAAAGGGAGCAATATAGGTACATACTTTGGTGATAACTCTTTTCGCTTCGGTTTACTCGTTATTGCTACTAGTTGCATATGCTATTTACTTTATGTTGGATGAAATGATCGTTTTTAGCTTTGTATTTGTTACTAGGCTAATTGAAAGGTATGAATAACATTTTGTTAAAGATGTCTAGAACACCATATCATAAGCTCAAAACTTATTAATGTCGAATGAGAAATTGATGCCGAGTTTGATTATCTAAGAGCTACTGTTTATAGATTCAAATTTTATTCCACTAAATTGAAATTGTTTGTCTTTTGTAGTGTTATTGATCATATGCTTAACACAATTAAAACTTGTCAATGAACATCAAATTAAGTTTTAGATCATTGATTAAAAGTTGCATCATTGTATGCAGAAACGGAAGACAACTACAACCAGATTTTGGAGCTTCTTAAAGAGGAAGATCAACAAGATAAGAGCAAACTTATTGGATTAATCGAGGAATTCCACAATCGTTACCAATCAATCTTTGTTCGCTACGATCAAATCACTGGCAAGCTAAAAGAAAAAGTTTATTCAAAGAAAGAAAAAGACTCCTCTTCGTCGTCTAGTTCAGATTCAGATTCTGATGATTCTTCAAAGAAAAATGGAAGAAAAAACGGAAAGTCAAAAAACAAGATTCAAACGGTAAAAGACACTGAGGTTGAGGAGTTAAAGAGAAGATTGGCAGTTGAAACAGAAGAAAAAGAAGCATTAAATTCACAAGTACAAGAAACAGAAAAAATGTTAAACGAGTCGAAACTGCAAACTAATAGACTTCAAGAAGAAAATTCAAGGCTTTTGTCCGATCAAGAAAACATAAAAGGAGAGTTACTGAAAATGAATGAGAAACTGAAAACAACAGAAGACGAGGTGTCGAATCTGATTCAAAAAGTAGAAACTGCTGAGTCAAAGAACGAGTCTTTATCAGTCGAATGTGGCCTATTAAGAGAAAAGCTGACTGACAAAGAAACCGAGCTTTTAAGGCAAACGGAAATGCACGAATCGTTCAAGAACGAGGCAGAAAATAGGACGAAGAGTATTGAAGAAGAACTCGAGTCTTTAAGATTTCAGAAAGCAGAAATTGAAAAGCAGAAAGAGGATGAAATATTCGCTCTCCAGAAGAAATTAGAGGACGAAAAAACAGAATCGCAATCTCAAATCGACCTTCTGACAGAAAAGATCGGCAATTTGCAAGTAGGACTAGAATCTATGAGTACCCAAAAACAAGAATCCAATAATCAGGTAGAAAAACTTAGTCTTGAAATTTCAGACTATTTGATAAAAATAGAGTCTTTAACAGAAGAAGTGGCAAACAAGAACCAGGATCAAGAAAGATTACTGGAAGAACATAAATCCCGTGAGTCTAAGATCAAAGATTTGGAATCGAAGCTTAAAGAAGCGTTGGAGTCAAAAGATAAGATTGTTGATCAACTAGAAGAAACTATTGAAGACCTCAGAAGTGATCTCGAAATCAAAGGAGATGAACTCAACACACTGACTGAAATGATCCGCAACCTTGAAGTAAAAATCCGGTTAGCAAACCAGAAGCTTCGTGTAACAGAACAAGTGTTAAACGGGACAGAAAACGAGCACGCAACTAAAGAAGAGAAGCTGCATCAAGAAAATAAATCTTTAATGGAAAAAAACGCAACTTTGACTCAAACAATCACCGCCATTAAACGAGAAGTCCAAGAAAACGTCAACAAGATCTTATCAGGCATTGACGCGCTCATTGTTAAGTTTGAAGAGGATTATGGGCATGTTACAACACGGGTTTATGAAATCACTAATGAAGTCCAAGCTGCACGGGTTCAGGTTAAGAAAATGAAAGAGGATATGATGCAAAAAGTCGAAGAAATGGCGATGAAACTAGAAGTTTCTGAAGGTGAGAATGAGACACTGATGAAGTCATTGGAGGATATGAAGGCTGGAATTGTTAATAAAGACGAGAAGATTAAAGAACTGGAAAGCATGATTCGTTTAAAAGATGCAGGGATATTGGATCTTAGCGAGGATAAACGAGAGGCTATAAAGCAGCTGTGCATATGGGCTGATTATCAACGTGATCGTCATGATGATCTTCAGGACATACTATTGAAGAGAACCACGGGTGCACGGAGGCAAACAGTGAGCTAAAGACGTGCGTGTTTACAAGCTATCAGAGTTTTGATGCCCGTGCAGAAAAGTAATCGTTACCATATGCGTGTACTGCTTTCTTTAGTGAGAGTTTTTTGATTGTTTGGAGTGTTGGTTAAGTTTTTTGTTTCAGCATAAAACCAAATTGGATTAGTTGATTGTGTATAGGAGATTTACCTTAATTTAAGGTCTTTGTTTGGTTCAATTTTTTTCCTTCGTATGGTCATTGTTTACAGTTTAGGCTTTTCGATGTATTGCTACTTCTGCATATGTTCTGAAAGAGAAGCAAGATTCTGGGTGTTTGGATGTGGATTTTGTGCTTGAAAAATCATAATAGTAGTAACATGTATTGCATCAAAGTTGTTAAGGAAGTTATAGCAAACTGCAAGCATGCTTCTAAATTTCATTTTGTTACTGTTTGGGGTAAGTGCAGTTATAATAAAGGTACTTGAACAAAGTCAGAATGAGTGGATATGCATGCAAGCCAGCTTCAACAGTTGCTCAGATTCTCACATTTTGTAGTTGGCACCATTTTGTTACTGTTTTAAGTGTTATAATAAAACTTTGAATGTCAAAGCTGGTTCAAATTTTAAATGAGAAAAAAAATGAAAGGTTACTAAAAAGTTGAGGAAGATTCTCACATTTATCCAAGAACATCATTCTAGTTGTAGCATATCTAAGAGCCAGGTTTCAGTTAAGTTATTTTTCCTGATGGACCTGTGGGTTATGGGCTAAGACTAAATTAAAAAAAAAAAAAAAAAAAAAAAAACTTATGAGTGGATATATTTAACACTGCTCATTTTGTAAGGACCTTTGTGTAAATTTTGAATTGCGGAAGCCACTCTGATTTGTTGTTATACTGCGCCACTCTGATTTGTTGGCTATGTTATTAATATATAAACGTTTCTGTCTAGTGGTTGCAACGTTGATTCTTTTTGGCCCATATTTAACTAGAACAAACTTAACTCGTATCAGTAACGCTCTTACAAATTATGAGCTGATAATCTTGCTTATGTGAAAATTAAAGTTTGATAAAATGCAACAAGTTATTTAAATAAACTTGCATACCATAAACTACTAAAAAGATCTCGATTATGAGTCAACAAGTGACTCGGTATTCGTTTATTAATCTGCTTATATAACAAAATTGGTGTAGTGCATGTAGTAGGACGATTTGTATACATGTAAGGTTTATCAAAAATGTGATGGAAGACCTATGTGATATGGAAACAAAGATAGAATGGTGCTCCTTGTTTGGCAAGCATTCCCAGTTCCTAATATCAATAGTACTGTTAAAGATAAGACTAAGCTTTAATTTTTATGAGGAAGTCACTTTTGACCATGAATTAACAAATATTTGGTAAATATATCGTTAACATTTTGATGTTGAAGTAAATTTGAGACCTCAAAATATACAAAGATAGAATGGTCCTCCTTGTTTGGTTCTCAAAATGCATTCCCGGACATGTTTTCATCATGTGGGTGGCAATTCAGGAAAGGTTGAACACACAAGATAGGTTAATGAAAAGGAACACAAATGTTGACATGAAATGCTCCTTGTGCAAAACTACTCAGGATTCACATAGACATTTCTTCTTTGAGTGTGAGTATTCAAAGCTTGTTAATTCGGAAAGAAGTACAGAGGTGGATGAATGTAAAACAGATACCAGATGTTTGGCATGTTGTTATATAGGACATGGTAAATTTATGAAAGAAATACAAGACTGTTTAAAAATGTAAGTAGAGTGCAAAGTGATTCTTGACACCATCAAAATGAGATTGATAAGCATCTATGTGGAAGAGATATGGGATATCAAATTCAAAAGACTTAATAAGTACAAAGACTGCCAGTGAATAAAGGAGTGTTTGGGTTAAGGTTTATGATGAACTTATGAATGGACAGGCTGAATTTTGGGATATAGCAGATGGCTAGTACATTGCTTGTAGCTCTTTCTAGCATTGGGAGTGGTCATATCTTGTTTGTGGGTTTAGATGAGACAGCAACAAGATTTATGGTTACTCACTATGCTAAAAGAGTTCTGAAAACATAATGTAGTTTCCTGCTGATTGTGGTTGATAATATGACGAGTTCTGGGTTATACAAAAAGCATATCTACGAAAAGAAATCCTGATTCTTTTATAGATAGTTTCATAGCAGATGTTGAGGTTCAAGAACTCACTTCTTCTGATCATTTGAAGATTTGAGTATTTTTTAGCCCATTGCAGCTGATGGCCTTATACATTGAATGTTTGCAGCCCAGTTTGAGTGTTTTCCTACTTTAGTTTCTACAGGCCTTGGTAAAGATGCTAGTGACTGATCTAGGAAATACTCTAATTCTGGGTAAATAACCTTTTCATAAGGTAGGTTTCCAGAGTGTGTGAAGGGTAATATGGGCTAGTAGGATAGTGCAAGAGGCTAGGAATAGAGAGTCATGAAAGATGAAACTTCTTGGTTTGCACTATCAAAGGAGGATGGATGGAAAAACATATTGATATAGTCTGTTTCGGTGATGATGTATGTTTCTATATTGTATTGTTCTAGACTGTGAGGAGGGTTGCAGTTTCTAGTTCAGTATAATATTAGCTTACACTCTTACAGTATGGATCATTTACTTGCAATGATGCCTTCTATGTTTTTGCTGTTTGACAAAGTGTGAGGTGGTGGCTGCATTCTGCCATGCAGGTGAAGTCTCTAGTAGGAAATGTAGTTGCAAGTAGTATAAGTGGTGAATTCTGGTAAATATGAAATGATTTTGTGGTAAATATGAAATGATTTTTTTGTAACAACCTACACAGCTTTCTCTAAACTTAATTAGAGTAAGAAACATCAAAACACCGTCTCAGGTGAACAATTGGAACCAGATTTTTAGGTACGTTTTGACAAGCAACCGGTTTATAATTCAATCTACAACAGATAACAAACCTCCCGTAGCTTAATGAAATGATATCAACGAAATGGGCAAAACAAATTAATAACCAACATAAAACTCCATAAGCTCTATTATATGTTAATAATGCTAATCAAACAATAGTGTCGTTCCATGTTTATCAAGCCGGCCTCTCTCTGACCATTTCCTTATTTTGTTCATACATACGAATGACAAACACCATAAATAAATCTGAGCTACAAGTGACGAAAAATCATGCTATGGGTAAAGGGGTCGACTCAACTATATCAACATGGGCTAGTTCCCTATCTCTTTGTTATCCAAAACCGAAAGAGATTTAAGAACACAACTTTGTACTGGGTAGCTTTTACCTCCTCCTTTCCCTTTGGCATGGAAGCTAACACGAATGTTGAGCAAAATATGATGCTTTGCTTTAATCAGATATCCTCATATCTACCTTGAGGATGTCCTTAATAACCTCGTACGACACAAAGGCTATGGCTATTGATGGAACGACCTATAGAAATAAACTTGCATAAGAAACTGATAGTAATGATTTTGTTTAACAAGATTGTAAATTTTACTTGTATACTGACCTTGACGGAGTTGGGGACCAAACCCTTGTACAAAGCACCAAAACCCTCATGACGAACGGTTTTCCGGAATGCATCAATCATTCCATTGTATTCCATTGCTGACTTTCCCTCCCCTTTAACAACTGAACCAGCATCTTTCCATCCAACCATTTGCATTCTTCGGCGTATGACATCAAGAGGATAAGCAACTGTTTGGCCAACGGTTCCAGCTGCAGCCCCACATGCAAGCTTTGTTATCACACTCAACTCTGTGTCCTCAACCAGTCCAAACGGTCTTGATTTGATCAACCAGTCTTTTAGTGATTCGTATACTGCAAAATTGAGCCCCACGTAGGGCACCTAGAAACAAACATGATGTGGTAAATTATTTGATATCTTGACACAGTAAATTATTTGAACTAAACGAAACACATCGTCTCAAGTCTCAACAGATGGAATTTGTAGTTTACATTGTATAACTACATCCTTCACATATCAAAGGGGGTGTTTAGAAGCGTGTTTTGGGTGTTTGAAGATGTAATGCTCAAATGTTTTAGGTGTTTGGCGACTCAAGTTTTTAGAAAATAAAAAGATAACGAAACCAAAATAACATTGTTGTGAGAAAAGAGGGACGTTTAGTTAAATGGGAGTAAAAGTGTCTCGACTCTCGAATCAGGTCTACAAGTAATGGGTAAACAATGTCATTCTATTTCACTTTGGTAAAAAAAAATGGGTAAACAAATGCTAATCCAAACACCGAATATATTTATTGTGTCCCGATAATCAGCTGATGAGTTCCAAAACGCATAACCAAAAACCCCCTCAAAATTTTCAGGAAGGTCAATGCACATCTAAAGATAGGTTGGGACATTGGGCTCCAATTTAGTGATTTGTATAAGTATGAATATGTTGAATCCTAAATCCTAATTATAGCATGCAAAGGTAATCAGGAACACATGGCTACTATCAATAGTAATATTTATGTTAATCTTAACTTACCACACCAATGACGGAGGGAAGCCATCCTTTGTACAATGCACGTGGGCCTTCTTCACGGAGTACTGTCCTAAGAGCATGTGCAATTCCTCTGTACTGACTGCCCGATTTCTCAGTCTGCGAAATGAACAATTTACTTAATAAGTCTACAGCCTACAACATATTACATAGAAGAACTTGCAAAACCACTGAGCTAGAACACAGTATTGGAAAATTATAAAATATACCTGGACAGTGATCCGACCTCGAACCAGATCCATCGGATAGGTAGCTGACATGGCAATTATTCCAGCACAAGCACCAGCTCCGAGGCGTAAGAGAGGGGTCAGTTCAGCATCCTCTGAAATAAAAGATAAAACATTATTGCTGCAATCATCATAAAAATCGCTTCTCGCGGTCGATATTATCAAGATGTGTGAAGATATAAGTTTTTAAAGAAGGAAAACGATCAAAATAGCCAAAATATACATATGGGTTTTAATAGAATTAGCAAAAAGCTGTGTTTTTACCAAATTACCCATCAATCCGCAAAAAAAATTATGAACTACATTCTTTTGTGGAATATTTATCTTGCAATTTGCTTTTAATTACTCTTTTACTTAAACACTGTCTTTATGTGACATGTTTACACATCGGCTATTGAGTAGTTTGATTTCACAAAATAAGATAAAAATGACTTGACATACCATTTCCCGGTTGCTGCCGGTAGAGCCACAGAATTCCCCTGTTGGTGTAAAAAAGATAGAATGTTAAATCACATATCTTAATATACTGCATGCTCAGAAAGGTAAATTCAGACACAAGGAGTATAGCACTAATATAAACTAGAAAAGGTGTTGCATGTTAATTTAAACCAAAAGAAAAGCAAGTAGCTTACTTAGAAGCCTCTTCATAGCTAAAGAACTTGACAGCAGAGTTAGGGACAATGCGAGCACAATTGGTACCATTTCCTTTAAACATTCCACGGAGACCCTCTGTTCTCCATATATATTTCAGTCCCTGGATAGTTCCATTATATTTGATGGCATGCGGATTTTGGACCTGTACAAAATCAATAATGTTAAGTATTAGCATGTCTACTCATACATAACAGGTTGAGGGTAACGTGACAAAAATTAAATTTGTTTTACATTAAAATTGCAAACAAAGGCTACGTGCTCGGATTAGATTTCTCATGTAGAGTTGCGAAGATTGAAAAATCAGCATAAAAACCAGATTCATCATTGTATAGCTTTTGTTTGGCTTTATTACCAATTAAGTGTTTAGTGTTGTCACTTGTTGTCGAAACAACAGTGAACAGATCACAAAGCCTAGTTAAGCATATCCATTTAGATATAAGACATAACTACAGATGCAATAAACTTTTAATTCAGATTACCCTAATAGTCAGTCTTAATTATCTATATTCTCAAGTTCTGTTTGAGTGATGCCTTTGGAAAAAGACGTTGTAGTAAGTGATGAAGTAACAAAAAGGATAACTGCATGGTTTGTGCCAATAGAGCACGTTCATCACATAGATCCAAAAGTGTTAACTCTCTAACAGCACAGCTTTTGCTAACTAGAAAAAGAGCAGAGGAACCACATGTACTCGTGTTTTTTCTCTGGTGTTAACTCTTTAGCTTATGTAACTCAGTCATACGCAGGCTAAAGCATACGGCTAAATAATTTATTTATTTTTTCCTACATGTTTCATGTACAAGGTTCTTATCTTGCATATGATCATATAGCTCTAATGCTGTCCATTATTCATTATTATCCTTATTCTTTGCCTGTTACCAGTTCTTGCTCTCTTTTTTTTCTTTTCTAAAAGGCGTGTTATTTAGTCCACTGCCACTTGCCATAACTTTGACAACTAAATATAGCAAAACCTAAGGCAAAGAGTGCCATCATTTATGGATGTACCTAAATCTTAAACAGCACTCTACTTAGAGATGACGTAATCAAATTTATTTTAAGATAAATAATAGGCAATGAATTCACTATGTTAAGCATAAAGCAAGTGCAAACAAAATACTAAAGTATATCATTTACACAGAAGATCCACCTGAAGCAGAATTTTCAATCGTTCCAAAGGAGCAACAGCGGTACGTGATCTGCAAATAGAGTAACCAAATAAGAAAAGGCGAAAATCTATAACGCAGAACTTATCAAATAACTAAAATCCAGAACTGATATCAATATTTAGAAATCAAAACATACAAGAAAGACTAGAAATGTTATACATGCAAGCCAGAAATTTAATTTTATTTTGGGTACAACAGTTCTTTTAGTATTCCCATCATCACTATTCTTGATAAAAATAAAAATGTCCATTTCTAAATGTGTCCAAACCATATTTTACCGATTCTCCCTGGCTTTTTACATTGTAATCACGTTTAATCCATCCAGCGCATGTGTTTCTATGTATTCAACCTCCTAGATCCATATTAACCTCATCTCTCCACCACTACTTTTTTCAAAGAGCTTTTTCATTTTTTGAAAATATTCTAAAGCATAAAGTAGAAGCAGTTCCAATAGTTAACCCAAGGAATAATACTTTAAAAGGCAAAAAAAGCAACCATATATTCCAAAAGCATAATAATCACATTTTCATACTTCTCCCCCCATTTAATCTACCAGTCTACTTAAAACATTTGCAAGGACGAGAAACGCATACGTAACCTTTTCAAAAGCTAAAAAAAATACCGGCATCTCACGGATCATATGATAATAAAACCATGGTGATGAACTGATATATCAGCTAAATTTAACAATAAAACCAACCATTTAAAGTTGATACCTCCTTTTCACTATTCATGTTATTATTTTCATCATCGAGCCGGTCATCTTTGACTTAAACTTCTTTGTTATATAATTAAAATCACAATAGTACGTCATCAAAGCACAACTTTTCAACAATTCAACACTGACATATGTCAACCACAGAACATACATGACTCATTCCAACATAATCCAATCGCTAATTTCTAAAAGAACGCGTCCATAATCAACTAAATAACGACTACATTAAGAATCAAGTAAAAAGAAAAATGCATTAAAATCACAACATTTCAGCTAAATATCAATCATTCGAATAATTTTCCTTAAATTCTAACAAAACTGTTGACACTAACAAAACACAAAGTGTATCAGTATATAATAGCGATAACCATCAATTCATTAATCATTCATATACATTCCACCTATTTCCATCAGATCACATCGATAATCTAGTAAACAAACAAAACTCGATAAACAGTAAAAATCAATAAAGATGAGCATTAATTATAATCACAGTGTTTCGCTCATTTATTTAAATAAAAATTAAGAGCTTATCAACAGTAAAAATATAACCACAAAACAAGTAATTCACAAAGTATTCAAATAAAAATCACTAATTTCGAACAAAAACGCATCCTTAATCCAACAAACTAGCACGGCATAATCAAATAAAAACAGCTTTTATCATCGAAAAAACACGAATAATAAATTAAAAACAAGAATCATTATCATTTCACCTATTCAATTAAAAAAAGTCAAAACTTTATGTATAAAAAACCAATCACAGTTCACTAATCCTAACAGAATGCATCAATAATCATCTAAACAAAATCATAAAAAAATAAAAAAAACATTTATAAAAAAAAAAGGCTTACACTCCACCAGCCACACCACCAGCAACAAGAGATTTAGAAATCCCAAGCAAAGTCTGACGACTGGGAGCCTTAACATTTTCACTGGCTGCTATTTTAGCTTCCTCTGCTATATTCGCGATCGTGGCGCTCGTCTTACCTACCACATCTTCCGACGCCATACCAGTTTTTTATAAAAAAAAATTATATAAAGTCGCCGGAACCCTAGGAAGGAAATGTTGTTATTAGTGTGGTGATCGGGAAATGATTTTTTTGAGGGGGTGATATTTTTATATTGGTCAAGGAGGGGTGATTGTGTAATATTTGGGGAGGGGCAGGCTTATAGTGAGTGTGCACGTGTTTCAGTGTGTGAGGTTGTTGTTTTTTTGGGTTTGGTTTTTGAGGTACTTGGACATACTACATACAATTTGTGTTTTGGATTAAAAGGGTGTTTATCTATTGGTCCAAGCTCATTAAATACATTTTGGAATCAAGTTTATTACTAAGGCATATTAATAAATACTTAATAGCGGCCCGGTTTATATTTCAGGCCACGTAAGGTCTATAGAAACTCATCAGGCTATATCGAGCGCATAGTACCATTGCTCCCAAACTGTCATTAACGGTTAAGATGTATCATCTGACATTAGAGAGTAGGGACGCACGACAAACACCAATTTGTACGAGCCAAGGAGGGCAGTCTACCTGTGCCCCCTTGTCTGCTCCTCGGATGACCAACATCTGGCTCCCTGACAGACGTTGATCATCTCGTAAAGGTTTATCTCCAAACCCCCACTTGACCAACACACAACTCAACAAGTTTCACAAAGTTGGGAAAATACTGTTTCACAACAGGCAAGTATGATATTTGTTTAAGTGTTACTCAAGCTTTTTAAGCTTCATCATTCTTATCGAGTCCTTACCGTTCTACACAGAAAACCAAATAACAAAACCGTTCACATCTCATCTCTTAAAACGATTTACATAACATACACAAACTGTTTGGTGAAATGGATTAGGGACGGAGCTGGTGCATATTCTATAAGCTAGAAGCTTTTAATTTTATAAAGTTGTTTGGCGAATTAGTTGAAGCTGAAGCTTATTAATGTAAAATCGCATTAAAATACATTAAATTAAATTCAAATATATTTAAGTAACTTGACTAACTATAAGCCTCCATAAGCCCATTTCAATTGGCTTGGGCTCATGGATGCTTATGGCTTATAAAAGCTTCAACAAGCTTGTGTGACAAACAAAACTTATTCTATAAGCTAGGTTACTTTAAAAGCTCAATCCTCTATAAGCCCTTATAAGCCATGGCCCAAACATAACCAAGTATTTATTTATTTTTTTTTTTAGGAGCATAATCATTTTATATTATAACTTTTTTTGTTGATGTTCTGGTAGAATAGAGTAATGTTGTTTAGAATGCTTGGTGTAATAGTGACGAATACCATGTTATTCGTTTGTCATTTCAGTGCCACCTCATCAGCCTTTCAATAACACAGCCACAACTAAAATACTCTCTTCAGCAAAAAAAACAATAACATGTTATTGGTACAAATACAATTATTTATTTTTTTCATTTTATTATTTTATACAAACACATTTTAAATTAAAACTCAAATATGATATATTAAAAATACGATACGATTACAAATATGATACGGATACGAAAAATATATAAAAACTACGATACTACAATCATTAAAAATACGACACAACACGACAAATATTAAAAACTACAATATGACAAAAAAATAAAAACTATGATACAGCAAATACTAATTTGAGCCCGAGCTTGTGCCAAAATGTCGTGCTCGGATATCGTTTTTGATATTTCGATACCCGCCGCATCTTCGAGACTCATCCCCTCGGCGCTAAAATAAAGAAACTTCAATTCTTTGAATTTCTTTTGAGTTTCGATATAATCAAGTTTTTTAGCGTGTTCTTGTTGCAACTTGTCACAATTCTCAATTTCCGGTCATTTCTCAAATTTACTATTCATCGGAATTTACTATTCATCGTTTTCAAGTCGATTTGATATTCGAGAACGATTTCAAAATTTTACTATTCACTTAAATACTATTCATTCCGGGAAATCACTATTCATGCTTCACTATTCATCGCTTATCGTAAACTAGGTTTATTTAGTATCAAATCAGCGTGAACTTAAGGGTTTATGCGAATTCATGAACAATCATTGAGGACATTTCATATAGACTAGAGTTAGTCTACATATCATTAATAATATCATCATCATATTAGTTCATGCATGGGTTGCATATTTCATTAAACGATATTTTCCTATTAAATAAACGCTATCGCGTAATCATTTATTTTGAATATTTGATCCGACACTTCCAAAATTATTCGATATATTTTATACTCATATTAAGATTATAAAATTATAATATTAGGTTACCGGTGTTTTAAATTTATTTTGTATATAAATTGTTATGTATATATATATACGACGATTTTCGTAAATACTATTCGATAATTATTATTTCACAAAATTTTTCTAAGAAATGTATTTTTATAATTTTTGTGACATCGATATATTTTATTTTGTTCCGTTAAAATTTATTTCTAGCTAACGCTACCCTAAATACTTACTTATACATACAAATTACCAAATATACTTACATTTAAATGTTTTTGTCATACAAAACTCACCACCTTTCTTTGTTTCTTTTCTTCTTGTCGACCAAAAGAAGGTGACACAACAAGTTTACATAAAAAATCTTTTGCCTAGACTAACACATATACCATTATAGCATGACACATGTATTTGGTTTTAATTATATACTATGTTATACACATACATACACATTATACTTAGGTGAAAATTGAAAAACACTCTCCCCATTTTCTCTTGTATAACCGGCCAAGGAAGGAAGAACAAGAAGGAAGCAAAATTTTTCAAGAACAAGCTAAATTATAAACACTAGCATACTCTTAATTAAGGTTTTACAATAAAAATCTAGGGTATTTAGGAAAAACCTTGTTCCATAAACCTCATCACTATACTAGTAAGCATTTCATGATCATTTTTAATCTTTCATATTCATACTTTGGTTATTTTTATCATGCTTGAAGAAAACATGCAAGTTATATGAGTATCTATACCACTTTTAATGTTTTTAGTACTTATAATTAGTATATACTATCATATAATTAATCCCTTGAAACATATCATTTTTGATGATGTTTAGGAACCCATGACATCCTAAGAAGGTGTATGATAGGTTTAGAATAGCTTTGGTGTTGATTTGAAGTGGTTAGAATAAATATTACGCGAGAGAAATCATTTTCGACAACATTAAAATAGGGTCTGATCATATTTGTGAAATCTGGAAATTTCGACAGGAGATAAAATATTTTGGGCTAGAAATTCAGACAATATACTTTAAAACGAAACCGTGGTCGCTTGAACGGGTTAAAACGGATTTATAACGAAGAAGTTATGCTATTTTCAAGATTAAACGAAAACTATATTTTCCGGAAAATAGCATGCTGTCCAGAATTTTTAAGGGTCAAAAATGAGTTTTAAGCGTTATCTAAGTGAGTTGATTTATCAAAAATATATTAGTATACATTAACACGAAGCTAAGGATATATAAAACGTAGAAAACGGACTTATAACGACTAAATTACACGCATTTAAATAAGGTTGACGTAACTATTTTCACAAGTATAACACTAATATATATTTCCTAATAGCCAACCTAGTTGTCGCTAGTGACCATGTTGAGAGTCGTTTTAACATCGATAGAATACTTTTAGAAAACGATGTCTTCTAGTAAAGTAAATTCACCTAGCATATTTTCCAAAATGTTCAACCGTTCGTCAAACGGAGTTGTGACGAATAAAATGCGGTCATTCAAACTTTGCCGAAAACCACACTTAAACAATATTTTTAGTCCAAGTACCTTACTTCACCTATGTTTTTCCCCATGATCGAGACCTCTATGATAAAAATTTAAAAGCTAAGACTTTGAGATAATGCTACAAGCTTTCCAAAACCGTTGAGTTTGTTTCCTAACACTCGATATTCACTATTTTACGACTAGCTTTTCGAGGCCATTTAGTCACTTCCATGAATTGTCAAATCATATTGTTTCTGACTAAAAACTATAATTTCTTAATAAATCACTAAATGATTATCGAGAATATCATTTCAACGTAAATACTTGTAAAGTAATTTATAAATTGTCAAGACGTTATAAGATTATTTTTCGACGATAAACTTTATTTTCAAAAGTGTACAAGTGGTATGGATATCATATGAGTTTGCATGCGACATTATCTCGTGACTTATATTAGAGTACATCATTCATATAGGGTTGCGGATAGAGATTGCACCTCATTTATGTGTATTCACTTTGGCATCATAATTATTGCAACAGTGAGTAATCACATCCCTTTTACCGCTTTTACTATATTTTGGGGTAAATGCATGAACCATTCTTGAACTAAATTGATTACTACTTTTATGAACTCGTTTGACTAGAACTTTTGAACTCGAATCAAATCCTTAAACTTAATTACGAACCTATGACTTGTTTGAACTTATTGAACCGTACTTGCTATGACCTTAAAAGTCTCGCCTTATTGGTGGGCGTGCAAAGTCTCCCTTGTTCGAGCAACCTAAAGCCTCCCGGTCCGGAGAGAATGTCTCCTATGGAGCGGAGCATTTTCAATTTAAATTCTCCCATGTTCGGAGTGTTCTTAATTGTATATAATAGTTGTATGATGTACCGTTCGTACATTCGCATTGTTAGTCTCCTATTAGTAGGTAGTATGGATAACGCTATTAGAGGTCGGCCAACCTCTCGTTCACTATGTTACGGAACGCATATTATTTATTCTAGGGGCTTTGCCTGGCATACATTATTATATATGTGGTGCTATATTGTGAACTATTATGACATCGTACACTTGACTACTAGACATACTATATTTTGTGCAATGGGTTGTGAACACACAGGTTGCAAGTTTTGTATGGGCGGAACTTGGAACTGAGTGGATTTACAATGCCTTTGATTTATGGACTATTCTCGATGACCGAAACCTTTGACTCTCTTTTGCGAGTTTTCTTATTATCTAAACGTATACTCACCAACTATTTTCATAGTTGACCCGTTTTTCTCATGCATTTCGGTGATCGTTAGTAAGCTTTTCTACAAGGTCTTTGCATAATGAAGTTTTCACATATCACTACAAATCATTATGTATTAAATTGAAGTCTTTTGGGATCTAAACTTTGTACTTCAATTGCCGATGTCGGCTAAACTAGTATTGTAATAATGTATCTTTTCCTTTAATCTTAAACGTTGTTATGTTCTATTAACTTTGCTTGTGTTCCTTTCCGTTACACCTCGTGTTTCCTCCATCGGTGGGGTGTGACACAACTCTCTTAGACCATTTCTTTTAAAGCTTCTACTAGGCGAAGAACCCGTCGAGCAGCGTAGAGTCCGATTTTGACTCTTTGAAGGCCTTGGATTTCGGGAGGGCGAGTATCATCTCGAAATAGATTGTTCGGTTCTTGCATTCTTGGCGTAAACGCGTCTTCCGTGTTGAACAACTTTGGCAATACGCTATTTGTGGTGATCTTTCAAGACCCTATGCTTCATAGTGGGCAAACGCGAACCCCGCATTTCTTTGAACATTTTGTAACAACGAGATAGCCACGTCGAATCGTTTTCACCACTCAATCGTTCATGTTCGTCGACAATTCCGGCAAACTTGTTGCAATTCTTTGTCAACGCTGTCCACTTTCCCGTGATCATATCCTTGGCACGTTCGATGGTTGAAAGACGGTTAAATTCATTATAAACTCGTGTCCAAAACGATTTTGAATTTCGGTCAATGCCAAGTCTTGGGTCCTCGAATAGTTTTATGTTAGGTTCAGCCAAAAAAATTTCCTCCGCTTGTGTCCAATGGGTATTGATGATGTACCCTCCGGTAGCTCGAAGGAAACTCCTCCGGGCGTGTGAAGCCCTTCCATCGAAGGCCCAAGTTAGGATTCAGAAATATCCATAGCGTCAAACCATTCGCTGGCACGAAGGTTACCTTAGGGAATTCGCCATTCGCGACCTAAGCCCTTCTGCACGGTTGACGAAGGAACAATGGATAAGGAACCTCGACTTAGTCAAACCCACGATCTCCTCTCTCTTGGCTTCCCGTCAAGTCGAGAACGTGGGTCACTAACCCCTAGCGATTACCCACAATCATGGGACGCCCCATGATCTCCGACATTCATGCAAGAGTGCCTCTAACCATATTTCTTCCACTATAAATAGGTTAGACGGACAATGGTTTATGGTATGTTCATTTCACACTCATCTCTTTACTTTCACACACTTATACAACCATAACTCATACTTACTCTCACGCGGAGGTGGTTCGCGAGGTCCTACCCTGCTGATCACTTAACGTAGTGTCTTAGTCTTCTTATTCTCGGGTTACAAGTAGTCTTGGGTGGAACACACACCCTCCTTACTTTGATCCTCATGAGCACGGTAGTGCAATCTTTTGCACAATCGGTGGCGCCATCCGTGGGACCACAACTATTAGTCCGTAATCACCCGGCCCTAATACCTTAACCAACTACGCTACTTTTCCCGGCATGGAACCCGAAGAGAAGATTCACCTCCACCGTGTTTCTACTCTGGTCCCACTCACCACAACTAACACCGATAACCTCGCCCCATAACAACCTCAACCTTCACTACACGATCTCGTTTGGAAACTACTCCGTGCATCACGCCTCAACATCCGCTAACCCTACTCCGGACATCGGTCCGCGCCGTGGAGGCAAACTTTGAGGCCTTAAATTCTTTGCTAAGGGCTCACAAGAGACAAGTTCAGTAACTGCAATGCGGAGGAGTTGGAGTACTCCGGTGAAGAGTATGACGAGGAGATTGAAGTAGAGGATGTGCCTCAACCTATGGGCGGGCGCTCGGCCCACGAAATGGTTCCCTTCCGTTAGAAGGTCAAATGGAAGGACCGTGGGTTTGAATAAGGACTCGGAGGAAATCCGGGTAGAAGGGAGAATGCATGGTGAAAGAAGGGCGAGAACTCCAACGGAGGAAGCAACCCAAGAGGAAATGGAGGGTAAACGCCTCCTCTTCTAGCAAACACATTTGGGAAGAGAAGGCGGGGCTCCAAGACCACCCTCTTATGTTTCGAGTATCGGAGACCCATCTCCCTACTCCAACATGAACCAATTACCCCTCCGGAATGAATCCCTACTTACCTACTCAAACCTACAACACTTACCCTCCTAATGGTTCAATCCCAAACCGAAGTACAGCAGATGTCCTACGGACGATTCCTACACAATCGATGGGAATATACCCTTCGTACCAAACTTCCACTTGCATATCCTACCTATTCACACCATTTCTTAACCCGTATAACCCTACGGTTTATCCATCTCTGACAACCCTTACGGTGCGAAGCCTCGGAGCTTGCACCCCTTTAGAAATGGATCGAGGACTACCCTTTACCGCGGCGTGAAGATGCTACTCATATAGGCACCTCTGACGGAAAAGGTGATCCCGACAACTTTCTCCATTTATTTGAAGGCGCTTATCAAAATGCAAAAGTGGGTCATGCCGGTAGCATGCCATATGTTCACGTACACTCGGAGACTCCGCAAGAATATGGTGGAAGCAGACGGTGGGAAGCATTGTGAGTCTAGATGATCTTAAGGCTAAGTTCGGTTACACTTTAGCCAGCGGGAAGAAGCACACCAAAACTCACTTAACCGCACACCATCAAACAAAGGGACAACGAAAGCACGAGAGCCTTCGTTACGAGATACATTGATGAAACTTTGCAGATTATGGGTCTACATGAAGATCGAGAGGATCTCGGGTTTTGTACATGGCCTCCGAACTCGAAGCTTGGTGGAATTCGCCCACCGATCTTCCCAACACCGCAAGGCCTTGATTGAGAAGGCTTACACGGATTGAGTCTAAGGAGGTAGCGAAACGGGGCTCCGATAGAGCCAAAGGAAGCATCGACAAATTCTCTAGAGGTCCTCCGGAAGGATCCAAAACAAGAAGAAGAATGAGATCGCTTCACCCCTACAACAAAGGCTCGAACCATGGATTTCGCAAACTTGGTTAAATCTCCCGAGAAACAGCGCGAGAGAAGGCCGCAAAATCCTTCGATCCTCGCCTCGGATGATAACACGAGGCAAGGCGAGACATGTCAATCATGCCATTTCCATGAAGATCATGGACATGACACGAACAACCGAGAGGAATTAAAGCGGATCAAGAGGCGAGACGATCCGGACGGTTAGCACACACGGTCAAAGGCATAAAGAAGGGAAAGGATAAATTCTCGATACTCAACTAGGAGAATGGAAGGGTAACAAGAAGGAAACTACGCCCACGGAAGCTCGTGCGATGGTACACAAACGCGATACCACTTTGAAGAGGAAGGAAGCGGAAGAAGAGCTAGGAAGTGTAGGGAAATAACCTTTCCCCATATCGAGCGGATACCTTTGACCGATCCCGTGATCATCAAGGTACACATATCCAACAGGGAGGTGAACCGAGCGTATATGGATTGCGGAAGCTCCTGCGAAATCATCTACGAGCATTGTTTCCTAAAGCTCAATTCATCTATACGCTCACAGAGGGTCGACTCAAAAGCGCCGCTAGTAGGGTTCTCTGGTGAACACTCATGGCCTCTGGGAGAAGTACCGTTGGAAGTCACCATAGGCAAAGGTCCCTTATCCCGCACCGAGACACTCATTTTCGTCATAGTAAGGTCAGATTCTCCTTATAATTTATTAATAGGAGGACGACTATGCAAAAAAGGGAATTGTTGTTTCTACTATACATCGCCATTAAGTTCCAAACCCTTCTGAGAGTGGGCTGATTCATTCTAGTTATGGAGCGGATAAGGGTGTATATGGTGTCAAAAGATCGAGAGAGGAATCGGAGGAGCCTCGATGACAATTCTTAGTTGTACAGATGCGAGAGGAGCGAGTTGTCGTAAACCCTAGCTATCCCGAACAAGCGGTGGTAGTAGGGAAGCAACTCCGGCGAATTTCAAGGCGAAGCTCACGAAGCGTACGTACTAACCTTGATGTCTTTGCTTGGAAATACTCGACATGACGGTGTTCCAAGAACATTGGCGATAGATGGGCGGTCCTTGAGCGGAGCATAAACTCAATAGTACAAGCACATTGAGCCCATAAAGCGTAAAAAGAAGCCTTGCCCTCGAAAGAAACGCGCACTTGCAAAGAAGTTGATGAACTTACAGCGAGGCATCCCGAGGAGGTTAAATACCAAACTTGGGTGGCCAACCCGGTCGGTAAAAAGAGCGATGGAGGATGGCGCATGTGTGGATTTCATCGACATCAACAAAGCATGCCCTAAGGATTGCTACCCCCACGAAATCGTTGGAAGGTAGAATCCTTGGCGTGCTTCCGGTTAAATGCTTCTTAGATGCCTCAAGGGTACCATCGATTCGAGATGGCCAAGGAGGACGAGGAAAAGACGACCTTCTACACAAGTAAAGGTGTCTCATCGTTACTGAAAGATGCCTTCGGTTTGAAGAGCGCAGGGCTACTTACCAACGTCTCGTAGATAAAGCCTTCCACAAGCAGATGGCGAAATCTGAAGCCTACGTTGATGACATGGTTATCAAGAGCAAGGCGAGGAGGACCTACTCCGACGACAGAAACATTCGATCGACTCGGCAATCAACATGAAGTGAACCTAAGAAATGCTCGCCCGGTGTCGAGGAAGGACAATTCTTGGGACATTTGATCACTAAGCGGGGATACGAGCTAACCCTCTAAGGTCAAAGCCATCTCCGATCTCCAAGCCCTAAGTGTCTAAAAGACGTGCGAGCTGAATGGGAAGTTGGCGGCCTTAAGTCGATTTTTGTCGAAAGGAGTCGATGGTCCCTATCCTTCTTCAAGACACTCAAAGGATGCACGGACAAGAAAACTTTCCAATGGAGTCGGGATCAAGTAGCCTTCGAGAAGATGAAGGAGTTCATTGAAATACTTCCAACACTTACAAACCCAATCAAAGGCGAAGTGTTGTTTATGTATTGGCATCCTCGTGAAAGTATTAGCGATCCTTATGGCGAGAGAGAAAAGCGATGATCCCAATCTACTTTGTCGTGAGGGTCCTACAAGGAGCGGAGGTCAACTACTGACCTTGGAGAAGTTAGTGCTCGCCTTAATTTATGCAGAAGGAGACTCGGCGCTATTTCGAGCCCACCCAATTACGTCTTAACCGATAAGCCACTGGCGGATCTTGTCTAAACACGAAAAGTCCGGAAGGGTGGCTAAATGGGCTATTGAACTCGGAGAACATGAAATCGAGTTTAAGGGCGTAGTTCTATCAAAGGCAAACTCGCAGACTTCTTGGCGTAAACACCTTAGGACCCGATGAAGAAAAGGAAAAGCCCAAAGCTAATCTTTCTCAAACGCAGTTGAATGGAAGCTTTACAGATGGAGCATCCAGCCCGATGGCTCCGGGCGGGTCTAATGTTAGTCGATCACGAAGGAAGGAGCATACATATGCTCTTCGGTTTGAGTTGAAGCCACAAACAACGGCGAATCTGACGCTATTAGCGGACTCCGACTAGCCAAAGATATGGAGGTCAAAGCTCTTGCGGTCTTCGTAGATTCCCAATTGGTGGCCAACCAAGTGCGAGTTCCTATGAAGCAAGGCAACCCGTCATCAAACAAGATTGGAAAAGACAAAAGAGATGCTTGAAAACTTCAACTCTTACACCATCCAACATGTTCGTCGAAACCCGAACAAAAGGCAAACGCATTAAGCAAGCTAGCTTCCATGGCTTTCGCTCATCTCACTAAGGAGGTTCTCGTGGAAATCCTTCACGAAGATCCATCGTTCTCAAAGAGGTCGCCGATGTGATTCACGAAGAAGGAGAGACATGGATGACTCCCGTAAGGGAATATTTGATAAGTGGTCTTCTCCTCAAGATCCCAAGCTTGCAAGAAAGATTGGGTTAAATCCCGCGATCGCTAATAGGGAAACCCTATAAAGGAGGTCGTTTTATCACCTTGGTTACGATCGTAGGCCCCAAGCAAGCTTGAGCATCATAGTCGAAGTCCATGAAGGATCTTGCGGCCTCCATGCGGGACCTCGCTCGGTTGTCTCGAAGATAATGAAGTTGGGCTACTATTGGCCCTCGATGCACGTGGACGCAACCGAAATCATCCTCAGTGTGAAGCTTGTCGATACACTCAAACGTTCCAAAATGCCGAAGCAAGATATGACAAGTGTGACATCCGCATGGCCCTTCTCCCGATGGGGTATCGATATTGTAGGGCCTATGCCTATAGCTCCGGAGAGTCAAGTTCTTGCTAGTGGCGATCGACTACTTCACCAAGTGGGTGGAAGCAAAACCCTAACCCGGTGATGGGAAGGCGATCGAGAAGTTTGTATGGGAACACATTGTGTGCGATTCGAGTACCCACATCATCATATCGACAACGGAAGCAGTTTGTCGAAGAGTCTTTATGACTTACATCAAGGGCTCAACATAAAACAATCACGGACATCCGCTCATCACCCACAAGGTAATGGACAAGTGGAGGTTACAAACAGAGAAATCGTCAAGGGATCGAGAAAAGGCTAGGTCGAACTCATCACGGATGGGTGGGCGAACTCCCTCAAGTCTTATGGGCTCACCGTACACATCCTAAGTCAAGCAACGGAGAAACCCCTTTCACCTAACATACGGAAGCGAGCGGTCATCCGCCGAACTAATTGTACACACGGGCGTGTGGCAGCGTATGATGCCTCCCAAAATGACGATAGAATCGGGAAAACCTTGATCTCCTAGAAGAAAGGAGAAATATCCTCCATCAGAAGCAATACACAAACATAAGATCGAAGGCTACTATAACAAAGGGTTAGACCTTCCACTTTCAAGCCGGAGAATATGTCTGCGCCTCAACGGTGCAAGCAAAGCGAGTATCGTGGCGGGACCAACTTGGGAAGGACCCTACATGGTAGCCGAGGCCTACGGCAATGGAGCATACAAATTGGCCACTCTTCCGGAGAACCCATCGACGGGACATGGAATGGTACGAACCTTCGAAAGTTCTATGTTTAAAAAGTACTTTAACTTTTTCTTGTAATCAAAAGCTTCTCAAGGAAAGCACACATTATTGGTAGTTGTCTTAGTTTTCATTTCAAGAATGATGTAATCCTCCTACCAATTCAATGATAAATAAGACATTTCCCACAAATCTCTTGCTTCGTTTCTTAAACACAAAGATTTGTTCAACCAAGTCGTTAATGAGTTTCAATGTCGAATGGCTTGAGGTGTAACATATGCCTTATTATTCAAAGCCAACTTAAACATTCACATTAACTCTCCTAGTAGATTTTGGCGCTTGTAAAAAAATTTTTTAACAAAGCCATGCTATGTAAAGGATCTGAGATAGAGTGGGTCGCGACCCTCTGTCAATGGTCAAGTTGGCCATTATATTCTTGGTGTTGTAATTTACACACAATGAGGTTGTTGAACCTTAGGTTGTAAAATTTAAGCGTCGCAAAAATGGCGTAAGAGAAGTTTACATAACAAACTTAAGCTAAATATGTAGAGGTATGTCCTCTACACTATTGCATTCAAAATACGAGACTCACGCCCTTATACACATAAGGAGCCTAGACTCTGTCAAATTGTTTTGGCACATGGCCATACATCACAAGCAGTTAAATTGTTTGGGAAACACGACACACATTGTCACATAAAATAAATTGTCTTAAGGGTACATGCCACCTTTGGAACCAAATTATCGCTAACAGAGCGACCTTCATTCTTGTTTCTTCGGAGAGGGTGGAGGAGGGTTGCCGAGCCCGGTTTAGTAGACATGGTTTCTTGGTTGGAGTGGTAGGCTTGGGTTTCGAGGTTTCTTAGGCAGGAGATCTTGAGGGGTGCCATTGGATCTTTGGTTGCCTCAAGAAGGAAGGAGTACTCTGCGGTGGCAAATGCATTTCTGCCTCATCATATTCGACTTGCAGTGGGACGGTAGCATTCAATCTTGGAGAGGTCCACAGGCTTACTGCTTTGGCGACCTCCTCGAGCCAAACACCGTCCATGAAATAGGGTCGACTTGATGACCTTCCACATCCGAGCTCCCACTCGTCACTATGATAGAGTTCCATGGCTATGTAAGGCACCACCTTCAAACAACCTGCACGGTCTTTACGCAACATCTTATACCTCATTTGCGGGCCGTCGATCTCCTCCCTCAACTTTACCTCTACCTCTCCAAGCCTAACTTTCTCACTTTCCAACCCAACACATTTAGCCTCGAGGCGACGATTCGACAAGTGAGAGTAATAACCTTGGCTTCTTCCGGTTTGAGATTGCCCGTTCCACGGTCGGTGAGCTATCTTTTCTCGAAGGTCTTGGACGACGTGGTTCTTCTCAGCGTTCCCTCAATCTCGTCACACTTTGCCTCCGGCTTGGCACGGTTCGAGCAACCCCCAGTGCAGGCATTCAAGTGATTATCCATCACCGCGCCTCATAACCCCATTATCATGCATGTCACGAACTTCTCAATGGACATGTTCTCTAGCATACTCTTCCACCGTGGAGGGTCGCATGGTCAACAATCCGATGGCGGGCTAAGGCATTTGGAAGCTCCTTCGTCTGGAAGACCTACGAGCAACGAAATATACAGATTAGCATAATGGTTATATTTTTACCTTCACAATGTCTCATAAGGCGAAATACTTACCATGAACCTCAGCGGATTCATCGGCGACCAAGGCGAGACTTGATAAGCTTTCTTCCCTCGGTACTTTTATGCTTGATAAGGTTTTAAAGGTACCATTTTGAGGGTCGTTTAAGTCCTTATTTGATCACTTTTGTATCCGTTATTGCTTAATATCGTTCCTTTTCACTTTTAGGTCTCGTGAAGGCAAAATCTTGGAATGGCACTTATTTGGACGAAAAGGCGCAAATATATGAAGAAAATGGCCAAAGTCAAAATCGAGACACTCACGATTCTTTGAAACTAGAAGGCGGCGTCGGTGCTAATGGCGACGCCGTCCCAAGATTTTTGTGACGGTCCGAACCCAAAACTTCGTATTTCAAGCGACGGCGTCCGGTTGTAAAAGAGTAGGCCGTCGCTACTCGGGCGGCCTAGATGCAATCCGCACGGCGTCGAGCGGAAGAGGACGGCGTCACGGACATAAGGTAGCGCCGTCGCAAGGTTAACGTGGCCAAGACGAAACCTAACGCGGCGACAGCGGCGTCACTAAACATAAGGTGGCGCCGTCGCAATTGTAATCTTATATATAGAATCCGAATTTTTCGGTCTTTGGTGGAGAGTCTTTGGAGTAAAACCTAAAACCGAACCTAAGGTGTCTTGTACAATATTTTAGGGTTTTAAACCCTATCTTACATCAAGATAAGTCTTTACTTCATTAATTCAATTATGTCTTTGATTATTTGTGTATGCTTGCATGTTCTCCATGTCCGTCTAATTTATTTGTGTGTTTGCTTAGAAAGTATGAAACTTAATTATTGAATATTGATTGGTTGTTTCTTATCTTAGTTGATTAATGATCTAGTAATGCGATAGGTCATTCGTTGTGTACTTAATGCTTGATTCATCTTTGTGAACCTTAGAATATAATTACGAGTAGTTGTAGGCTAAACCATCCAAAAGCGCCTTAGAGTAGGAGTTTATCATCCCGGTGGGTTTGTAGGCGAGACCCTTTGGTAAGTTCAAAGAGTTAGGGAGAAACGCATACCCTACAACTTTAGACACAACGCAACTAGGAATAAGGGCGTGACAACTCAACCATCAATAGGAGACAATTAAGGAGTAGTACAACCTAAGTAAACACACCTTTAAACTATCATCTGAGCACACATTAATTAGACATAGACTCCCACAACCTTAGTTTAGATAATTAGATAATAGTAGAGTAATCGGTAGAAATACCAACCCCTAAATCCAATACCGAGATTCGTACCTTTCCATTTCATAAAATATAAAAGATACAAAAATAATCTTCCTCGACCTTAACCTTAGCGTAGTAACTCCTTACTAGCATTCCTATTCCCAGAGAGCGATATCAATACCGTGGCTTACCCTAATTACTACACTACAACGATTAGGTTCACCGCCTAGGGTGTTATAAAACTTGCTCGAAGAAAATGAAGTTTCCTTGACCCCGAGCGACGCGTGTGGCGTTATCAAGTTTTGGCGCCGTTCTTGGGAATAGAATAGTTAGTTAGTAGTCCACCTCGTTTAGGTTCTTTGCTTGATTCCTATCAAGTAAATTTTTCTCATTTTTAGCTTCCTCTTAGTCTTTCCCCTTCTTCGTGACCTTTTGTTCGTAATCTTATCACTTTTCATCATGGAAGGTGATAACCACTACCATTCATCAACCTACCGCCAAATGACCCGCCAAGAGCCCGTACTCTTGGTGAATACTCGAGACCAAGCCACCTAGGCTATAGGAACACCATTGAGCTTCCGACCAAGCCCAAACTACGGCCTGCGATCCGACACCATCCGGTTGGTGCAAAGCGGATGTGCATTCCATGGACTTCGTTAGAAGATCCAAATCGACATCGAGGATTTCCTCAAATTGTCGATTCCATCGACCTTGATGCTACTACTCGGGAGACCCGCGCTGCGTCTCTTCCAATTCTCTCTACGGGACCAAGCTAGTAATTGGCTTGGCGACTTCCCATGACTCCATCTCAAGTTGGGATGATCTTACCTCTCGCTTCCTTGCTCAATTTTTCCCACCGGGAGAACCACTAAGCTTAGGAATGACATCTTGATGTTCCAACAACGTCAAGGTGAATCTCTCTGAAGCATGGACCCGATTCAAGGACTTACTTCATAAAGTCCTCATCACGGCATTGATCTTTGGCTCCAAGTCCAAATCTTTTATGATCATGTCAACTTCCCACTAAGCGATCCATTGACCAAGCGGCGGTGGAAAACTTAGTGATCTCACCGCAGAAGAATCATGGGAAATAATAGAGGACCTCGCCCTCTATGAAAGCGAAAGTTGGGATGACCCCGTGAGCTGCCCAAAACCGTTAAGGCAATCTCCTTGCCTCCTCCCGGCCGTGGGATGATCGAACTTGAAGATCAAGTTAGATTCCTCATGAGTTCCTACAAAATCCTAAGTCCTCACGACAAGTGAATCAAATCACTCTACCTTGTGAGTTATGCGGTGGTCCCCATGACACTCGTGATTGCACAAGGCTCTCCGAACAAGCTTTTGCGGACTACGCCTCCATACGTGCCGGCGGAGCGGGAGAGAAGTGGTACACTTTCAAACCGAACAAAACAACTTAGGAAACTCATACAACCCTCATGGAGAAATCACCCTAACCTTAAGTGGAACCAAAACTCAAAGGTAAAGAAACACAAATCTCTTGCCCTTAAAGCCAAAAAGGCTTCAAGCGATGAAGAGAACTCCTCTTGAGTAAGTGACGACGAGAGTACGCTATGGCGGTGAGGGACTTTAAAAGTTCTTTAGAAGAAAGGAAGATCGTCAAACAACCATATGGCGATAAGAAAGGCTTTCGGAAAAGCAAAGAGGACGAGAAGCCAAAGGATGATCGTACTTGCTTTAAATGTTGGGACCCAAACCACTTTATTAGTAAGTGTCCCAAACGGGATGATCATAAAGCATTCATGAGCGGCACGTGGGGAATGAGCGACGAGGAGGACGAAGAAATTTTTCTTATGGAAAATGACGAGGTATGTCACGAATACTATAGTAGTTCATCACTTGATGACGACTCTTTGCATAATGAATATGACAAACTATGCAACATTAGCTTAAAACTAATTAACAAAAATAAGCTTTTAAAGAGTCAAAATCAACGTTTAGATAAAGAAATCATAGAATTAAAAGCAAAACTAAAACGTTTAGAAAAAAGTAAAATAGCAAGTGATGAATGTGAACTTTGCGTTCAACTTCAAACACTAGTTGATCATCTAGATTCTAAAATTGCTAGAATGAGTACGAACACCTTAGATACAATACTAGATGGTGTTAAAACCGGTAACAACCTAAAAGGCTTAGGTATTCAACAACTTGATCCATCAACTAGAGAAAGTAAAGAAACAAAATTTGTTAAGGCGCTAGAAAAACCGACCCTTTGTTGTGGCGGATCCACGGATCCCAAAAAGGAACCGACTAGTGTACGACGAGGGATCCGTGGATCTGCTGTAGCAAGCGATAGTAATAACGTAGCATCTTCATCTAGAAGCGATTTTGTTATCATTAATAGGAAGAAACCAACTCACGTCACCACTAGACAACCACCTCCAAAATATAATCCTACTTTTGCAAGAAACAAAGTTCCATCTTTTCAAAACCAAATTCATTTAGGAGACCTAATAACGTTTATCCAAGAAGTAACCATCAAATGGGATGGAATCCAAATATGCAAAACGATTTTCCTTTTCAAAACTTTGCTCCATGGAATGCATATTCATCTTATCCATACATGTCTAACATGAATGGAATGTTTAACACTAATGGACCCATGAACAAATGGGGACCAAACTTTGAGTTTATTATTGTTTTAGGTGTGCTTAAAGGTCGATCTAGACCCCGATGAATGGGTCGAGGATAGCGGGTGCACGAGGCGCATGACCGCAATAGGATCTATTCTCCACATATGAATCCGTAAATGGAGGTAATGTGGTGTTTGGAAATAGCAAAAGTAGAATCATTGGTAAAGGTACGATTTCTAACAAATCTCTAACCATTAACGATGTGTGTCACGTAGAAAACCTAAACTTTAACCTCTTAAGTATAGGACAAATATGTGATAAAAGTGCAATGTACTCTTTACGAAACCGGTAGTAAGATACTTAAAATGGCATAACCATAGGAAGAGGAATTAGGAAACATGGAGTCTATGTCATTAAAATTGGTAATGAACCCAAAGACAAACTATGTCTTACCTCTATGGATGATACTTGACCTTATGGCATCGAAGATTGGGTCACGCCAACATGCGACTTCTTGATCGCTATCATCCAAAGATCTAGTAAGAGATCTACCTAAGTTAAAATATGAACATCATTTTGTGATGCTTGTAATGTAGGAAAACAAGCTCATTCAAGTCATAAAGCTAAAAACATGGTGTCCACAACTAGGTGTCTAGAACTACTACATATGGATCTATTTGGTCCATCCGCTATCCAAAGTTATGGAGGCAACTACTACACTTTGGTCATAGTGGATGACTATTATAGGTATACATGGACAAAATTTTAAAGAACAAAGCGAAACCTTTAATTATTTTGAAATATTAAGCAAAAGATCCAAAGACAAATAGGAAGTCCTATAGTGTCCATTAGGAGGGATCATGGTAAGGAATTCGATAATGAAGTGCAATTTGGAGCCTTTTGTGGCGCTAATGGTATTACTCACAACTTCTGGCTCCACGCACTCCACAATCGAATGGGGTAGTAGAAAGAAAGAATGGAACCCTACAAGAAATGAGTCGAACCATGCTTAATGAACAATCCATACCTCAAAGTTTTGGTGTAATGCCGTTGATACTTCAACGTACATATAATCGAGTCTTAATTAGACCAATCTTAGGTAAAACTCCATATGAGTTACTTGAGGCAAAAAGCCTATGTTAAATCACTTTAGAGTCTTTGGAAGCAAATGTTTTATTCTTAACACTAAAGATTACCTTACAAAATTTGATCATAAATCAACGAAGGTATCTTTCTAGGTTATTAAGCCAAATAGCAAAGCTTACGTCATATTAAACAAAGAAACAATGAAGGTAGAAGAGTCATTAAATATAAAATTTGATGAAAGTCCACCCAAACCCTCTCCACCTCTTATAGATGATGAGATCATAGAAAGTGATGCTATAATAATAAAGAAAAGATAAATGAAGAAGAAGAACCTTTAAATAGTGAAATCATAAACATTAAAGAGTCCAAAGATCACCACCAGATAAAGTCATAGGAAAGCTAAGCGAGCGAACATTAAGGTCTCAAGTTCAAAACCAAAGTAGCTTGTTTTGTTTCGTTTCAACCATAGAACCTAGGAATACACAAGAAGCTATAAAAGATGAGAGTTGGGTAATGGCTATGCAAGAAGAACTAAATCAATTCGTTTCTAATGATGTTTGGACGCTTGTCCTCCACCTAGTAATCAAACCATAATAGGAACCAAATGGGTTTATAAAACAAATTAGATGCAAGCGGAGTAGTGTCTAGGAACAAGGCTAGACTCGTTGCCCAAGGGTATAACCAACAAGAAGGAATAGACTTTGATGAGACCTATGCCCCCGTGGCTAGATTAGAGTCTATAAGAATACTTCTTGCGTATGCTTGTGCTAATGATCTAAAGCTTTATTAAATGGATGTCAAAAGCGCTTTTCTAAATGGTTTCATTAATGAAGAAGTATACGTAGCTCAACCTCCGGGCTTCATCGATTTTGAAAAACCCAAACATGTATATAAATTAAAGAAAGCCCTTTACGGTCTTAAACAAGCTCCAAAATCTTGGTATGATAGGCTCAAGTCATTTTTAATTAAACACAACTATATCATGGGGTTAGTTGACAACACACTTTTTACTAAGAAAAGAGAGTCATATATAATCATAGTGCAAATATATGTAGATGATATTATATTCGGATCCACTTGTCAAGACATGTGTGATGATTTCTCTAAAATCATGCATGACGAGTTCGAGATGAGTATGATGGGAGAACTTAGTTTCTTTCTTGGTCTACAAATTAAACAAGTAGAAGATGGTATCTTCTTTAATCAATCTAAATACATAAAGGAGATGTTAAAGAAATTCGCTTAGAAGAGTCGAAACCAATTAGGACACCAATGTCATCCGACACCAAACTCACAAAAGATGAAGATGGCGAATCCGTAGATAATACTAAATATCATGGCATGATAGGTAGTCTTCTCTACCTCTCACGGCAAGTAGGCGGATATCATGTTTAGTGTTTGCTTATGTGCTAGATTTCAAGAAAACCCTAAAACATCACACCTAGAAGCCGTAAAAGGATATTTAGATACATTAAGGGTACAACACAATTAGGACTATGGTATCCTAAGGGCACGGAGTAGAAACAATTGTACATGCAGATTCGACCATGCGGTGATTACGTTGATAGAAAAAGTACAAGTGGGGTGTGTACTTTCATGGGATGTTGTTTAACGTCTTGGTTTTCTAAGAAACAAACGGCACTAGCTATATCAATAACCGAGCCGAGTGCGTCTCATGCAAGCAAAACATGCCAACAAGCACTATGGTTTTCTATGTGACAACAAAGGTGCCATCGACTTAAGCAAGAATCGGTATTGCATTCTCGCACAAAGCATATAGAGATTCGACATCACTTTAAGAGACAATGTTCAAAGGGAACATCTCTATTGAGAAGGTAGCATCCGAAGACAACATAGCCGACGTCCTCACCAAACCGTTGAGCGGGAACAATTCAACCTACTTCGTCTTGGTCTTGGTCTAATGGAACAAACGTCGTAAATTATTTGACTCTACAAGGTATGTAAACACTAGCCTTCTTCTTTCTGAGTCTAGGATCTCTATTTCACGCACAACTCACAAAGAATACGGGAATTTTCAAAACCCAAGATAAGTTTTCAACTTATAGCTTTCTTATTTTTTATTCTCAAACACATACACATTTTCAAAGAAAAACTCTTTTCAAAATGTTTTCTAAAAGAATGATACCTTCCCGTATCAATTTCACAAAAGCAATTTCTCACGTCTAGGACAAATCGCTTTTTCATTATTAATACAAAGTAAAAACCCGTTTTCATTGCATCTCATGTCTTTTGAATGCTAAAGGGGACACATAACTAATATGTGTTTTCGGGTATATTCATTTAAGCAACAATGAATTAGGAGCATTGATAACACTCAATTACGTACTTGTGTACTAAATATGTGTTTTGGGTTATCTCAATAGGATGATTTTTCTACTTCTAGTTTATTTTTTTTCCTTTTAGAGGTCGAGATAACCGCAACTCCAAATAGTTTGCATATAGGCACACAATAGGCAAAAATGTTTCCAAAAGGAAAATTTTGTCTTTGCTGAATCACGGACCCACGGATCCTAGCCTTCATCTTGGACGGATCCCTCGAGGAAGGATCCGTGGGAACCGTGAGACAGTTGTTTTACCTTCTATTCTTCTCACTTTTGATGAAAATCCACATTTGTTTTATTTTTTGGAGTATGTTCTTTAATGCTTGTGTTCTCATGATCACATGCCTTAAATTCATATCTAATCATTAGATTTTAATCCACATTTTGGGTCAAGCATTCATTACAATGATTTGTTTTCTATATATAACTCCCAAAATGCTTGCATAATCCATCTCATCCTCACAAACACAATACACCATGTCATCCAAAATCCCTTTAGATGAATCACCTTTACAAACAATCATCTTCATGATACCCAAACCTTTGTACTACCACCATCCAAAATATCACAATCAAACTCTAGGATATCCGCATGCGGATTAGTATCGATCTTGTTGCTTAGCAAAACAACCTCAATGGTTCATCCTCAACAAACAACTCACCACAAGATACTTCCTTTATAGGACCTCCTCATCACCAATAAGTACACCAACTTCATCACCACCTAAAGTCACTCTTTTGGAACTCCTTAAGACTCAACAAGATCTAAACACTAAACAAAAGAAATAGTCTTTTCAACACCCCACATCTCCAAATACTATTTTTCAAGATCTTGAAACATCACCACCATTAGCTCCCATCACATTACAAGAACATCTAGGTTCTTTTCCACCACCATTTACAAACATTCGGATGTTGATCCATATTTTCCTATTTTTCCACCACATCTTCCGCATAACTCAAATCAAAACAACCGGAAAACTTCCGCACTCATTACCCACATCATTTACATTGTGAAATTACCAATCCACTAGGAAATCGCAATAGAAGTTAGGGAAGAAATCGTTTCATACTCAACCTCATCCTTGATCGCATCAACATCATCACTCATCAAAACCTCCATGCATAACCTTATGCAAGCATGGAAGGAATCACTACTACTATTTTCTAATTTTAGTATTTTTTTTTCTTTTGAAGTCATTTTCAAGAACAAGTCTTGTTCTTATTGTTACATGCTTGTACGTGGCATAAATACCACTACAATTTGTTGTTTTATTACAAGGTCTTGTTTACATACCTTGGCTCCCAATCTTGATTCTCGTCAATCACAAGATTATTTAAGCATGTTACTAACCTTTCTTTTTGTAGGATTTTATTTTTCTTCTCTTGGCGCCCAAACAAGGGGAGCTACGGTCGAGGGGAGTTAGCGTTATTTCTTCCAAGGGTTAACTTTTGTTTCGACAAAAGGGAGAAGAAGTAAAACTTAGGGCTTTCAAAATTACATCTATTCTTAAGTTTTACTCATCATAACATTGTGTTTTGTCATCAACAAAAGGGAGATTGTTAATACAAATAAACCGTAAAAAGTTTATTAATATTTTGTGATCTCTTTGTGTTTTGTTGATAACAAATATAATGTTGTCTTAAGTATAATTATAAGGATACATGTTATTTTTGTAAAGCATTTACATATAGCCATTTAAATACAAAAATGTAATAATTAAGCATTTGTTGTAATAGTTTATTAGGATGGGTAAAACCATAACCCATGGACCATAACCCATGGATCTTAACCCATACCAAGAAGACTAGATACAATGTATACTTAGATACATTGAATCTAAAGAAAACCCATGGACCAACCCATAACCCATGACCCATAACCAAAAACTCATGGGCAAGAGGGGCGTTCCACGGATCCCTAGGTTTACACTAGACGGATCCCAAGTGGAATGGATCCGTGGGATCCGGGAACGATGAAGAATTTTGCCTATAAATAGAGAGCCATTTCTTCATTGTAACTCACCCTCTTCTTACTAAATCTCTCATACACTCTCATTCTCTTCTAACATATAGATCACTTGATCTAGAGTTGTTCTTTTTTCTTTCTATTGTGATCCTCATATAGGTCCTTCTCTAAGGCGAGATCACGAGCATTCTACAAGTCATCAAGCAAGGGTCCTTGATTGATTTGTCACTCCATAAGATTTACGTAGCAAAGATCTTGTATTTGATATTTCACATATTTGTTGTGTAATAGTCGTGTTGGTTTGGTCCACCGTGTTACGGACTCGGTATCTAGATTTGTACGGAAAAAGTGTAAGCAACGTTGTGAAGGCTTCTCCACCAAGTGAAGGAGTTTGTTGACATAGTGCTTGAACTCTCGAGTAGGTGACTCGGGGAGTGGAGTAGAGCAAGGAAGGTGTCCTTGTGGCGAACCACTATACATCGGTTGTGTCTTTTCTTTCCTTCGCTTTACTTTATTTACTTGCTTTATCATTAGATCTATACTTTCTCTACATCCATAAGATCTCACATATTAACGAATCTAAAGTTTTTAAAACTAACGTAAAATCGGCAAAACTATTCAACCCCCCCTTCTAGTTTTCCACAGGGTTGTATGGGTTCTACGGATATTGTGAAAATGATAGCATCAGGTTTTGCGGTTGTTGGATTGGAAAAAGAACGGCTAGATGATGGTGTAGCAAGTGACGCAGAACTAGAATTAGCGGACTAGAAAATTTGAATGAAATATATTGCTAACTAGCCAATCGTTCGTGTTTTGTTGTGACATTTTTGAAGATAAATTGGAAGTGTATGTGAAAGTTTTGTTAAATTATGATTTCGCTTAAATGTATGAAAATGTTTAGTTAAAGTGGGTATTTAAAGGTAAAAGTGGAGTTTTGAATATTTTAGCCGTTTCTTGCCGTTACAACGTTTAAAATTTGAAAAAAATGACGAGCGACATATGTGATTCCAGCTGAATTCGAATGGCGGAGGTCAGATCCATAATGCACTACAACGCGCCATTGGTCCGTTGTTGGTTGCTTTATATGTAAACCAACTCACATTCTCGCAAAGAGCTTAAGGTTTAACTGTAAAACCCTAAAAATATAAAATGTGTTAAAAGACTATTTTTACCCTTAAAATCGAAATTATAAAATATGTAAAATATAA
This sequence comes from Chrysanthemum lavandulifolium, assembly GCA_022545495.1. Lineage (NCBI taxonomy): Eukaryota > Viridiplantae > Streptophyta > Magnoliopsida > Asterales > Asteraceae > Chrysanthemum > Chrysanthemum lavandulifolium. The sequence goes on along the minus strand of CM040240.1, from coordinate 220,351,437 downwards.
TAACGTTCATTTAACGAAACTAAAAACCTAACTTATGAATATTTAAAACCTAACAAGTATATTTAAATTATCGACATTTGGTACAACGAAAAATAAAAGTCACGCACATAAGCTTTGGGCCTCGTTTATTTTGTGCAAGCCGAGTATTTCACTTAAGCCATGGGTCCGGTTTGGGTTGTGATCCGATTCCCTTGAGGCCAAGTCGGGCCTTGTCTTTCTTTGCAAGCCGATCCACACACAAGAAACCCTAGTCTATTAGTATAAATACAAGGCAAACACTCAAATTTTGAAACCACAGCTACAAAGTCACGGCACAATCTTTTCTCCTCTTTTCTTTTCCGATCGACCATTGCTACTCTTTGTGTTCATACGCATGCTTTTGTTTGAACTAGCCAAGGTATAACTTTCTTTGTCTCAATTCTTTTGCATCAAACGTAAATACACATGAAACATGAACCGAATGGAAAACCTATACCGAACCACATGATTAAGTCGAGCCACATGAGTAATCAAGTATATGTGTATATATATGTATCGATCACCAAAAGAAACTGTAGCAAGTAACTTATATATCGTTACATAAAATCATGAACATGCATATGTATATAAGTTGGCGTATGGTTTAGGTCATGAATGTGTCACATTGATTTAAAACGTAAATAAGCATGAATCATGTATTGTTGGTCTCATTAAAAGCTATAAGTCGACATGTGAGAATCACGTTAACCTTAGGTTGTAGTTTGGTTTGAGTCGATTTGCATGCATGGTTTTCCTAGCGTGAGTATTTTGAAGCTTGACCTTGATGGTGTCGAGTGCATGCATGTTTGGAATATAGGTTGGTATGTCGTGTGAGTAAAATGTGTAAGTGTTTGTGTGTGTCGAATGGTTTGTGAGTTGGGAAAACAATATGTAGTAAGTGGGTTTGCATGTGTGTTGCGTGCGTATTGAAGCAAGAGGAAAGGGTAAGGTTTTGGTCTCATTAACATGATCCGAGTAAGTCAATATAATGTGAGTTAATTTGGTAATGCATGCGAGTGCGAGTTAACTACCGTTTGCGTTTTCATAAGTCCTAGGTCAAGGTTATGGGTTATTAAAAGGCGTAACTTGTCAATTAAAGCGTATTAAATGATATTAAAAGTATGGGAAAAACCTAGAACATAAATAGGAGGTCGATTAGGGTTAAAAGCTAAGTGTGTAAATTCGTTATTTCATGTGAGAATGGTAAGTATTGGAATCATTAATAACTATTGATTAAGAGTATAATGAGCTAGTACTAAGCGTGATGTAAACATCGTGAGTTATGATTTTATGTAAGGAACTAAGTGTCATGAATTGAAAGTATTGTATGCATGGTCTCATTTAGGTTGCGTTCGAACAAATGTTACATGTGAGTCGTGGTTAATCATGTAAGGTATAAAGGCTTGTGTAAACTATTTTGAAAGAGAGTCCTAAAATCCGTTCTTGACATTTGTAAACCCTATACCTTGAATGATGATCATATAAGTCCTCAAATCGATGTTTGTCATATTAAATCTTTAAGTTTATCATTTACTATTTGTAACCCATAAGTTTGGTTAATAAATGATTATTACTCTAAAATGTTGGGATTCCGTCCGTCACTAAAAATGAGAATATCTTGATAACCCCAAGAATATTAATGAGATTAATCCGTTATAACTTTAACGATGCTAATAAGTATTAAATAAATCATAATCCGTGTAGATTCGTTGAAGGAGGCGCGACGTTATATCTTCGTGATTCACTCATTCGTTTGCTTTTCTCTCATTTGCTTTAAAGTGCAGATATTACGACATTTTCGATAAAGGTTCCTTATGACGTTCTTTTCGTTAGCTTTCCTATTTTACTTATTAGGGTTCCGATGCCATTGCTATGAACCCTTTTCGATTGTTTGATCATTGCTTATCCGAACACATTCTATTTGAACCATGCAATATCGATTTGAACTTTATGTTAGGAAGACTACGATATGCACATTTGTTGAACCCTAATATGTTTAATTATGAACTTCTAATTATGAATGTATGATTTGTGTGATATGAACTTCGACCTCGAATATTTGAATATGAACCTTATGATATGAGTTATCGGATATGTTATCTGTTGAACTTTGTGTTTGATTATGATCTGTTTCATTTATGACAATCTGTTTGACCTAAGTTAGTTTGACACCCGAGCCAAATATTTTACTAGTCATGGGGTTCCATGTCCGTGTCGATGATGCACCTCGACATGACTCTAGGCGATAGAGTGATGTTACGCCGTCCCCTTTCCGTTATCATTTATTGATAGTATGGCCACTATCTCATCTGTTGGGCGTATGGATGCATCCTAGATCGATCCGTTATTCGATGTGATTTATGCGGTGAATGATGTCGTGTGCAATACACGTCTTCACAAAATGCAGGAGCTAGCTACTCCAAATTATTTTACGAGATTATTTATGTATAAGTATGATGTTTACGATATGATATGTTCGGGCTCGAGGTAGTTAACTAAACCACTTATCTCGTTATATACGTGTTAAGAATTACATTATAATTCGGTATTTCCAGTGTTTATATTATGTATTAGGTTTATGATATGTTAGTGAATGTGCTCACGACGTACATGTTTAAGTGATTACTAGTTGCCATGCTAGGATAGGATTAATATGTCTAAACATGATTCGTATATCGATATTATGTTAGTTTATCGTTATGTGAATGCGGTGATCTGCGAGATGAATATGCTAGTGTACAATTGAGTGTTTTGAAAGTTTAGTGTGTATGATGGTTCAGTTAATTTTATAAACCTTGCCTATCGGTTAGTTATACCGTCGCATATGTGACCGCCATGTTAAAACTCTACCGATGTTAAGATTCGACACAGGAAGCTGGTTTAGCTTATGATATATATTCGATAATTGCTAATGGCTATGTTATGTCTTTGTCTATTTAGTTATAGCTCGTCTCTGTGTTTTCTATCTGTATGTGTGATCGCCATGATTTGTTGCTATTTCATTGCTACAATATTGAATTAAGTGTGTTAAATGTAGATTAATTGAATTGTATGAATGCCATGTTTATTTTTTTTGGTAATTGTTTCCGTTAGCCTTCGACTTTTCATTTGGTTTATATGTAATCTATTTCTTGATATGTTAAGTGTCCGTTACTCGATGTGTTTGCATTGTGTCATTAATGTGCTATGAGGCGTTTTTAGGCGATATGTGTTTCTCTGGATTTACGTATAATTGTGCTTCATGAGAATCCTCAATGATTCGATGTTCTCATTTCCGTTGTGATTTCGTTATCCGTATCTTTGTTTTGTTTAGCTTTTGTTTTGTTATTGTTAGGAATTAGAAATTCCCGGTATTAAAGTCGGTCACCTCAGTATATGTAATCGTTAGAAAGCTCGTGAGTCGTAGTTCTTTTAAGTTAAGTAGTAATTTAGTTAAGTAACACCGTGGAGGATGGACGGTCTTTACCATTTGTATGCACGATCCATGACCCAAAGTGTGGCGATTTATGTAAGACTATAAATACTCTCTACCTCCCAAGGTAGAGTTGGAGCTCATAATAATATCTTTCACTTTCTCTCACTAAGTTCCCTAAACCTCTAACTTTCTCTCTAGAATTCCATCTATATGCTACTTTGTGTTATGGTTTGATGTGTATGTGAAAAGTAATATCTAACAATTGGTATCAAGAGCCATGGTTAGATCATATCTTGCACATCTTTGGATTTATAGTGGTTTTAGGTGGTTTTGAGTTTGAAAAGTTTAGTGGTTTTGCATCATTTGGTTGATTTCTTGTGTTAAAGTTTGAATTTTGTTGGTACTTTTATGTTTAGAATCATCAAAAGTGTTTAGGTTTTCATTTGGTAAGCTTGAATCATCTTGGTTGGGTTGTTTTGGATTGAAAAGTGAAGTTTATATGGTTTTCAAGCTAGCGACTTAGTTCACGGAATATTTTCTTGGTAGCGACTTGCTTCACATTTTGTAGCGACTTACGGTGTTGGTGCTAGCGAGTTAGATCTAAGCGTGTTAAAGTACAAGTAGTGGAATCTCCACTACGGGTAGCGACTTAATGGTAGCGACTTGGTGCAGAGCGAGTTGCTCTTTAGCGACTTGTATATCTAGCGACTTGAGTGGCAATTGTCGCCAAAATTTTGCTAGCGACTTGAGCCCTAGCGAGTTACTACTTAGCGACTTGCATTTGTCTAGCGACTTGGGATGTGGCGACTTAGTGGTGTAGCGAATTAAGTGTTAGCGACTTAGCACTTAGCGACTTGGTGACTTAGCGACTTGGTTCAAGGGTTATAGCGACTTGGTTGATTTTTACGAAGAAGAGGTTTGACCAAAGTTGACTTTTACGTCAAAACTTCAAACGACCATAACTTTTGATCCGTAACTCCGTTTTCAATGAAATACATCAAAGCGACCGAACGACTGAATATTGTGAAGTTTCACCACGATGTCGTGAAGCGAATTTTTCGAGCCCAAATCCACTCGAAAGGAAGTTATTGAGCTTTTAAGTTTTAGACCTAAAATTCTCCGTAAGCGTGCTTCAACCAATCCAAATCTCAACCAATCAACATTTCGACCTTTCCTACGAACAATCTAAAGTCCTATCACACAATCGTCTTTCATTGTATCATTCCATCGGTCATCTTAACACCCTCTCTTGGTCATTGCTTAACGGTTTCGTTTTGATTTTAGTAAAATCCATGAAGATTCTATTTCTCGGTTTAAATCATAGGCGTGTAAAATCCGTGCATCCTTCCACATCATGTCTTACTCTCTTGACCCGATGATTTGAAGTGCTTAAACTATATGATGTTGTGGACAACAATGATAATGTATGCTACATCGAGCGATTAAAGATGATTGAATTAAGCAATGAGGATGTGAGATCTCCATGTTACGAATCTAATGAGAGAATTGCACCGGTCAAGCTACGAGAATGTCATGCAAATGAAATGCGACATTGAGCCCTATCGACTACTTCATCCGCACCTCATTCGGTTGTTATCCATAGCGGGGATCGAACATGTAGTGCTCTTTTCCGCGGGACTTACCTACATTGACAAGAAGCTTCTTTGTTGAACTTAGAGCATTTAAAAGCGCAACTTACCAATGAAGAAGTTCAAAAGGATGGTTCGGTCAGACTCTTCAAGTAATCTACAAACAATTTCAACCATTCATCGGTGGGAATATTCGTGATTACAATCAACACTTGACCGAATTTCCTTCAAAAACATCTTGGAATGGAAATTCGAGAATTCATTGAGACATTTATCCAACTCATGGATAATATGAAAAGTTCATTGAAGAATCGCACAAAGAATGAAGACATGAATGAGTGTCGGTGCGATTGAAAAATTGTTGTGATAAGTTGGGTAATGTATCGGTGAAGAATCGGGTGGTCTTGAATGCGAGAATGTTAGAAAACAAATAATGATGAGTCGGACAATGCTAAAATAGAATCTTCATGCTCATGTCCACAAGAGAGAGGTGCACGGTCACAACCCGTGCAAGCTAATGCAAAGGAACGCTACATGGAAGCTTGGATGTACCCAAGATAGAGATGCACCGCCACAACCGTGCACGTTAATGCAGAGGAAACTTGCATGAAAGTTTCTGCGATACCTAGGTATGCATCTTCTTCTCAAAATGATGATTATGGATTGCATGAGTACCTGCATTTGTGCTCGATGATTCCTTGACCATGAACTCAATACCTATAAGGATCGAGTTGCCATATACGAACAACGTGCTAAGTTTGAACTTACCACTCGTGAGCGGGGAGATGGATATCCAATCGTACAATTATTAGAAAAAGTAATTTTAGAAGAAGTATTAAAACAAGAGTTAAACTCCTTACAAGAAAAGCTTTCCAAAGCGCTAAGCAAAACACGAACTTCAAGAAAATGTTAAAATGCTTAAGCAAGAATTCAAAGCTAAGGAATCAAAACTTTTGAATGATTTTTCCAATCTAAAACTTTGAAAAACAAGCTTGAAAATAAGTTATGCGTACAAGGAATACCATTCAAGCGCTCACATGATCACTAAGCATCGAGTCTTAAGCGATAAGCATAGCATTCCCTCGTTGAGGAACTAAATCGAGGTAATTAAAAGGCTAGAAATGCTCATAAGGTGCTTTATGATGGTAATGAAATCCTTAAGCCTAAGCGGAAACCTAGTTGCGTTGAGTGACCGAGGAAGATAAGAAATCGATGAAGTCACTAGGGAGAAAATGAATAAAGTTAGAAGATCACGAGTGTAAAAAGAATAACATAACGATCAAACCCCATAATTACACTAAAGAAAATTGGATCTCCTTGAACAAGTTTAAGCCTCGACTCTATTAACCCCCGAACAAGTGTTCGGAAAAGGATATGGAAATGCAAAAGTCGAAAATCTTGTTGAAAAGAATCCCCCTTGAAAGCGCCTAAATCAACTGTGTATCCTCTAATACACCAATGCACTTAGTTCCTAGATCTCTTGCCACTAAAAGCAAGACCTTAATCGATGAATATGTTATCTTTCAACTATTTGTTGATTTTGAGAAAACTTGTGAAAAGGATCACACCACGGTATAAGCGAAGGGAAAGGGTTTGAGCAAACTAAAGAATGCTATTTAAGCGAGGTCATGCCTTTCTTTAAACAACTAAAAGATCAATTTGAGAGTCTTAAAAGGGACGATTCGATATTAAAGAAATGGAAAAGGTATTTGATGCAATGATTGTTGAGGTTAGTGATTATGAGAGAATTAAAATATAATGAGATTGAGAGGAAGAACTTGCATACATTGAATGAGAATCGATTTACGAATGTATTGCTCAAGATGTGTTTTCATCGCTACAAATTGTTCCATTAATGCTTCTCAATTTCATGAATTATCTGTTGCTCGAAAGTCTCCCATGATCGTGTCATTGAGCTTGAAACAACAAATTCAAAATTGCATGAGAAAATAGAACAGGATGATCATGATAACTTGGTGGACATTATTCTAAATTAGAAGTTGAACATCTTGCTTTGCAATTAAAACATCAACATCTCAAAGAAAATGTTAAAACCTCAAATATCAAGACATCCTCGATGCTCCCGAGTTTGATGCGGTTTTGAAATTAGCAAGCGTGATGAACAAATTCGAGCTCATTATAACACGATCAAAAGATTGAAAGCCCAAATTTCTGGCGAAAGGTGAAAAGAAGGATGCGATTTGTTTCCATATGCCTCCACCTTTAGATTCTCGAATTCCCAACTTCAAAACATAATTGATAACTTGCAAAAGGAAAATGATTGTTTTAAAGTTGAAATTTCAAAGGTTAATGATCAAAACAAAGAGTTATGTGATTCATTTAAAGTTAATCATGATAAACAAATTGAAAAGATAACTTCTTTACTTAACGATATTGAGAATCAAGCGTGAGGTGAAAGGAAAGTTGCCAATCCCAAATTGCAAATACTACTGTTCCTAAGGTTTACGCTTGTGATAAATATGCTATCGATATGTTATATATTCCCCGCCCATTAGGAATAATGAACTTGCACATAAAGCATATCTCATACCTTAAGGAAAGTTTGAAGGGTCTCAGTGAGATTGTTGAAGATGAAAGATTAGAAAAACCTTTTGTGATTACTATAGCCTATGCTTGCATGGATGCCAAACGATCTCGGGAACTCTTAGAGTATGTAATTGTCACAAGTCCGAAATCTAGCAATAGGCGAGATAGAATAGTTGTGCCTTGTTCTATGCCTAAAGCCAAGCATGTGACCCTTGATATGCCTTGTTCCATGTCAAAATTCAAGCAAACAACCTTTGATGTGCCTCCTAGAACTTGGATCCAAAGACTTCTAGACCGAAATGCGAGAAAGTAGTGAAGCCATGTAATGTTCCCATCGTTACTTCTCTGGATGTTAAGATTGACACTAAAGTTAGCGGGTCAAAACCTAGAAGCAATGCAAAGAAGGATATGATTACATGCAAACTAAAAGTGTTCATGATAAGGAAGTGAAAAGAACACCATAGGGACAAGAAGTTTGATTTGAACAAAAGAATCGTGTTAGTTCTAGTATTAGCTCTAAGCTTCTTGAAATTAATTCGAGGCCTCATGATGTCGCAAAACATGTAAAAATGTTTATTTTACGTAATCATGATAAATGTGATGTGTTATTTACGAGATCTAAGATTCATAACCCGATTAAGAAAGTTTGGAGGCGAAGCAGTTAAGCAATCTTGGAAACCTACAGGGAATGTGTTTACAAATGTAGGATTTCGGTGGAAGCCCACGGTCGAATATTAACGAATGGCAAACCTTACCCTTAGCTAGATCCACTATGCCTAGAATAGTGCTGTTAAGGTTTGGAAGCCAAGCGGTAGAATAATCCCATTAAGCACAAAATGTCATTTGACTAAGTCGATGCTTCTACTAGTTCGACTCCTAGGGATAATGCCATTGCATCTAGGGTTTCACGATTCAAAGGCTGTTTGTGCTAACCAAAAGGAACCCATCAAGCGTGGGGATCCAATGTTTCCAATTCTACGTCTTAAATCATTGTCCAAAGCGGTCGTATAAATCGTCCCTTGGTATTTGGATTCGCGGCTCTAAACATATGATGAGGCTCTTAACAATGACGTCGATCACTTGATTCGGGCATCGTACTTCATCATAATGGTGTCTGCAGATAACACTTGAGCCCGTTCTTCAAAGAAAAGAAAAGTTCATCAAGTGAACCGGACTACCGATAATTACTCTTATTCCTCTTGCTCAATATAATGAAGATGGCGACATCATGTGCTAATTTTGCGGGGAGAAGTGTGAATATAATACATTTGGATGATAATCACTTGGTTAATCAAGAATGGCATCTCGTATGCAATTCTTGAGGGGAGAAAAGTGTGAATTTTTGCATGGTTGGTGATATTTGAGAATATATGGTCAAGCGGCACATGTAGTTTCTTCTAAGAGCCGTTGGTTGACATCTTCACACGGTGATATGATTAAATGACAAAGTGCTTCTAGTTGTTGGCCGATTTCTTTGATGAACATCTTTCTGTTCTTGTTTGATTGGGAGGATTTTAATTAAGGGATTTGCTATTTACAAGTTAACGGAATGCCTTTGGTGTGAAGAAGATGTTGCTTGTCTATTTCCCCATTCGGATAATCTTGAAGAAGGTCGAGTCTACGATCTAATCTACATTTGAAAGCTACATGATTAGAAGACTAAAGACAATTGCATTTGATGATCTAAAGACTTCTTCTTAATCCGGTGAGAAGAACACTTGAAAATCTTCGTCGGTTTAGGGAGAGCACTAATTGGGGAGATTGAAAAGCCAAAATTTAATCCCAATTAGACTTGCTCGATTCTTTAGCAATGATTCATTGCTTGATTTTGATGACACTCCTCCAACGCCCAATGCTTCAATTACTAAGGATAATTAGGATTCATTGTTTGGGATTCATTGTTTTCAAAGATATGTTTGATGAGTACTTCCAACCTCTAACGAATGTTGATCATCCGACACAAGCTCATGCTCGGTTTCTATTGACTCATTTGGTTCACCATCTAAAAGTACCTCTTGGAATTCTCAAGAAACCTTATCTCCGGTTACTTCACAAGGCGTTGTTAATGACTATCATTGCGCTTGCACTCATGAATAGTGATTCGCTCTTTGGTACTCCTTTGCCAAATCTTCACGGATCATTGTTTCATTTTCTTCTCCAAATGTGCACTCTGTAAATCAACCACATGAACATTAAGGAAAATGACTTCCTCGTCCGCTTAAAAACATTATTGGTAAATCTTCGGATCGGTTTCTACATGTATACCGTAAGGAAGAATGCATTGATGTTGAGGAATCATTTGCTCGGTTCGATCAATGGGTCAATGTACATCCGATTGTATATTTATTCACGTGTTGGACATTTGACACAAGTTGATTACTTTGAAGTTACACATTTATAACTTATTTGAGGTTGAAGTTGGCGTTCACAAAGGTGTGTTCTTATTTGATAACTTGCTCGGGCTTAAGTATTTGAGTTGAAGACTTGGGTTATCTAGTTACCGGCGATCGAGGTGGATGATTGAAGACTGGTTAACTATCACTATTAGGAGTTACTCTGTTTTACTCGAGGTCACACGCATATGACGGTGTGGATAATCGCAAGAGGTGTTAATGTCTCATACTTTGTTTGAGTAGTGAGTACTTAGAGATTTGCTTGAAGCATAGTTTCTCGACACCGTTCTTCCATCTTTAAGTGCAAGCTTAAGACACAAATGCGGGAATTCGACTTGATTTCAAGTTTGGTATATCGGGTTTTCTTCAACGATGGTCACTTCAAATTGTCTACATATGGGTTGATAAAGATAGTCGAGAGAGTTTATGTAGCGATTGACTCTCACAGGATTCACTTGGGCTATTTGAGTTCTTCTCACAAGATTTCAAGTTTATGGATATATTATGTTTTCTTGATTACGAGGTATCAAAACTATTTGGGGAAGGATATATTATTCCAACTATTTGGGGAAGTGGTCTCTGGAGACCTTTGGTTTTATTACTTGATGTTCGTTGGAAGAAATGTGAGAAGAATATACGGGCGTGAGATGATCGCCTATCGACATCTTATATACGGTTTATGATAAAGTGCTTCCGGTTATATGCACAACATGTTCACTTGATCGAGCTAATTCGGTTATTTGAGTTGACATCCATAGAGATGATTAGTGACTCAACATGTTACATGGATGTCATCGTCTCTACTCTTGTTGGGTACATGTGTACATTATGTCTTGATTGGTTATATGTTATATAAGCGGAATGCACTTGGTAAAATGAAGATGTTGATATATTGTTCCCCAACTAGACAATGGTCAATCTCGAAGAGTAAGGTGTACATCGGGGATGCTAGCGAGTTCATGTGATCGGTCGTAATAAGTTAATCCGGTTTGATAACTCCGGGGCGATCAATGTTTCAACTTGTTACCGGTGTTCTCGTGTTCTTGAGTCTTGAGCTTCAATCAATGAGACCGCTTTGTATTCAACTCTACTTCTTAGGAAATGGTCTTTATTCGATGTTTGTCGGTTTGGGGAAGCTACCAAAGATTCAAATTGAGAAGGCTCATGTCCGACGATTTTCTTAGAAGCCTCGGATGCTTTGGTGGCGATAGTTTAAGAGATGTTGGTTCCTTTCTTCTACAACGTCTTTGAGCGATATCTTTATCTCGGTACTCATTTCATCATTCTCTTAAACTAATTTATCTCTTGTAAATATTTTTCCGAAAAACAAAATACAAAATTATAAAACGCCAAAAATCAAATAGAAAATATAAAACCTTCAAAATCCATAAAAATTTGAAAAATTGAAAAATCTTCAAAAAAAATATTGTCATTTTGTCATGTTTCTCTCGATTCGATAATATCTACGGTCTTGATGTTGTCATTCAAAGAATGACACGGGACTTTAGATGTTGTTCGAATTTATAAAAAAAAAAAATATATATATATATATATTTTTGGGAGAAAAGAAACAATGGTTTATTGTCATTTGAGGCAATAACCGCTTTTAAAGAAAGAACAAAGCCATGTTTTACCATGTTTTCAAATCCTATGCTCGATTCTATAAACTCCTATCTCATTGAAAACTAAATGCTTTGAAAAATAACTCAATCTCTATTTTGATAATCATCGGGACTTATTTGTCAAAATCTCTATCTCTCGATCAACAACCTCGTCATTGATTGAGGGGAGAATGATTTCAATTAAATTAAAAAGTTATTTGGCATTAAATTGTTTTCAAAAGATATACATGCATGTTTTATAAATGGAGTTTAAAGTCTTAAGATCCGATCCTTATCGGTTCAAACGCTTTCACAATCAAGTCACAATTCTCCTTAAAAGCTTTCAAAATCAATTTAAATCTATACGAGATCACAAATCTCAAATGATTTGATAATTGTGATCGGGGAGAATGTGTGATTTAAATTAGATTTAAAGCGATAATTAGGTAAATGGTTATAAGCGGATGTACATGCTATCACCCCACATGTGACAAACGATTTCAAATTTTCAATGCACATCTTAAGGGGGCATCTATCTTAAACATTTGATTTGAAGCGTGATCTTTCATCCTAATGTGCGGGTTCCTCTAGTATGTGCAAAACTCTTTTCAAACCTCGAGGCACATATTGAGGGGAGCAAAATTCATGGAAACCTCATCCTTCCAGGAAATGCTATACCCACTTGATCTGTTGAGGAAGTGATGTTGATATCTTTAGAAAATGGTAATTAAAAGTAAATTCTTTCTCTTGCCTCGTGTGCAAAACATTTTCAATACTTGATGCACATGTTGAGGGGAGTTCTCGTTCTAAAATATCAAAAACAATTCGGTACAAAAAGCTTTGATAATATATCACAAGTATCCGAATTGATTTTCAAATGGTTTTCAATTGGATCCAATGGCGGATGAACAATACCAAATTGACCTACCAACTTTACTTTATATGCGGTGATATAAGGATGATAAGGTTAGGTATTGGTTCCCATGATCCGCGAACGGAGGGATCTACCGAGGACAATCCACTAGTTAGTGTAGAAGTCCTTAGGTATGATGATAAAAGGAGAAATGTGAGATATGGGAAGAGTGCGGACTAAGACCGAGCTAGTCTTGGAATAAACCCAACAAGGTTCTAGCTATGAAGTCTCGGTAAGCAATGAAGGGTTGAAGAATTAAAAGAATTGAATGAAAAAGGGTGTAAACAAATAGCCTCCATTTATTCAACCTTAGGCGTAAACCGGGTTCAATTCATATGCTCTTGATGGTAACATCGGTATTGAAGACAAGGCGTCATGGACCCGATGACGACTTGCACTTCAACTTTCCAAACCACTCAAGTTCCTCTTAAAAGGGCTTGTTTCATTCTCACGGGAACCGACATTATCTATCGACTTTCTCTTAGAGATTGTTGATATTGAAGAAGGAGACCGTCTCCCAGTCTCGACACGGGATCCAAATATGCACAAATTGAGTCTAGAGCCACGAGATCATCAATAAATCTCATTAGGACACTTTCAATGAAGACTCTGCATTTCACACAATGTGGAAAGAGATTATATCTAGAGTCCTACGCATTATCCTTGTGGTATTGCGGAACATCCGAGTGATGTGTACATATTCACAATGAAGATGGAAAGCCTTACGAGCCAACATCTAACAAGCTCACGGTAGGTGGCATGTGAGATCTATTATATAGATCAACCATGTGACAATGACGAGAAACAATGGGGCGATTCAATCTCTTGAATCAATCACAGTTCGAGTTATGGATTGACGGATGCCTTTGAAAAACCGGTCGTTGTGCTTAATAAACTCTTTTCTTTAGCACATCGACGTGTACTCATTTTCAAACCAAAGGTATTTTTATGATTGATAATTGATTTTAATAAAACCTTCGTTGTATTGCAAAAACAATTTCTATTGAGCAATACGATTGTTTTCAAATCTCTTTTCATCAATCGGTGGACTTAAAATTATTTGGTTCACTCACTCCGTGTTGTCTTCTTTGAGATGTTCGGTTTGAGAACAGCTAGAGCAGTGCGAAACCCCGTCAAGGAGATTCTTAGGAATCCTACACGATCACGGCGATGCTTGTCTTGATCAGCGGGAACCGTGGGCGTGTACCTCAATTCATCGAAGTGATCAAAGACACTTTCGTGCGATTTGTTGTTGTTGTTGTATGCGATGCGCCGGCGTTTGCGGTGATCGAATGAAGCGGTCAATCCATAGCCGCATGCTCACTTAACACATTCAACTCAAAAGAAATCATGATTAGTGCATCAATGACTCGATATTTTCACTCCATGCTTCGCTGCTGCGCCAATATCATGATTCAACAAAAGCTTCCGCTACTACGATGTGAAGATTTCATGAATGTGAGCATGTCGGTCCCAAAGTCACAACACCACAATGGATGTCTCGAGATTGTTGATGGTGATGATCTCGAATGATGGCTCAAAATTATCATCGCGTGGATCGGTAAAGACCTCCACTTGGAACAATCATACATGCAATGTGAAGAATCAATGACTACGAGTTTAAATGCAAAGAACTACATCAAGAATGCAAGATCAAGTGTTAATGTAATATCTATTTGTATTCTATGTATTTTTGATACAGATTGAGGTGACCTCCTTGGGGAGATTGTTAGGGATTAGAAATTCCGGTATTAAAGAGTCGGTCACCTCAGTATATGTAATCGTAGAAAGCTCGTAGTCGTAGTTCTTTTAAGTTAAGTAGTAATTTAGTTAAGTAACACCGTGGAGGACAGACGGGTCTTTACCCAGCTGTATGCACGATCCACGCCCAAAGTGTGGCGATTTATGTAAGACTATAAATACTCTACCTCCCAAGGTAGAGAGTTGGAGCTCATAATAATATCTTTCACTTTCTCTCACTAAGTTCCCTAAACCTCTAACTTTCTCTCTAGAATTCCATCTATATGCTACTTTGTGTTATGGTTTGATGTGTATGTGAAAAGTAATATCTAACAGATTATATCATTCTCTTGGGCTTTGTAAGCTCACCGCATTTTCTTTTCTGCGGCGGTATTAAGCATTCAAGATGAGCTTATGGGATAGTTGATGCGGGTTGAGAGTAGAGGCGAGCAAGATTTTAAATAGGGATCTTAGATTTATTTTGATTATTAAGTTATTTATATTTTCTTTTGTAAAGTTTGTAAAGGCTTCGCTATTGTATAATCTTGAAGGTTACGATATGAAGCTGTATTTGTGATATCTTTACCCTTGTCGGGTTGGGGTGTTACAATTTATGGTATCGAGCTCTAGGTTTTAGGACCCTTAGAGCTTAGGCTATGACTGTGAGGATTGGGTAGATTTAGGATTATCCCTTGCGTACTTTCTTTGTGTTCCCTATCGTACTTAGATTTTTGTTGATAGTCGATTATTCTTTTAGATGGTTATCCTCGTCGTTCTAGTTCACGATAGGAGAAAGCAAGGACCGACTAGGCAAACTAGGGAGAAGAAGAAGTGGATTGTTGTTATTGTTAAAGGTTGCAAGAGGATTGGTGGAGCGAGCGGACCAACAAGAGGATACAAGTTCCGCTAGTATGTGGCCATGCACAATTGAGGAAAAGCTCACCTTAAAGAGCGTGAGCGGAAAAGTAGTAGAGGGTACAAAACTAAAGTCGTTGACAACCAAGGTTTCACCACTAGGTATCATGATAGATGTCCGAGTTCTTGGAAGATGGAGGAGTAGTTTGGGCTAGGAGTCGCGACTTGTATGCCTTTGTAGATCGTGTCTTGGGAAGAAGAAGAGAGGAATCGGAGAGTGACTTTGCTAGTCGCTTATTACCACGTGTGAAGAAAATAGAAAGCGGATGGATAAGTGAAGAAGAAGAGGAAGAAGGAGAGCATGAGGAAGAATACGAGGTGGACTCGGATTTAGAGTCTACGGCTACTAGTAGGTTTAATCCGATACGAGAATAGAAATTCGCATTCATGATTAGTTGTCCTTTTATTTGAAGTTACTAACGTTGGAGTATGAGTTTAGGACCTTGTTCTTGTTTTTCATTCAGATGATTGAAATCTTTGGATATTAAGTTCGTTTTGGAAGTTCTAGTTTTGACAATTCTGCAATTTGTTTGATTAGTGAGAATAAAGCAAAACTTTGGGAGTATAGTTGCTGTTGGTTGTTTCTTTACGAAAGATTCGTTAAGTTTCCGTTAGTCCTCATAAGTTTAAATCGCTATTTGTTTTCTTATGATGTTACCTATTATGCGTATGTGATATGTTTTGTTTTGATATTAGTTATGTGAGTTGTCATGACCGAGGCGAATATGATGACAATAAGAACTTGTTATGTGATGCAAGTATTATGACGCCTGATCAACGTGATAATACCGAGATCATATAATCTGAACTTATTGAAATCATATGACGTCTTGGGAAATGCCTGAGGTTGGTATGTTAGATGGACTAGGACTTATATCCGTTACCCCTGATCCTCATATTCGTTTGAAATTCTGTACCTCTTTGTGAGATTCTCACCGACATCTATTACGTGTAAGATTTGTACACTTGGAATCCGAAATCGTTATGATCTGTGTGAACCTATAGATTGCTATGTCTGCCCTAAGCTTGTACGTCTCCACGTACTTCTGCGATTAGTAAGACCGTTAGGATTCGTTCTGTCTATGCATATGGTTGTTCTCATCTTTAGATATCTGAATAAGTTAGAGTGTGTCGTTTGATTTTCTGCATCTCATCCGTTATCTGCCATTACTTTGATAAGTATATAATTATCTGTTATAAGTATCGACTATTAATTTGATTTCTGAAAAGTATGAGTTTGAATATTACGATAAGAATCCGTTTGTTCTAGGATAAGTTTCGCGTTCGCTATGTTCCTTGAAATTCTGAAATCCGATTTGTTTCTATTATGTTCGTCTTGTTCAATTTCGAGGGCGAAATTTTCTTTTAGAAGGGAGAGTTGTAAAACCCTAAAAATATAAAAGCGTGTTAAAAGACTATTTTACCCTTAAAATCGAAATTATAAAATATGTAAAATATAATAACGTTCATTTAACGAAACTAAAACCTAACTTATGAATATTTAAAACCTAACAAGTATATTTAAATTATCGACATTTGGTACAACGAAAAATAAAAGTCACGCACATAAGCTTTGGGCCTCGTTTATTTTGTGCAAGCCGAGTATTTCACTTAAGCCATGGGTCCGGTTTGGGTTGTGATCCGATTCCCTTGAGGCCAAGTCGGGCCTTGTCTTTCTTTGCAAGCCGATCCACACACAAGAAACCCTAGTCGATTAGTATAAATACAAGGCAAACACTCAAATTTTGAAACCCTAGCTACAAAGTCACGGCACAATCTTTTCTCTCTTTTTTTCCGATCGACCGGTGCTACTCTTTGTGTTCATCGTGCGTTTGTTTCGAACTAGCAAAGGTATAACTTTCTTTGTCTCAATTCTTTTGCATCAAACGTAAATACACATGAAACATGAACCGAATGGAAAACCTATACCGAACCACATGATTAAGTCGAGCCACATGGTAATCAAGTATATGTGTATATATATGTATCGATCACCAAAAAGAAACTGTAGCAAGTAACTTATATATCGTTACATAAAATCATGAACATGCATATGTATATAAGTTGACGTATGGTTTAGGTCATGAATGTGTCACATTGATTTAAAGCGTAAATAAGCATGAATCATGTATTGTTGGTCTCATTAAAAGCTATAAGTCGACATGTGAGAATCACGTTAACCTTAGGTTGTAGTTTGGTTTGAGTCGATTTGCATGCATGGTTTTCTAGCGTGAGTATTTTGAAACGACCTTGATGGTGTCGAGTGCATGCATGTTTGGAATATAGGTTGGTATGTCGTGTGAGTAAAATGTGTAAGTGTTTGTGTGTGTCGAATGGTTTGTGAGTTGGGAAAACAATATGTAGTAAGTGGGTTTGCATGTGTGTTGCGTGCGTATTGAAGCAAGAGGAAAGGGTAAGGTTTTGGTCTCATTAACATGATCGAGTAAGTCAATATAATGTGAGTTAATTTGGTAATGCATGCAGAGTGCGAGTTAACTACCGTTTGCGTTTTCATAAGTCCTAGGTCAAGGTTATGGGTTATTAAAAGGCGTAACTTTGTCAATTAAAGCGTATTAAATGATATTAAAGGTATGGGAAAACCCTAGAACATAAATAGGAGGTCGATTAGGGTTAAAAGCTAAGTGTGTAAATTAGTTATTTCATGTGAGAATGGTAAGTCTTGGAATCATTAATAACTATTGATTAAGAGTATAATGAGCTAGTACTAAGCGTGATGTAAACATGCGTGAGTTATGATTTTATGTAAGGAACTAAGTGTCATGAATTGAAAGTATTGTATGCATGGTCTCATTTAGGTTGCGTTCGAACAAATGTTACATGTGAGTCGTGGTTAATCATGTAAGGTATAAAGGCTTGTGTAAACTATTTTGAAAGAGAGTCCTAAAATCCGTTCTTGACATTTGTAAACCCTATACCTTGAATGATGATCATATAAGTCCTCAAATCGATGTTTGTCATATTAAATCTTTAAGTTTATCATTTACTATTTGTAACCCATAAGTTTGGTTAATGAATGATTATTACTCTAAAATGTTGGGATTCCGTCCGTCACTAAAAATGAGAATATCTTGATAACCCCAAGAATATTAATGAGATTAATCCGTTATAACTTTAACGATACTAATAAGTATTAAATAAATCATAATCCGTGTAGATTCGTTGAAGGAGACGCGACGTTATATCTTCGTGATTCACTCATTCGTTTGCTTTTCTCTCATTTGCTTTAAAGTACGAGATATTACGACCTTTTCGATAAAGGTTCCTTATGACGTTCTTTTCGTTAGCTTTCCTATTTTACTTATTAGGGTTCCGATGCCATTGCTATGAACCCTTTTACGATTGTTTGATCATTGCTTATCCGAACTTACATTCTATTTGAACCATGCAATATCGATTTGAACTTTATGTTAGGAAGACTACGATATGCACATTTGTTGAACCTACTATGTTTAATTATGAACTTCTAATTATGAATGTATGATTTGTGACTGTGATATGAACTTCTGACCTCTGAATATTTGAATATGAACCTTATGATATGAGTTATCTGATATGTTATCTGTTGAACTTTGTGTTTGATTATGATATGTGTCATTTTTGACAATCTGTTTGACCTAAGTTAGTTTGACACCCGAGCCAAATATTTTACTAGTCATGGGGTTCCATGTCCGTGTCGATGATGCACCTCGACATGACTCTAGGCGATGAGTGATGTTACGCCACGTCCTTTCCGTTATCTGTTTATTGATAGTATGGCCACTATCATGCATTGGGCGTATGGATGCATCCTAGATCGATCGTTATTCGATGTGATTTGTGCGGTGAATGATGTAGGTATGCGTCTGGCGTCTTCACAAAATTCAGGAGCTAGCTACTCCAAATTATTTTACGAGATTATTTCTGTATAAGTATGATGTTTCTGATATGATATGTTCTGGGCTCGAGGTAGTTAACTAAACCCTTATCTGTTATGTTTGTGTTAAGTATTCTGTTATAATTCGGTATTTCCGAGTGTTTATATTATGTATTAGGTTTATGATATGTTAGTGAATGTGCTCACGACGTACATGTTTAAGTGATTACTAGTTGCCATGCTAGGATAGGATTAATATGTCTAAACATGATTCGTATATCTGATATTATGTTAGTTTATCGTTATGTGAATGCGGTGATCTGCGAGATGAATATGCTAGTGTACAATTGAGTGTTTTGAAAGTTTAGTGTGTATGATGGTTCAGTTAATTTTATAAACCTTGCTATCGGTTAGTTATCATACGCATATGTGACCGCCATGTTAAAACTCTACCGATGTTAAGATTCGATCCGGGAGCTGGTTTAGCTTATGATATCATTACGATAATTGCTAATGGCTATGTTATGTCTTTGTCTATTTAGTTATAGCTCGTCTCTTGTGTTTTCTATCGTATGTGTGATTGCCATGATTTGGTCGCTATTTCATTGCTACAATATTGAATTAAGTGTGTTAAATGTAGATTAATTGAATTGTATGAATGCCATGTTTATTTTTTTGGTAATTGTTTCCGTTAGCCTTGACTTTTCATTTGGTTTATATGTAATCTATTTCTTGATATGTTAAGTGTCCGTTACTCGATGTGTTTGCGTTGTGTCATTAATGTGCTATGAGGCGTTTTAGGCGATATGTGTTTCTCTGGATTTACGTATAATTGTGCTTCCATGAGAATCCTCAATGATTCGATGTTCTCATTTCCGTTGTGATTTCGTTATCCGTATCTTTGTTTTGTTTAGCTTTTGTTTTGTTATATCATTCTTTGGGCTTTGTAAGCTCGGCCGCATTTTCTTTTCTGCGGCGGTATTAAGCATTTAAGATGAGCTTATGGGATAGCTGATCTGGGTTGAGAGTAGAGACGAGAGCAAGATTTTGAATAGGGATCTTAGATTTATTGTGATTATTAAGTTATTTATATTTTCTTTTGTAAAGTTTGTAAAGGCTTCCGCTATTGTATAGTACTGAAGGTTCTGATATGAAACTGTATTTGTGATATCTTTACCCTTGTCGGGTTGGGGTGTTACATTAACATTAGATACACATTTGGAAAGGTTAGCAAATAGTCGAAATTAGTAAGGGGACATCTCGATTAAGCCGCATATATCTGAGTTAAACACTCGTCTTTTTCATGTAACCTGAATATGGAGAAACTTCATTCGTTTATCAGTTTGTTTATGTGTTGGGATATGTTTAATAAAAATGTAAGTGCGCCAATATAATTCATGAGTTTTTTAGATCAATTTAAGTATTTGACATTAGCTATGTATTAGCTTAGTCGAGTTTCAACTGCTCGAGTGGAGTGACTAGTTAGGCTACCGAGTGCTATTCGAGCTTTTACAATTTTACATGTTTAACATTTATTTGATATGCTGATTTTTCGGACATGTTAGTCAAGTTCCAATAGTTGCTTCAGATGATTTACCTATGAAACAGACGCAAATTACAAATTCGTTTTAAAAAATCGTGTTCAACACGAGCCTCAACTTTTATTAGTTTGTTTTTGCTTAAATATCGCAGTCGAGCATGTCTTCTTATCTTCTACACATGACCGTCTTTTATGTTTTCGCCTACTGTTTACATTTTCTTGTTATGTACTAATTTATAGTTGGTTTTATATTAATAAAAATGCACATGACTTTTTACAAAGTCTTATTAGAGCTTTTTTAGCATTTTTCAATTTCATTTTGCATATAGAACATTTAGGTGGTGTTTGAATGCAACTTAATTGACTTAATATGAAAAAACTTAATTTATTAAGTCATGTGAAAGGTTGTTTGTTTTTTTACTTAATCAAAATAAATGACTTCAAATAATAAGTGATAAAGTGAGATCCTCCACACTAAGTCGTTTATTAATTAACACGACTTAATAAAAATTAAACCAACAAGCCCTTAGTCACTCAACAATAACTTTTTGGCTTCGCCTCTTTTATATCCGACACGAACCCACCAAGTCACCAACCCAATTGTCTATTAGATCCATAATAGGTATTCGTTGAAGCACTCAATTGTTTTATATTTTCACATGCGTGCTATATCCGCATTTATATATTGCCACTTTCAAATTTTAGATGTAGGTGTGCGGTTTGCATCGGATAATCCTTCAATAAAAAGATGTGTCTTGTTTGATGGCTTAATGCTAAAGACAAACAAAATAGAATAGAATATAATCAGTAATCCAATGTTGTGATTATTTAGTATCAACCTTGTTGTATTTAATATTTATTAATCATAATCTAGTTTGAAATAAGTTATCTTCACCAAACACACCATGACTCCAATGATACAAAAACAACACAGTTATAGTTAGGAACAAGTGCAATTAAGAGAAGATAAAGTCTTTGACGTCTATTAAAATTGTAAGTTAGTCGATATTAACTTTGATTGTTATTGTCATCAACATTTTTATATTTGCTTATTGTTTTGAGATTTGAGTTTTTTTTTTTTTGTATAAGACTTAAATACTAATTATTTGTTGCCAAACAAGTTTTGCATTTGAAATCTAGTTGTTAGTCATTAGTTGCTCCAAAACACTTGCTATCAAGGTTTCTACAAGAGTTGATTTCGAATGGTCAATCAAGAGTAATCTAATGACAGAATGCTTGTGATTATTATTGGGATTAAGATCCTCTCATGTTTCATTTGAACATGAGAGGTTATGTTAGGATGTATGTGAGTGGAAAGAAAAATATAAATTAATCATTGTAAGACCTTTATTTTATAAATTAATCATTATGGAGAAAAAACTAACTAACATGACCTCTCATGTTAACATGAGAGGATCTCAATCCTTATTATTGATACACAATACAATGGTCTCGTTCTTTTACAAGATATTTACATTTTAAACATAAACATTTACTGTAATTTAGAACGAAAGTGTATATATATATTTTTTTATCATCTTGTGGTATTTATTAATCAAAATCTGGTTTGAAATAAATTATCTTTTCACCAGCCAAACCAACCAAACAACGACTATAAGCTCGTATAATGATTGTTAGAAACAGGAACGTCAAAGTAGCATAAACTATAAGTTCATATAAAAAGCAAAGAAAAGAAAAACCTCTTACTCACTTATGAATTTGACCCAGAGCGTATACAAGGGTGTGCGGCGGATGGACTCACGTGAAACCGGGTATGGCACGGGTCACACTTTATTTTAGGTCATGAAGTGTAAATTTTTGATTAAATGTGTTATTTTTTGGCACGTGCAACCCATTGTTATGATAATTTATTCATCTAAGAACTTTAATCTCATAATCATAAAGAAAAAATTGTGCAACACCCATTTCGAATCCATCTCTGTATGCGAAGTGTGTTATCACACAATTTCTCAAAGTTTTAAAGGTCTCCAAATATATACTTAATACCTCTTTGTATAGTTAGAAAATCTAAAATAACACCGCCTTTGTATTAAACCTTTATTTAGTTAAAATAAAAAGAGATGATTTGCACACTCCAACTATTGATTGACATACTCAAAAATATAAATGCAATAAACATCCTGTCACATATGTACAACTGTTTAAAGCTTGAAATAAAATATGTCAATCAATTGTTATAAAAGTTTGTTATCAACCATTTTAAAATAACGCCACCTTTGAATTAAACCTTTTTCCTGCTACATGTTCACACCCATTATATTAAAATCGTCTTAGTCTTGCTTTACCACCTAAGTTCTAACTTCTAAGCTACAGAGTACGTGCTTAACTTTATTAGCTGATGTTGATTGCTATTACTATTTTTGACCATCGCGACAATTGATAAAAAAAAAACCTTATATTGAGTTAGAAAATCTTTTACGTTTTGTGCATTTTGTGATTTTGATGATGATCTGCTTTGATGACAGGTTCGATATGAGAGATAAAACTGAAATCAAACAAATTAAAGTGTCATATGGGCTAGGGCGGGGTGGTTTTGTAGTAAAGAAAAAAAAAACGAACTTTATATTTTGGTTTTAAAAGCGTTTATGTATATAACGTAAAATTATCGAATATGATGTTTATGATAACATACATAAAAGACTTAAAAGAAGTTATTAATTAATGACATAATACAATTTTCAAAATATAGCGTTTACAATTGTCGATGCTCTTGGTATCATTAATTCTAAGAGCACACGGAACCTGGCGATCACGGTAGTGCCGACCATCCCAAAGGCCAAAGCGCGCCCTCATGGCGTCACAAGGACACCGTGGTGGCGTCGTCGACCCTCCGTCGTGGTGACCGGCTCAAGCCGCTTTTTTTCCTTTTTTTTTTTTTTTTTTTTCTCTTTTGTTTGACCCATGACCTCACTTTTACCTATGCTCTGTGTAGTTAATTTCGTTGGTATACCAGTGGTATCTCGGATTTTGGAGGTTCAAAAAAATTTCGCCCAGAATTTCGTTTCAAATTTCGTTCCCGAAATATTCGGCGAAATTGACCGAAAAATGACCGAAAATTGACCGAAAATGATCGAAAATTGACCGACATATCCGGTCAGCACTCCTCTAACTTCAGATCTAGGGTTTGTTTTTCATATTTCCGCCTCTTTTCAGACAAGTTACCACTCCGCGACTTGTAGCTTCAAATGAGCACTAAATGGAACACATTTTGGGGTTTCGTTTTCTTGATATTGTTCTAATTTGAGCGGGAGTTTTTTCTTTTTAAGCAGAGAGAGCAGAAGATGGTAGGAGGTGATGAGGAAAAGTGGAAATTTGGGTTATTAATGATGTGTAACCTAATGTAACCCTAATAATATAATACTATGTATATGGTTTCATAGCTCATTAAAAACCTTTTAAAATAGGCCCAACAAATAACTTAATGGGCTTAATAAAAAAGACCCAAACTTAATTAAAATCACACATATTTTATATAAGACTTATGTTGTATCTTGTACTCTTAATAGCTATATAAGACTTATGTTTGAATAATAAAATTACCGAAATACCACCGAAATCTCAACGAAATACCAAAAATTTCGTGTCTCGGTCCTTGACCGAAACACAAAAATTTCGGTCATTAACTACACAGCCTATGCTACCATTTTTGTATGAAGAACTGAGTGATAAATTCTGGTATTATATAAAAAAATGTTGAAGTGACAAAACTTTTTTTCAAGTACCCATTACCACATCACCACCACTCGACTACACCATAAGGTACCTTGTGCTCTAACATTTACACACCATTTTTGTAATTTTTTGACATAGGCAATAACAACCATAGCCTTTCATTTTGTAGTCGATAAGACTTGCAACAAAAGACAACCCAAACTTGGAAGGCCTTAAAGAAGTTGTCGACATGAATTTTTCATTCGAGAGGTTGATGGCGTATAGTGCAGTATCGGGTCATGAACCGACCACAACCCAATACTAACAAGCCCGATGCGACTTGGGCACTTTCAATAACGGTTTGGGCTCAAAGCTCGAGCCCAAATCTATTTATGGATTCGATATATGATATCTTCTAAAATAAGAAGATAATCATTCCCAACCGACTTTGGCGGGATCGCGAAGGTTGGGGAACACGGAACCAACAAGGATTCCGTGCGTATATAAGGAATCATATCCCTCGTTTAAGGTGCGATCTCGAACCCTAAAACTCCTTAAACCTAAACCGATTACTTACTCTCACTGGGAGGATAATCGTGGGAGACAATCCCACGTAAGCCTAACGGTGTTTCTTGTCTCTTAGTCTTGCGGTCTCAAGCGAAATTCTCAATTGGTGCGAGGCGGAGCTCCAAATCGAGCGTCCAACTTTTGTATCAACAAGTGGCGCCATCCGTGGGACCCTACACTAAGAATCGACACTAGAATGACAAAACACGGCAATCGGCGATCGCGATCGGATCTTATGGGAAGAAGTCACGAGTGGACTAACCCTAGCGGACTACGGGACAACCGGTATTGCTAAAAGTAAGGGTCGAGGCCAAGACTTGATCTTCCTACGGTAGAACCGCACTCGGGAATAACCCAGTCACTACAACCACCACAAGTGGAGTAGACCCACACAAGACTCGGGAACAACCCGTCTTTACCACTCCTTTCCAATCGGTGCTAAGCCCGACTTGACAAAGATACCGAGGCACCGGTCGGGATAAGAATCGTGGTGAAACAAACGCGCTCACTCGAGGAGTCGCGCGGAGTAGCACCGAAGCTTTCGTATCCCAAAACTACGGCATTGGGCGCCTCATGCGGGAGGAAGAGAAGAATAGATCGAGGTGAACACGAAAGCCCGACTCAATTCGATTCGAATACGATACTTCCCACCGCGCCACCGAAGGAAAACGCAGAGGAAGCGGTCATAAACCCCAAGATTCAGCGAGAATCGGGAGGAGAATCGAGGGTGATGAGACATCTCACTCGCAACACTTGAGTGATAGTGATAGAGAGGAAAGGCGTGCAGTGTCTCGCCGGTGGGTAGCCGTAGAGTCACAGGATAGGCCGGGCGGAAGTATTCCCCAGTGAGAGCCCTTCGAGTCGATTCAGGCGAAGGTATGGCCAGCCGTAAGAAGGTAAATTCATCTTGACAACTCCTCGGACAACGAGGATAGTGATCTGAGGCATTGGAAATCCGAGGCGAGCGCGATAGCCAAGAGGAAGACATGTCTCTCCCATGGCGCCGTCGAGAGAAAGTGGATCGTTCACCGACGCATTAGTGATTTCTCCGAAACAAGAAAAGGCGCATGCCGCAAATGTTAAAACATATGATGGGACGGTGATCCCGGCGATCACCTAAAAATTTTGAATCGGCGCGACCATCGGCGGCCACAACCGGTTTGGTGCCATATGTTTAATTCCACGCTGGTGGGAAGCGCTGAGCTGGTTCAACAAACTCCACGAAGGAGCGTGAATGGTTTGAAGAGTTGAGAAAGGCGTTCGCCTAAATTTTACTCAACGCCAAAAGTGTGCTAAAAATCTGTCGAACTCGCCGGGTAAAAGCGAGAACCGGGGAGAATCACGCGCGTTCATGGAACGCTTCAAAGGCAGTGCATGCGGGTTAAAGCATGCCCGAAGTCTTAAAGATCTCGGGCTTCATGAATGGGATTAATAACCCGTAACTCATCAAGAGATTGAGCGACAAGATCCACGAGACCTTGATGAGCTCATGAAGCGCCTCGGTCTTTTGTCAGGGAGAAGCCGCGCGGTGGATAGCAAAAGAACCATTCCAAGCACGGTCACGGGAACAACACAGGAGACAATCCAATGACCGAGGTAATAACTGTAATAAGAGCTATCGCAGCGGAGGAGCGGCAGAGAGGCAGGGATAATGACGGTATACTCCCGATCAAAACCCCAAAGGAAATACTCGCAGGAAGGCGAATTTCCCAAGACCGCCGCAGATCGCACACCGAAGATAAGCGCCTTGGGAATGGATCTGTGACTACCATGCACAAAAGGGTCACACCACTAACGAGTGTGTCCGGTGCGCCAACTCATCGACAAGATGGTCAAGGGGCGGTGGACCACTTAGTTAAAAACATTAAAGAGGGAAGAGATAAGCAAAAGAATGAAAGCAAGAAGGAGACACCCAAGGATAAGGCCGACACAATCTATATGATATGACGTGGCGGTGAACCACCAGACGGAAGGTCGGCCAAGAGTTTTCAGAAGAAGTGAAATCTCTTTCCTACTTTGATTGCGGACAACGCAAAGATCGTGAGCCCTCACCATTGAAATTAGTGCGGGTGGTCATGACATACACCGCATGTACATCGATGGTGGGGCATCGGCAAATATTATGTATGAGCATTGCTTTAAAGACTACGACACGAAATCGTAGTCGGTTAAATCTGGTCAACACCGCACTCACGGTTTCACGGTGAGAAGATATAACCTATGGGCCAGCTGCGATTGCTAGTCGGCGTTGGCAACGCAGAGCACTCTACAACAACTGGATGGATTTCATGGTGATCAAATCCCTTCATCATATAATGGCATTATTGGGAGACCGGGATATCGACCATGCGCGGTGCCATCAACAGCGCGGGATGCTTAAATTCCCGGTTGAAGGGGCATTGTCACTCTTTACAATGCCACGATGCCAAGCGAGAGAATGTAACATAGTTACATGCGAAATGGAACCAATCCCAAGCGGTCTTGCGGCCAAAATCCCCAACTTTAAGGTTGCAATTCACCCGAATATCGGACGAGGAGATAACCATTGGAGGGTCATTGTCGGACAACAAGCAAAGCGGTGTGTCGCGCTCCTACAAAAAACGTAGATATTTTCGCATGGGAGCCCAAACACATGGTGGCGTACCACGCTCGATCACGAGCATAAACTTAGAATCCGACAAGGATACTTACCGATCGTCGGAAGAAGCGTGGCCAAGCTCCGGAGAGGCGCAGCGATTCTAGCAGAGGTACAGAAATTAGTTAAAGCGGGAATTATCGTGAAGTCTATTACCACGGTGGCTTTCTAATCGGTAATGGTCAAAAAGCGGCGGTGGTGGCGAATGTGTGTAGACTTCACCGACCTTAATAAAGCATGCCCAGGGATCGCTATCCGTTACGAGAGATAGATTGGAAAATAGAGTCCTTGTGTGGATACCCGTTGAAGTGTTTTCTCGGCGTACAAGGGATATCACCGGATACAAATGGCCCAAGAAGGCGAGGAAAAGGCGTTCCACACAAGCCAAGGCGTTCTTGTTACACAAAATGCCGTTTGGCTTGAAGAATCGCGGTGCCACCTATCGGTTGGTAGACAATGCCTTGAAAACGGTAGGCCGCAACACGGAAGTCTATGTGGATGACACGGTCATTAAAAGCCATCTTGAAAAGGCGGTGTGCGACATAGAAGAAACATTCAAAACTCTACGAGATTAACATGAAGCTAAATCCTAAGAAATGCGCCTTGCGCCATCAAGGCATGTTCTTAGGGTACTTGATAGAAACGATGGCATAAAACCGTGTCCCGAAAAGACAAAAGCGGTGGTGAGCTTCCTCACCACGCACTTGAAGGAAGTCCAATCCTCAACGGAAAACTAGCCGGCTTCAGCGGGTTCCTATCTAAATCGAGAAAAGTCATCGCCTTTTCAAAACACTCAAGAAGTGTATAAAAGGGTGACTTTCGGTGGACAACGAGGCGGAAGAAGCTTTCACCACACTCAAAGCAAACATCTAGCAACGCTCCCAACACTCGTGGCACCCGACCGGAAGAGGCGATCATGTATCATCAAGAACTCATGGGGCGGTCGGTAGCGGTGCTACTAACAGATAGGGACTCGGTGCAAACCCCTATCTATTTTGTCGACAAAGCTCTCAAGAAGGCGGAGATGAACTATAGTGCCATGGAAAAATTGGTCTTGGCATTAGTGTTTGCCGCCAAGCGATCGCGCAGTACTTCCAAGCGCATTCGATAGCGGTAATTACGAGATCAAGCCATCAGCGGATCATCTCAAACCCGTCGTCGGGGCGACTCCGAAGTGGAGTGTGTTGCTAGGTGAACATAACATCTCTTCTGCACCACGTACCGCAATAAAAGGACAAGTTCGGCGGACTTTATCATCGAAGCCGAATCTTGACGAGGTACCTACACCAAGCGAAAAAGCACTACAAGATCCATGGATTTTGTTTACAGATGGGTCCTCGTGCGTGGATGGCTCAGGGGCGGCCTTATTCTCACA
Organism: Chrysanthemum lavandulifolium; assembly: GCA_022545495.1. Classification (NCBI taxonomy): domain Eukaryota; kingdom Viridiplantae; phylum Streptophyta; class Magnoliopsida; order Asterales; family Asteraceae; genus Chrysanthemum; species Chrysanthemum lavandulifolium. The sequence goes on along the minus strand of CM040240.1, from coordinate 220,322,643 downwards.
AACCCGGAGGAATGGAATTCACTTACGCTGCGGTTTGAATTTACCTCGACAAACAACGAGGCGAATATGAAGCCACGATCATTGGACTACGCATTGCACTCGAATGGGTGTACGTAACTTGGAAGCAAATGTGGACTCGACTAGTGGCCAACCATGTGTTGGGTGAATACGTGGCCAAAGAAGAAAACATGATTCGATATCTTGAGAAGACTAAAGCATCGATCAAAGGCTTTGTGATTTACTATCAAGCAAGTCCACAGAGGAGAAAATCGCAAAGCGGATGCTTTGAGCAAGATAGCCTCGACAAGCTTCGCACACTTATCAAAGCAAGTCTTTGGTGGAAACAACGAAAAGCAAGTCGATAGCGGAGATGGAAGTTTCGCAATCATAGAGGAGGATGGTCCTACATGGATGACCCCAATTGCGATTTCTTAAGCAAGGGACATTACCCCAAGAATGAGAAGAAGCCCGAATACGGGCGCCACGCCGCAGAATTAATCGTGCGACAACATCTTCATGTCGGCGTTCTTTCCTCCAACCATGGCTTCGATCGTAGGCCCGTACAAGCAAATTATGTCTTGCGAGAAATCCATGAGGTTCATGTAGCATGCACGCAGACCACGATGCTGTTGTAGCACGCGCCATGCGATCGGGATACTGCGGCCGACCATGCATAAAGATGCGCGGGATTTGATAAGGAAGTGCAATGATTGCCAAGTCCACGAGACCCGTGCCGCGCAAACCACGGCATGAGTTAACACCAATCACGGCGCCATGGCCATTCTACAAATGGGGCATTGATATCGCGGTCCTTTTCCAATAGCGTGAGCGGTCTCAAATTTCTCATAGTCGCTATAGACTACTTCACCAAGTGGATCGAGGCAAAAGCGATGGCGACAATTCGCAATCGGGTAAAAGCGCTTTATGCGGGACAACATTGTATGCCGCTCGGATTACGGTGAAATCATCTCGGACAACGGAAACAATTACTGCGACAACCCCTTTAAAGATTGGTGCGAAAAGTTAAACATCACCCAACACTGCGTCGGTTCGCACCCACAAACCAATGGTTTAGTCGAGCGCAAAACCAAGCACAGGTGAAGGAATCAAAGCACGCTTGGACAAGCACAAAGGAAGATGGGTCGAAGAACTTTCACATGTATTATGGGCACACCGTACCTCGGTTAAAACCAAAGACAGGGACCCCCCCTCTCTCTTGTATACGGGATGAAGCCGTTATACCAGCGAGATCGGCATGCCAACTATCCGCCTGCGGAGATTAATGTGACTACGAACGACGACGAAGGCGTGTCGACTTGGACCCTCTTGGAAGAAAGACGCGAACAGCGACTATACGGGAGGCAAGGTCGAAGTCAAAATGAAAGGATACTATGATGCCAAGGTGCGCAGATTTCATTCGAGACCGGTGACTTTGTCTACGCGACAATGAGGCAAGCGCGGAAGATCAGAGTAGCTCGGACCAAAGTGGGAAGGACCTTATGAGGTTATTGAAACAGCGGCACAAGCGCTGCACGGCCACGAGGTTTGGATGGTCGTGACCTACAAGACATGGAATATCGGCAACCTCAAGAGGTGCTACCTATAAGAATTGCTACGGCATAGCGCGAAGGCGCTCCGCACTTTCGGTGCTCAATAAACATTCATGTACTCGGTTTTATTTTTCATATTCTTTGTTTTCTTTGTTATTTCTCGATAAACTTGCAAGTATTAATATAAGCGTCGCGGTTTCTAGCTAACTCGCGACACATTTTAAGTTGTTATCTCCATATCTTGTATGCTTTAACAATTTTTATTTTGCCCACGATGGCGTGCATGCACTACTGAATAAACCCACGATGGTAAAAGGATAAGTTGACCTACTAACTAACTTATTGAGTAAGAGGGTTGCAAACCCATCAATCTGGATCACGCATCCTTGTTAAACACCTTATTCTCAAGGCGTTGGAATAAGCTATATGCGCATCCACGATGGTTTGTGACAATACACGATGCATGTTTAACAACTTTGGAGCCAAGACACTTGCTTCCTTAATACGATATTCTGATCTGTTGTGACTCATAACATACACGATTATGATTAAATACTTAGAATTATTTTATAAAGTATACTCGATTTTCATACATGATTATGGATTTCTTATATTTACTTTGGCGTACCTTGCAACAAATACATCTTTTACGATACTTAGAGCGGATATGTATACATTACGAATGTCCACAAGCAACAAGCAAAAAGAAATTTTTATTTATAACTACGAGTTATTACAAAGATAGCAAACATATCCGCTACAAGCTACTACAACGCCTAAGTGACGAAGTGCCAACATGACTTGTCGCTTCTTTAACTTGATACTCTTGACACATCCGCATCCGAGGTGACACGGTAGCCACATCGCGGGCACTCCATCGGACCTCGGCAAGTGAGCCGCACCAAGTCCACACAAAATGGCCTTACCGCAATACCTTTTTCTTGGCAAGGCGGGTGGCATGCGCTCCAAGACCTCCTTTAGAGGTACCTCTTTCTCCAATGCAAAGGATTCGACTATCCCTAGGACGCGCAAAGGCGGGCACTTGGGCTGCGACTCATGGGGTTTCGTAAAATAGTCCTATTGTGTGTCCGCATCCTCGGACGATGGCGTGCCAATGTCAACCCCGCCATAATAACACTTATCGGATAATCTTGGTCGCGCTCAAGCTCCAAATCATTGGGAGCTCTAAGTCTTTCATTTTTGCATGGCGCGACCAAGTGATCATATGATTGACATTGTACCGGTACCTTATCAGCAGTGCTTTCAGCGATTCTGCGTCATGGAGTTGTTCCACCGCCTCGATTTACCACGCTCTAGGCGCCTTTGCACAACCTCCCGAATGCATTCACTACCTCGGCGACTCTAGGGTACTAAGCGCACCATGCGAAGACCGTGGCCTATGAGCCACCTCACTCTGCAATCAGCGACATAAGATGCGGATACAATTCTTCATCGTACTCGATGCTCAGCTTACGCAGCTTTGCCTCCTGCACCTCCAAGGACCAGCTCACAGTATTCCCAAGCTCCCCCAACTGCGCAAATAAACTTTCTTTACCCTGATCTAGGTGTTTCAGTGCCCAGCAGCACGCAGACTTATACTTCGCAGCATCAGCACGCTCTTGGTGTATTTGGCACATTAGCGCCATCTTGTCCTCAGCCTGTTTTTGAGCGTATGTGCTCAGGACCTTGGCCTCTGCATGGGCGCTATCTAGTTGTGCCCGGGTACTTGCCGATTCGCCCCAAAGAAAGAAATAGTTTGGTCCTTTTGGGAGTCTTGGTTTCTCCATCGGATACTTGATCTTTCGACTTCATCAGTCAAGCTGGTGAGCGGAAACTTGAACTAATTCTTCAACTAATTGCCCCAGAGGCACATTTGCATCGGATTGGTCTTCCTTATCCTGGCTCTGCGGCTCAGAATGCGCTGAGCGTGTCGGACTAGCCTTAGGAGGTGACTCTATGACCTGCTCCATCCTGCGAATGATCACCAATGCAACATTAGAATCACAAATAAGCACATTCACTAACTAACAGAAGGTTATACATGTATGGTTTTACTTACTTTGGCTCCGCATCATCGGCAGATGGGTGCGACGACGCTTCATCAGTGGAGGACAACTCCACAGTTTGAATAACGGGGCGCTTCTTCCTTGATGGGCCCGCACCATGATCTTGTCGGGTCCTCTTGCGACTAAGCGCCGCTTCTTCTTCTTCCTCTTCAGGATGAGCTACAGCTACGAGCGACGATTGCGCTACCACCGGAGTCACCTCAGGATTAGGGCGGCTTTGCAAAGGCGTTGCTTCCACCGCAACGGAGGAACTGGTCCCTGTGTCCCCTGCGGCCAGTTCCATAACACGTCCTGCAGTCGCGACCAATATGGGCTCCTCGTCATCCCTCAACGGTCGTACTCCTGTCCTCACGGCTGCGGGCTTCGCTATTTGCCTGGCTAGAAGCAGATCCATCTGCGCGACAAAACACATATACACACCGGTTATATTATGCGCAACAAGTATGGAAGATTGTTCTTACATTATTTACACATCGGAAATGCGGAGGAACAAGTACCCACCCAGCCATTGGCGTCTAAGAAAATAGGGATCTCATCTTAGGGCCATAATAATTACGGTGATTCCCATGTGCACCAAAATCCCTCGGGATATGCAGATGGGGATGCGGTTTGCATTATCGATTCCGCATCCTCGGCGTTATCGACCCGAGCCCGGGTACTCATCCCTCAGAAGCGATCCTTGGTATAAAATCATAATTCCAAGGAAAACATGTATCATCTACCCAGAAGAAGTATTCCCTCCAGTTCCTAAGCGCATCTACCTTATATGTGTAGCACTGTAATCTACCTGCGCGTTTTGAAAAGGAAACCCACCCATGCGCCCATGTGGTGTGATAAAAAGCGCGGAATAAGTGGATGGTAGGGTTAATCCCCAACAGACGGCAATTTACCTCAAAATTGGTAATTTTAGCCGCGCTAATACAATGCATTGCGATATGTGTAGCGTATAATAGTTTAACACATCGCACGTAAAGCGTGATAGGGCACGCGTTGATTCGCATATTCGAATAACCGTGTGTATACACCCACTTTCCCTCCGGAAATCCGAAATCGTGGCTCGCGCATCCGGAACCGTTGGATGCACGTCCCGGGGTATAAAATAATCTGAGGAAAATTCCATCAGATCGATCAAATTAAGGTCAGAGGTAAAGTCAGACAACTGTTTAACCATGATGTTCTACTTTTTTGCTATATCGCACGCGCTATTACCTCTGTGGTTGGTTACTTTTGGGGATAATGACTCTTGAAATGCTTTAGAAATGGCGGATGGTGTTTTTACTATGAGAAATTCGGTGAAAATGAAACGCCATGTTATATACTTCTACTCTCCCGCACGATTGGTGACACGTGGATTCCACTAATCTTCATTGTGTGGTCGAGATGGCTTGATGTGACAACGGAGCAGTACCTTTCCCCCGATTAACGAGGCATTCCTTATTCACTTGGATGTCTAGATACATTGCACCTACGGGTAGGTGTATGGCTTCTTGGATACGTTTCGTACGTTACTTGTTTTTTGAACTACGGTCATTAGTCTAGCATCCGCATGATTCACGCATCGCATACTAGGCGGGGGACATGATGACGTATAGTGCGGTATCGGGTCATGAACCCGACCACAACCCAATACTAACAAGCCGATGCGACTTGGGCCACTTTCAATAACGGTTTGGGCTCACGAAAGCTCAAGCCCAAATCTATTATGGATTCGATATATGATATCTTCTAAAATAAGAAGATAATCATTCCCAACCGACTTTGGCGGGATCGCGAAGGTTGGGGAACGGAACCAACAAGGATTCCGTGCGTATATAAGGGAATCATATCCCTCGTTTAAGGTGCGATCTCGAACCTAAAACTCCTTAAACCCTAAACCGATTACTTACTCTCACGGGAGGATAATCGTGGAGACAATCCCTGAGTAAGCCTAACGGTGTTTCTTGTCTCTTAGCGCTTGGGTCAAACGGCAATTCTCAATTGAGTGCGAGGCCGGAGCTCCAAATCGAGGCGCCCAACTTTTGTATCAACAGAGGTGAAGTCAAGACAAAAGAATTATCGATGAAATGGTCTTGATTGTAAAGTAGTAACAGCAAATTTACTATAGCGATAACATAACATGGCTCCAATAATGTTAAAATAAGGTGTCACCCAATTAACTCCATCACTAAGTTAGTTCTAAGTTAGTGTAATAACACAACCAACATCACTACCCAAATATACTTATTTAGACACAAATATATCACATCAAAATCACATACAAACACAACCACATCTTGGTCGTCCGAACTATCAAGTTCTCCTACAAAACACCTAAGACGCGTTGAGATAGGGTTGGGCTAATAAAGGAGGACACGCTCTTTTCTTCCCAGTGGACATTTTTATTTCATGGCAAGAACTTTACATTTGAAAACGAGACCTAAGCTATACAACAAGCTAGATGTCAATATGAGATGTGGAATTTGGGATGCTGATATTGGTTTTGATCATAATAAATAGTTTACTTAAGTTGCATTTCTCGATAAATAAAGTTGTTAAGTAGTTAATTTTATCTGACATTAAAAAGTGAAAATTAAACACTAACAACTAACTTTCATTATCTTCTTTTGCAAAGGTTTTCTGTTGGGTTACAAAACGATAAATATATTAAACCCCGTCGGTGGTATTATTTTAATCTAGGATTTGAATAGAAAATAGCCCAAGTGGTTTAATCCGATTAACACAATATATATGTCATTTCGTCCTTTGTTGACGTGCATAGTCGCCGTTTGTTGGATCTCGTTCATTATTGAGTCGTCTTTGATGTTTGGATACTCGGTAAGTGAGGTGTTTGGTGTTGCGCTATAAATCTATTAGAAGTCTCTCCACTCGATGCATTGGCGGAACTTAAAGGGTGTTTAGAGGTTGGGTCAAGAATAAGATGATGGATTTGGTGGTGATGACAATAACTCTTTGAATCCTAAGAGTCATCTTCTCTCAACTTCTTCCACTCGAAGACTTAAAGGTGAAGTAGAAGGCGAAGGATGTCCTTTGAATCCTAAGACTACTCTCCAACTCTTACATGAAGAAAAAAGTAAGCGGGCGAAGAAAAGCGGGACAAGGCGGAAAAGGTTGAATCGGATAAGGCGAAGTCCTTATCAACCAAAGTCAACTTTCACTAAATGGCAAAGATCGGGGCTCGGTGTCATCACCGAACTTAGGAAAGTAGTCTTGTCTCTTACCTAGAATAGTCTTTATAGTGAGACAAAATACATCGATATTTTGTCTTACGTATGATGTCGGTTGTCACTTAGGAAAGAGTCAAATATCATACATGTATAAATAGCATAAGAGATGGAGTGAAAAGGTTAAGCTTGTGAATTGTAAAAACACACACTGCATGACCATCTTTCACTCCTCCAAATCAACTTAGTTCTGAGATAGCTCGGTGAGCTCTAAGAGTTGTGCTCGGACTTAGCCTGAGCTTAGAGGAGTCACCCAACTTTGTCATTTCAATCCCAGTACTATTCATGAGTACTTGGGTAGCGTATTCTTTGTTGATTTATTTCTAATAAGAATATGATGTTGAAAATTACTTAGTGTGCTTTTCTTATGTTAATTTAGGTCATAGTTCACTATTAACTTGTTTTATATACTTAAACTGTTTTAAGCGATAGTGAGCAGGGAACAACAAGTGGTATCGAGCAAGGCTAATTATAAAACTCGTTTTTAGGCCTCTCTAAAAGTTTTAAATTAGGATCCTAAATGGTGAAATTGATGTACCCCAACTAGTCGATAAAAGGGTGGAGCTTATTAATTTGTTGCCCTAGACTTGAAGTTGGCAAATTCAACAAATGGAAAAGCGAATGCTTTGCTATTTGATTAGGATGGAACCTTATTATATCAAGTGTATAAATGAAGGTCCATTTGTCCCAAAGGCTATTTGAAGGGTTGCCCAAACACAAGCTCGGTGGACCAGGATGAAAGGAGAGTGGTCAACGGGACCAAAGACTCAAAAGTATCATAATATCTTGTCTTCTGACGATATTATGGAGTCATTATAATTTGTAGTACAACTAAGCAAACACAGGATGACCTAGTTCATAGTCATGAAGGACCATCGATACCAAGGAAAGCAGGATAATGGACACGAAACTTGAGTATAACACCTTGAGGCTAAGGACTCGAAACTCTCTCTCAAACTTACACGGTACAAAACTCTTTTAAATGAATTGTCAAATGATGGTGTTAAGTTGTCCAAACATGAAATCAATGTTGGTTTTGTCAGAGTCTCCACGAGAAGTGGTTGAATTTCTCTCGGGGACTTAGGAATGCTAATCATATCCAAAATCTTGAGCTTCACGAAATTTATGGGAAATTTGTCTATGAGGAAAATCTCATCAGCAGACGATACGACTTAAAGAAGTCTCGGGAAGTCAAGAAGTCACGACCACCACCTCATCACCAATATCAAGCGCTTTCTATTCTAACAATGTTGTTCAAGATTTTCGGGAAAATTCGATGATGAGCACGATGAGAGATCAAGTGAGGAGTACCTAAATGACTTGAACCTTTGAATTTCGGGAAAGGGCACTCCTTGCTAACTCTCGAAGGTTTATAAAAAGAAACAAAGGTTTTTGAATGCCAAAGCAAATGAGGACCTTTGAATGCTTTAAGTGTCACAAAAGAGGTCATTTGCAAAAGGCATTTTCAAAAACAATTTATGAACCCTCTTATAAACCATCGAGGTCAAATCGGTCCTCGGGCTTTAGCAAATTTCAACCAAAAATCTATCGGTCTCATCAAAATTTTCAAAACAAATCGATCAAAACAAAGCTGTTGACTTTGAAGCTAAGTATAAGAAAGTCAAAGCTAAGCTTGCATTGCTCGAGGCGGTCCTCGAAACAACAAAAAGTGTTCAATCATGCGGGGTAAAAACAAAGGCCTTGTTCTTTGAGACCTTCGGCGGGATGAAGAGCCGGTGTCATCGAGATGATGAAATGGTGCATGTCGGTGCTGCGATGGCCCTCTATGAAGAGGACAAGCTAGCGAGTTGGAAAGAATCATGCGAGAAGCAGGGAATGGGTCAACATCACTATGAAGAAGGTAAACATCTTACTATCTATGGATGATGACTACGATTGGCGATCTTATATGAATTATCTTAATGTTGACCTAAAGTTCGTAGAAGAGCAAAGATTAAATCTCTTTTCAAAATACAACAAGCTAAGTTTTGAATTAAACAAGTGTAGAGATGAGCGCTTATTTTAAAACAAGCCAAGCTTGAAATTGTCATCACCTTGCAAATTCAAAACTTGAACTAGTTAAGAGAAATCGGGCTCTTCAAGGCGAACTTAAAAGGAACAAGATATTCTTGATAGTTGGAATGCTAAGAATCCCGGGGTCTTTGATCTTGTGGGTGCCCCAGTAGCAAAAAGAGTCATAGGTGAAGATCATCTCACGACTCTGCAACAAAGACCAAAGTTCAAAACCATTTGTGTGCGGTGGTATGATTACCAACATGTTGACAACTCAAATTCCGGTGGTTGGATTGAGCGGGTTAATCACGAGTAAGCTTCCAAACTTGATTACGGAAGGATTCTTGAGCACGAGCCAAGCTCTTAAGAGCATGCTAGGACTCACGAGATGACCGGTGGTCTTGAACACATCTACGAGTGCAGGCGAATCTGAAACACCGCTTCCACCCACGAAACCTCTTGAGGTCTTGATCAAGCTCGAGCTTACTCCTCTAAAATTCAATCCTCACTCACCAAAGGAAAGGTCGGACTTGGTAGAACCATCCTACAAAGACAAGCAAAACTAATCCAACAAGAGTCTACTCCTCTTGAGACTTCAACATCCTCTGTCCCCATGAAGGCGACCAAATTCGAAGCGGTGAACTTGTGAGGAAGCTTCTTGAAAAATGGAATCCATTGAAAGGTCCACTGAACCAATCAAGGAGACAAAGTCGACTTCCTCCGGTTCCTCAAAGTCTAAGTCAACCTCTAAAACAAACAAAAGTGTGAGTTGTGTCATTACACCGGCCATACCAGCGACAAGCGCTATAGAATCCTTTTTGCATGATGCGCAAAAGGATGATCCACAGGCTATGAGACCATCTACGGTATGTCGGTCAAGCAAACTATACCAAAGTTGGTCATCGGTATGCTTCATCCTCCAAAGCTGCTCCAAAGAATAGAGCAAAACCTTTTCCTCTGTGCCTCACTTGTGGGTTTAATGATCATCATCGGGATGATTGTCTCATGAATACATCTTTGTGATATATGCGGTAATCCGACTCATGAGACATCCCAACATGACGATGTCATTCATGCAAGGAGAAATTCAAACAACCCGAGTTTGAGTCATCCTCGACCTCTAAATGCAAAACTGTGGTAGCACTATGCACACAACCACCGACCATGAGTCAATTGCAAATTTCAAAGAGACCTTGAGATCCAAGCCCACTAGTAAGTGGGTCACGAAGAAGAAACTAATTGGTTTACTACTTGTGCGAGAGACATGCCGGGGAGCCTATTTGGCATCTAGGCGGTGGATGCTCAAGAAGCATGGTGGTGTGAAGGAATATCTGCACAAGTATGTAAAGGAACCGGGCCCAAGGTAGTATTTGGTGATAACTCATCATGTCCCACTGAAGGTTATGGTTCGATGGCGCAATGGAATAGTTTTCTCTAGAATAGCCTATGTCAATGGTCTCAAATACAATCTCATCGATGTCGATCAACTATGTGATGCTAAATACATTGTACAATTCAATGATAAACAAGGTACCATTTTCAATGCCAACAAGGAAGTTGTGTTGATAGCTCTAGGAGAGATGATGTTTATGTGCTAGACATGTCAACACTCTCCCAGATGGAACATGTCTCTTTGCTAAAAGCCTTTGAAACTATCAATTGGGCGTGGCATAAGAGACTCTCACATAAACTTCAAAAACCTCAACAACTTGGCAAAACAAAACAAGGTCCTTGGCTTACCATCTTTGGTTTTGCAAAAGACAAACCATGCTACGCTTTGTGAAAAGGTAAACACCACGAGCATCATTCAAAACCAAACAAAATTTCTCCATCAAAAGCGCCTTCACCTCTGCACATGGATCTCTTTGGACTGTCGGTCCCGGATCAATCCGACATGAGAAGTATACACTTGTCATTGTTGATGAGTTCTCAAGATACACTTGGGTATACTTTCTTTCCAAAAGAGTCGAGGCGGTGATACAATAATGTCATTCATCGGGAAGATAGAAAACCGAATGACATTCTTGTTAAACAAATCGAGGCCGACAATGGTGCGAGTTCGAAATCAAGAACTTGAGAGTTTACGTGATGGAAAAGGAATTTCTCAAAATTTCTCATCTCCATATACCCACGAACAAAATGGGGTTGAAAGGAAAAGCAGAACTCTCATTGAAATTGCTAGAACTATGTTAAATGGCTCGACCCTCTCAAAGCATTTACGGGTGAAGCGGTCAAAGCGCACTGTTACACTCAAAGCAGGTCAATCATTGTCAAAGACATAATAAAACCCCATATGAGATCTTCAAAGGTAGACTTCGACATCGACTATTTTCATGTATTTGGATGTCTGTGTTCATTCATAACCACAAGGATCATCTAGGCAAGTTTGATGCAAAAGGCGATGATGGATACTTCTTAGGCTACTCAGCGATCTCCAAAGCCTTGGGGTTTTTAACACAAGGAGACAACAAGTTGAGAAACCTTTCATGTCACCTTTGATGAAAGTCTTTGAAAGCATCGGGTTCACCAACACCTCGGTGGAGGAAATAGGAATTGATAACTCATCAAGATATCCTCGATGAGTACAACACGAATTCAATTCCTCGTATCAAGCGATCTTGACATCTCATATTATGTCTTACCTCACAACCTACCCTGACCAACCATCGGTGAGTTCATTGATAATCGATCGGTCCTATTTGGGATAGGAAACAACGATTCAAATGATCGAGGAACACGTAACTCATGAATCTACTTTGAACAAGACATCTCTACGGATGTTCTAAATGATTCTGTGACTCTTTTGAACTCGCATCGAAATCCGGTGACATCATCAGCTCGGATCCAAGACCACAAAGTAAGTGGACAAGAACTCGGGATATTGAGCTTGTAAACATCATTGGTGAACCAGCGAGGGCATGCTCACTAGAAGCATGGTGCTAGTCTAGCTGCTGACCTTGACCAATGAATGTCTATATCTCGATTACCTATCGGATATAGAACCCAAAAGTGTCTTGAGGCTCTAAAATACCCAAGCTGGGTTCGGGCTATGCAAGAAGAAGCTGTGCAGTTTGATAAAAACAAGGTCATGACCTTGATCAAATGTCCTCGGGATGTAGTAGTCATAGGAATGAAGTGGGTTTCGAAACAAAGCGATGAAAGCAGCACCTTTGTCATTAAAAACAAAGCGGACTTGTAGCCAAAGGTTCTGATCAACAAGAAGGCATTGACTATGATGAGACATTTGCTCTGTTGCAAGAATGGAAGCCATCGGGATCTTCCTTGCATATGCAACATACATGAACCGGGGTCTACCAAATGGATGTTAAAAGTGCATTCTTAAATGGTGATCTCAAGGAAGATGTGTATGTTTAGCAACCTCCAGGGCTTTGAGAGTAGTGAATTTCGACTATGTATGCAAGCTTGACAAAGCCCTTTATGGACTCAAACAAGCTCCCGGGCATGGTATGAAACTCTCTCGGCCTTCACGATACAAAACAAGTTTGTCGGAGGAAAGATAGACAACACCTTTGTTTGTCTATAGAACCCAACAGGATGTGATACTAGTCCAGTGTATGTTGATGATATCATCTTTGGCTCGACAAACTACAAACTTTGCAAGCAGTTTGAAAAACTAATGACAAAGAAGTTTGAAATGAGCATGATGGGGAACTTACATACTTTCTTGGACTACAAATCGAACAAGCGATAAAGGAATATCCATCGGTCAAGAGAAATACACGAAATCTCTTGAAGAAATATGAGATATCGACTGTGCCTCGGTGAAGACACCAATGGTCCCACCTAACAACCTTGGACTGATCTCACTGGCAAATCGGTCAATCAAACCCATTTCGGAGGATTGTTGGCTCAGCGATGTATCTAACGCTACTAGACCGGACATACAATTTTCGATCTGTTTAATAGCAAGATATCGGTCCATCCCAAAGAATCTCACCTCACTGCAGACCAAAAGAATACTCGGTGCACGAAAGGAACCCTAAACCTTGGACTCTATTATCCAAAATGCTCGGGGTTTGATCTCGAGGGTTACTCGATTACGATTATCTTTGGCGCAACATGGACAGAAAAAGTACCTCGGGGTCTGTCAATTTCTTGGAGGAAAAGCGGTTTGTTGGAGTGCAAAGAAGCAACAATCGGTGGCTATGTCCTCGGTGAAGGTGAATATGTAGGCTAGCGAGGATGTTGTGCCAATGTATTATGGATGAAAAGTCAACTCGGTGACTATGACATCCATTACAAAATGGTGCCCATCTTACGTGATAACACTAGTGCTATTGCAATCTCCAACAACCCTGTCCTCCACCAAAGAACCAAACACATTGATATCGGATATCACTTCATCGGGGATCACATAATGAAAGGAGATATTGAACTACATTTCATCCCTCTTGAATATCAATGGTGATATCTTCACCAAACCCTTGGATGAACCTACCTTAGGAGACGAAAATTTGAATTAGGAATGCTTGACATTGAAAGCCAAGTGTCGAAAACCAATCTCGATAAGTTCTCGAAATGGTTCATTCTCCTGAACATCAAAACCAACCTCTCCTTTGAATAAGTAAGACTCATTCGGGGTCCACGACACTTGACAAAGAGCATTGAATGAGTAACTAAATGATCAAGTATCGATTACTTAAATGTCCTAGGTTGGTAACTATGCCAATTTAATAAAGGAATATATGTCTCTTTGTCTTCTTGTCATCCCACTTGGCATTTAATGCCTCTCACAAAAATATCAAATTGATATTTTATCTACGCAAAGTGCACTTTTCTTGTGCCTTTGCAAGCTATATTCCTTGAAAAGCGGGTTTTCTTTGCGGGTAATGGGTGGTAGCATTAAATGTGGAAATTCAAACATCTTTCAAAAACCGACTCTTAATATTCCCATTTGTGCATAAAACACCTCTCTTATCACTCTATAAATACCCTCTTCCAACACAAACAAACACACACAAATTATTTTCTGCAACTAAACTCTGTCAAAATTCTTTCTCAAATCCAAAAATATTGTGTGTTCTCAATATCTTCAAAACCTCTTTTGGAAAAACCCTCCTTGTAAACATTTACAAAAGTTTTTCATCACAAACTTGAAGAGATCTAAATACTTTGATTGTTCTAGTCAAAACATTTTTTAAACCCTAAAATCTTCGTTAATGGAAATGGCTAGAACACAATCTCTCGGTTTGCTTCTCGGTGGGTGGGGATCTTACTAACGTTGAATTTAAAACAAATAATGTCATAGGAAATTTTGAATATCACGAAAATGTCCCAACCTATAAAGACATTATAAAATTTTTATTCAGCGCCCACTCAAAAGCGGCCTTTGTAAAATGTCCTCGATGGTGTACCCAAACTACCTCGGGGAGTTTTGGGCTCTGACTAGAGCCTTTGACCCGACACTTCTCTGCGATGAGAATAACCTTAGACCTCTCGGGAGTATCTCATCGAGTTCGGTCTAAATGGGGAAACAATACACCTGGATTACAAAGCGTTTTGCACTTCAGCGGGGTTAGATTATAACAAAGGTGCTTATGTCGCCCATCACGAACCCTCCACGGTGAAGGATGGGTTAAAACAAATCGTTTTAGATCAAAACTTTTTGGACAAGACCCCGTCACTAAAAGCTCATTCCCGTGGCTTGGAGGATCCTCTTCACTTTTGTGATTCGGGTCCTCGGCGGGAACCACTCATCCACTGAACAAGTTAACTCTATTCGGTTGATGATGGCATCTTGCTTGATGAATGGGGTCCTTTGTCGACATAGGGGAGATCATTCTGGTGATCTCGTAATGAAGCTCTGAGCAAAACTAGGGCGAAATGCGTTTCGTATCCTAGGTTTGTCTCATGTGCTGCAATCGTTCTTGGGTTCAAATTATACTCGGGATGAAAAATTTGGAAATTTACGGCATCTGAGCCCATCAAATTTTCAAAGGACCCATCCCTTGTCACTCCCATTGAATTGGCCTACATGATTCTTTGTAAATAATCAAAGTGGATCGGTGTCTCAAACCACTGCTCCTAAAAGAAAAGGGAAGTCTCGGTGGGACTAAGACTAAACCAAAGTCTCGGGGCCACGAGGCTTGAGGAGCCTGACCTAAGAGGCACAAAAAGCCGAGACCAAAAAGACACTTGACCGGGCAACAACCACCCGGTGACAACGAAGGGACGATACATCACGATCGGTGCCCTTGGTCACACCTACTACTCCCAGATCGAGGAGGAAACATACAACCCGGCGGTAGGGGGCGCCTTCCAACGCCCGGTGATGACATTAGCAAATCAAGCCTTTGTGCGAGGGCTGCGATCGATCCCAAAGACTCGGAGGAATCAAACAACCCCCGATAGGGATACAACTATCGCGACTCGCTAAAGGCTTTGGAACACACCCACGGTGTCTTAGGGGTCATTGGGGACAAAGACTCGGAGGAAAGGAACAACCGCCGTCTGGAACCCATGACCAATCGACTCCGGTGGAAGGCTTTGGGAAGCGCCCACGGTGTCAGGGGTCAGCGGGGACAAAGACTCATAGAGGAAACATACCACCCGATATGGAACCCATCACCAACCCACAGTTAGCATGGCGATGTCTTTGGGATATTATTCTACGAAGATGAGCTTCTTGAGGCGATGATGAAATCTTATCATTTGGAGAAGAAATGGGCCGAGGTTCAAGGTGAACAAGAGCCTCGGCTGATCCATTGGAGCATCTTGAATCACCGGTCAAGCGACAATGATGACTCCTCTTCCTCCAGCGATGAATTTGATAGATTTGATAATGTTCTCCCACTTCTTGAAAGACGGCTCGTTCGGTGGATCACCAAAGCTTCAAGAAGGTTATATTTTGGGGTCAACGACACATTGTGGGAACAATACACTTTGAAATTGCTGCGAGTTATCTTGATCTAAAGGTGAGGTACATGGCTTTGATGAAAATGTTCATGAGCACGGGGATCGATGTATGACAACATTCACCGTTGGATGAAAACATGGCTAAATTCCTCGGGCATCTTGAGGTGTAGGTACCACGATAGATGAAATCGGGGAGTTTGTCAAAGAAGACCGACACTCAACTCTAAAGTCTTTGGAGGCTCTTGAGGTGTACTGAAATAATCCTCAAACCTCCTTTGAGCGCTCAATATGCTCAAGTCGCAAATGTTCGGGGTCTTCCATCCTCGATCCGGTCTCTTCAAACTACATTGGACTCTTTGAATACGCGGTGGCTACTTTGGCTCGAGGCATCCTCATCTACGGCACGGAATCTTGGGCCCAGAATGACGACCCTGGAAGTTTCTCGGGCTAATTTGGAAACTAAAGTCCTTTGGTATTCAATCGACACTTGGACATCAAGGCTATGATCTCGAAATTTATCGGGCCTTCAGGGTCAGTTGCTCGGTCCCCCGGCACCAACTCAACTCTTGCCCTCACTGAAGCTCCGGCAGCAGTTGAGGGGAGAATATTCTTGAAGAACCTCATTCTCACTGCGAGGGGAGCCAACACTATCATCATCGATGGCTCAAATCTCATCATCCCCACCGGTCTCGGCAACACCTATCTCATCAATCCACCAACAACATCAACAACAACAACACGCGGTAATCACTCCAATAACAACAACACCACCACCCCGGTAGCAACTTCATCTTCCTCGGGCCGGGACAAAGGAAAAGGCAAAATGGCAACCGAGCACGAGAAGATTCCTATAAAATCGGCGACTTTGAATACTGCTCACACCACAGCGGTGAGTAAACATCTTGCTAAAGAAGAAAAAGATTGAAACTAGGTGAGGAAGAGAAAAGAACAGAAAAGCTTGCAAAGGTTGTCGCCGAAGAAGGCGAAAACATGGGATTAGATGCAAGCAAGCTTCAAAAGGGTCGAGGCGGGACAAAAGTTCAAGGAAGCTCAGTGCTCGGATGAATGCAATGAAAAAGCAGTTGGAAGAAAAGAAGAAGAAAAGCTGAAGCTCTCGGGCAAAGCGGAATTGAGGATTACAAGCGGACAATGACAAGCGAAGGCTTCTGAAAAGATCACGGATGTCGAGAATCATCCCTAATACCAAACCTCGGCCATGAGCGTCTCTAGAGGGATGATAAAAGGCACTTGAGTTCATGATCCTCTCAAATTCAACGACTTGGGATTCTTGAACTCGATGAACTTGGTCAATTATTGAAAAGAAGAAAAATCACGGTGGTTAAGGACACGATGAAAATGCTCGATAAAAGATATGAAAGGCGAGGATTGTCGGTTTTTGGGAATTGACCATATAGCGCACCTCAAGGATCTCAACCACAATCATCCATTTGGCAAAAGGAAGAGTTGAGTTCAACACGAAATAAAAGTGCACGGATTTGGAGTGTAATAGGGAGTTGCTGAAGGGGTTAAATTTGTGAGCTGTCTAGTGATTGAGAAGCTGAAGAGGGCTATTCCACATTGATGTCTATGGAAACCTTCTTTTCAAAGATGGAGTGATATTGATCGGTGGTGTGGGTGCAATCTTGAGCTACATACCGGTGGCCTCTCAAATTCAAACCCGGCAAACATCGAGGTTACGCCAAGACACGAATGCCAAGATAAGAGACCATCTGACGGAGAAACACTCATCACCAAGAAAGTCAAGCTTGAAGCATTGGGAATCCATACGGATTGACATCATTTTGTTTATCTTTTGTACTAGTGATAGGAACTATGTGTCGATCAATAAGCGATGTATGTTTTATTCATTTACTCGGTGTTCCTTATTGTATTCATTAGTACATTCGATGTAAGAAGAAGCCTCTTGCTCACTTACAGCGATCAACCACTTAGGCTATTTGTATATCCAAATAGGGGAGGCTATTGGGTTCGATAAATACCCAAAACCCTTAATCTAGGATTTGAATAGAAAATAGCCCAAGTGTTTAATCCGTTAACACTAACGGTCCTTGAGTGCATAGTCTCTCGGTGAGTCATCTTCGAGGATACTCGGAATGAGGCGAAGAAGAAGTCTCTCCACTCGATGAGGCGGAACTTAAAGGGTGAAGGCGGAGTCAAGAAGAAGATGATGGATTCGGTGGTGATGACAATAACTCTTTGAATCCTAAGACTACTCTCCAACTTCTTACGAAGACAAAGCTGAAGTAGAAGGCGAAGGATGTAAAGGCGAAGAAAGAGCGGGACAAGGCGGGAAAAGGTTGAATCGGATAAGGCGAAGTCCTTATCAACCAAAGTCAACTTTCCTAAATGGCAAAAGATCGGGCTCGGTGTCATCATTGAACTTAGGAAAGTAGTCTTGTCTCTTACCTAGAATAGTCTTTATGTGAGACAAAATACATCGATATTTTGTCTTACGTATGATGTCGGTTGTCACTTAGGAAAGAGTCAAATATCATACATGTATAAATAGCATAAGAGATGGAGTGAAAAGGTTAAGCTTGTGAATTGTAAAACACACACACTGCATGAGCCATCTTTTCACTCCTCCAAATCTAACTTAGTTCTGAGATAGCTCGGTGAGCTCTAAGAGTTGTGCTCGGACTTAGCCTGAGCTTAGAGAGAGTCACCCAACTTTGTCATTTCAATCCCAAGTACTATTCGCAAGTACAACGATTCTTTGTTGATTTATTTCTTAAGAATATGGTATTACTTAGTGTGTTTTCTTATGTTAATTTGTCATAGACTTTATTTACTTAAAATAAGAATATGATGTTGAAAATAAGGCATTAGTGTGTTGATAGTTTCTTATGTTAATTTCGTTGGTCATAGTTAAGGAACGGATGTATCATGGAAACTTGTTTTCGGGGTGGTGCGTCGTTAGATAGTCATCGAAATCGTGATGGTGCTGGAGGGCGTTTTAAAAGGGCTTGCCATTCAAATGTCGAGCAGGGAACAATTTTTTAGTTTTGAATGATTCAAAGCAGTTTAGTGGTAATCTTTTAAGTTCATTTGCTCTAATTGTTTTGTTCTACATGTTAACATGTTAACAACCTTTTTTTTAACGTGGGTTGTTGCAGTTCATTCTCGATTACCCATAAATCTGGATTTCCGATCGAGAGCTATATCTTATCTTCCACCAGCGAATGCTGAACTACCTCTTAATCATGATATCCAGTCAAGGGCTATTTCTTTACATGAAGCAGTGACGTTAGAACATGGTGGGTCCCAAGTTAATGCACGTGTAGTACATCGTCCCACAAAATGACTCTGTACAATGAATAGTGCTCCTGATGCGCCAGTTCAGGAAGCTGTTGAAGGATGTAGTGTTACTGCTCATGGTATTGTTGGATGTGATGCTGGTAGTGAGGGTGGTGCGTCGTTAGATAGTCATCGTAAGTTAGGGCGGATGCCTCATTTAAAAGGTCTGGTTGACGGTACGGATGCTTTACCTGACATGGATAGAGCTCAATGTACGTTGAAAAGGAAAGTTGGCGACAGTGGTGCCGGTGCGCTGAAGGGCCGTAAGGCTTCCAATAAAAGGGCCTGCCTTTCAACTGCCGAACAACCATCATGTTCTAAGCACGCCTTTTTTTGTTTTTATGAATTACAGGTTTTCATTGTTCGTTTGACATTGTGATGGATATTTGGCTACTTTGATAACAGAACATATGCCTGTGCACGTTGTTATGCGTGTTGCTGCCCCTTTGGTTGACCACGCTTCTGTTGCCTTCCAAAATGTCGGCTCTGTTGGTGAAAATGTTGTCGATCCTTCTACCAACGTTCGATTGTCGCCTGAAAGTGTGGTAGATTTTAGTATTGATGGTGTCTCTCTGTTGCAACAGCCGGTTGTGGTTCTTGATGTTGGAAAATTTTTAGATGCTTCAACAGGTTTGCTGGCAATCTTTTAAAGTCATTTGTTGTAATTGTTTGGTCGTGCGCTTTAGCATGTCAACAGAATAATTTTTCTTTCATGTGTGGTTTTGCAGTTCATGCTCGATTACCCATAAATATGGACTTCCGATCGACAATCATATCTTATGTTCCACCACCGGGTCTTCAAGTACCTCTTAATCTTAATTTCCAGTCAAGGACTATCTGTATTGCTGAAGCAGAAACATCACAACATGTTGGGGCGCAAGTTGGTACTAGTCTAACACGTCGTCCCACAAAACGGCGTCGTACAACGAATAGTGTTCCTGATGCGCGTACGCCGTATATGCACGCTAGAAACCGTGGTTCGGCTACAATGGGTATGCGTTTGCTTGCAACAAATTTTTTCCCGGCAACTGTTTTTGATACTTTTTAGCGGACATGGTTCCTGTAATAGCTTTGTTATTCAACAGGTCCGCCATCAGAATACATGGAGTGTAGCCCTTGCAATAGAGCATGTCATCATTGTGGGGCTGTATTTTGGGACGAGGAAAAATTAAGTTATTCAAAACTGTCTCGGGGTCCTATATACAATCGTTGTTGTCTGGAAGGGAGGGTGAAAGTGTTGACAATAAGGGAGTACCCTGCAATTATATGTGATCTGTTCTCTAACAACCATTTTCTAGAAAAAATACGGGCTTATAATCAAATGTTTGCTATGACTTCACCAGGCGCGAATATAGATGAATCCGTAAATGTTGGCAGAGGACCGTATGTTTTCAAAAAACCGGGTCAGATATACCACCGTATAGGCAGACTATGTCCAGTACCAGGTTCATGCCCAAGGTTTTTGCAGCTCTACATTTACGATGCCGAGCATGAGGTTCAGAATAGGTTGGATCATTTTTCAGAGGGGGCAAGAAACATATTAAGACAAGAGATTGTGCAAACGCTAATTATATTCCTTGATCATAACAATGCACTGGTGCAGCTCTTCAGAACAGCAAGGGACAAGCTACAGCAACATGAAGTGCCGCAGTTTAAGGTAAGACTCTTCAGTGTTGGAAAAGCATCGCAATATGAGTTGCCTACTGCTGATGCAGTAGGAGCTATAGTTTTTGATGACATGGAGGAGACGGAGAGCGACTTTGATGTCATACTGGAAGCTCATTTTGGGGAAGCCCAGAGGATTAACAAACTACATGCAATATAAATGCCAGCTCAGTTTCCGTTTTTGTTCCTCTTTGGCGAACATGGCTATCATATGGATCTACGGTATGTTAATGTTGAATCAACTTCAACACGTAGGGGCCGAAAAATGTCTATGAAAGTGTTTTATTATTATTAGTTACATGATAGGCGTGGATATTACAACCTGTTGAGTAGAGGTGAGAGTCTATTTCAACAATATGTTGTCACTACATATTATAGTATAGAACAGAGTAGAATAGATTTAATTAGAGCGAATCAATCAACGATTAAAGGAGACTATTTAACGGGTCTGTATGATGCAATTGCGCGCGGTGATATTGATGGTTTAGATGTGGGTTGAGAATTATTTTGCCTTCGTCATTTACTGGAGGGCCTCGATATATGTATAGTCACTATTTAGACGCTCTGGCAATCTGCAGGGTACATGGCAACCCTGCATTTTTTGTAATGTTCACATGTAACACCAAGTGGCCTGAAATACAGGAATACATGGCTGTATATCCAAACCTTACTGCAGCTGATAGACCGGATGTTCTAGACCGTGTATTTGAGCGTAAAATTCACTCCCTTATTAACTATTTACGGGAATCTCGACCATTTGACTCATTGAATGCAGGTATACTATATTTAGATTACCGTATTCACAACTGATGTACTAACATGTGTATGTCATCCACAGAAAAAAACTTATTGCTTCTTCATGTTTCTTTTTTTTCAGCGTTGTATATGGTAGGGGTGTAACCGAGCCGAGCCAAGCCCGAGCTTGACAAGGCTCGAACTCGGCTCGAAAAAAAAACTAAGCTCAAGCTCGGCTTGATAGCTCGTCAAGCTTTAACCATCTAGGCTTGAGCTCGGCTCGATTCAATTTCGAGCAAAGCTCAAGCTTTGCTTGAAAAGCTCAAATATATGTATATGAATACATGATTACACATTTACACCCCTATT
Source organism: Chrysanthemum lavandulifolium (assembly GCA_022545495.1). NCBI lineage: Eukaryota > Viridiplantae > Streptophyta > Magnoliopsida > Asterales > Asteraceae > Chrysanthemum > Chrysanthemum lavandulifolium. The sequence continues at coordinate 220,300,830 of CM040240.1, read as the reverse complement.
CCAACTCCTGAACAAGTTGATTAAGGAGTTGAGACTTGAGACTCGAAAAGAAGAACAAATACAATACAGTACCCAATGAATAAAACCATATAAAAACCCTACAAAAGGGGCATACACCTGAACCAATGAATCGTATCTAACTTGGACAAAATGTGACTAAATTGTCACATGATGCCACTCATTCAAGAGTCAAGTGTCAAGAGTCAATAAGATGAAACAAGTCTAACATTAAAATGAAACATAATCAGTAAATACTAGTTAAGGTTCGAATGTCTAAAATAGTTCAACAAAATATTATTCGCGAGACGTCATAAGCTTCATAGATCTTGATTACTTGAGCAAAATGATTTCAATAACATGAATACTTATTTATAATTAGGTTAATATTAAAATTAACCCTTATTTACTTAAAGCTCGATAAAAGCTCGAGTCGAGCCATTAAAAGCTCGAGTCGAGCCATCAAAAGCTCGAGCTCGACTCATTATATGTTTCGAGCCAATATATTGGGCTTGATCTCGATAAAAGCTCGACTCGATCGAGCCAAGCTCGAGCTCGAGTTGCTTGATAAAAGCTCGGCTTGTTTGCACCCCTAGTATACGGTGGAATTCCAAAAAAGGGGTCTACCACATTGTCATATATTGTTGTGGGTAACGCGTAGGCCTGAAACGATGCGACCTGAGGATGTAGATAGGTACATAAGCGCAGAACTACCCCATCAGCAGAACGATCCATAAGGGTTCAGAGTTATATCAGAATTTATGATGCACGGTCCTTGTAGGGCAGCATTTCCGAATGCAGTTTGTATGCGTGATAGAACGACATGCAATTTTTTTTCCAATGGAGTACTGCGAAGCCACAGTTTTTGACAAAGCTGGGTATGCACACTACAAAAGGAGGGACGTGCAAATAGATGCACAACGAAGTGGTGTTAGACTGGACAATGCTTACATTGTGTCGTACAATCGTGAACTATGTATGAGGTTTTATGCACATATAAATGTTGAATATTGTGGCTGGACGATGCTTCATAGCCACGCGGCTACTGCATTTCAACCATGGGTAAATAGGTGAATATGAGGTTTTATGCACATATAAATGTTGCAAATAGGTGAGACACAACATAGCCACGTGGGTGCTTCAACTTCCAATAGCAGTTCAACCATGGGTATGGACGAGATAAAGAACTTTGTTGATGCGCGTTATATCGGTCCTCACGAGGCTTGCTGGCGTATATTTGGTTTTGATATCCACAGTAGGGAACAGGCAAATCCTTGCTGTTCACCTTGAAAACATGCAACATGTCTCTTTTAAATCATCGCAGATAGTGCAATCTATACTAAATAATCCAAGTGCCAGGCGAACAACTCTGACATAATGGTTAGCATTCAATGAGTCATCAACATTTGGTAGGCATTTAACATATTTGCAGTTTCCGTCATAGTTTGTGTGGACAAAAGGTGAAAAAACTTGGACTCCTAGGCGGAACCTCAACAAACATGCAATTAATTTATTAGCATATGTGCATCCAACTACGGGCGACCTATTTTACCAGCATATGTTACTGTGTCATCAAAGAGGATGTGCATCGTTTGCAGCCATTCAGAATGTTAACGATTACACATACGCGACGAATAGGGAAGCCTGTGAAGCTATGGGTTCATTACAAGATGATCAAGAATGGATTACGACTATGCAGAAAGTTACTGGCAACAGCGCATTTCGATTCGACCACTCTTTGCACGATCATCGTTGTTCACGGATATCACAAGCCCAATAACACTTTGGCAAATGTTCGAGGCGAATGTCGATGATGTACCACGTATTCTATCAAAGGCACTAGGTGTTCGGCAGCTATTCGTAAGTGACCCTGAACTAGAGGGTGGAGTTTTGTATGAGCTGCAAGCATTGCTCACCATCCACGGAAAGTCATTGAGGGATTATGGGCTACCAGATCCTCCATGAGGATTGTTTGATTTATTGAGAAACCATACAATCATGGAAGAAACATCTTACAACATAGCTGAAATGGTTGCGGAAAGCAGAAGCCTTATCCCACAGTTAAATAACCAGCAGCGCCAGGTATTGGACACGATAACAGATGATGTACGCAATCATAAGCAATAGTTAATGTTCGTGTATGGACATGGGGGGACCGGTAAAACCTTTTTATGGAAAACAGTTATTACAACACTTAGAGTTGAAGGAAGGATTGTCTTAGCAGTTGGTTCATCGAGCGTGGCATCATTGTTATTGCCATTCGGAAGAATAGCTCATTCGTTTTTTAAGATCCCGATACAACTAACTGATGAGTCAATATGTGCAATAAGAAAAAACATGCAATTGATTGAACTCTTAAGCCGAAAAAATTGGTCATATGGGATGAAGCGCCCATGAATGAGAAGAGGTGTTTCGAGGCGTTAGATAGGACGTTACGCGATGTTCTCAGCAAACCACAGTTACTTTTTGGAGGGAAATCAGTAATGTTAGGTGGAGATTTCTGACAAACATTGCCAGTAAAGAAAGGCGTTTCAAGAGATGCAATTATTAGTGCATCCCATGCCGAATCAGGATTATGGCGGCATTTCAAGGTTTTTTTTTGCTGGAAAACATGAGATTGCAAAGGCATGGAATGACGGACCAAGAATTAATAGAGTGCCGATCATTTTCAGAATGGCTGTTAAAGGTAGGGGATGGAAATGTTGGCACAGAGGGGGCCGAAGACCCAGAAAATACTTCCTGAGAGCGCATCCCGAATATCCATTGTTTTCAACCTGGTGGGCAAGCATTGGATGAGCTGATCGAATTCATATATGATAGCAAGTCGCTGCAAACACCCACAGTTACTATGTTTCAAGACAAAGCCATAGTGTGTCCAAAAAATGATATGACTGACACAATAAACGCACGGATACTCCAGCAGGTATCTGGGACATCTGAATTCTATATGAGCGTGGACAATGCAATGCCTATTGGAAACGATGGAGCTGCTACAGAGTTGTTATACCCAGAAGACTATTTGAATTCGATGACGTTTTCAGGGATTACTCCACACTCCTTAGAGGTGAAAATAGGTGTTCCGGTAATGTTGATGCGCAATTTGAACCTTACGGGCGGTCTGTGTAACGGGACTCGCATGATCGTTACTCAACTGTTGACCAGGGTGATAGAAGCAAAGATTATAACTGGCACTCTAATAGGCGAAAAAGTTTTAGTACCACGCATTATTCTGACGGTTAAAGACAACAGGATGCCCTTTGTTTTTAAACGCAAGCAATTCCCTCTTAAATTATGTTACACAATGACGATAAACAAAATTTAAGGACAACCACTTGCAAAGATAGGAATTTTTTTGCCCGAGCATATGGCCAACTATATGTTGCCCTGTCAAGGGATACCTCATCAAAGGGTTTGAGAGTTGTTATTGAACCGCAGGCGAACCAGCCACCAAACACAACAAAAAATATTGTATACAAAGATTTTTTGAATAAAATTAAACTGCAACAGGTTTAACTACTATTTCATATCGTTATGTGAATTTTTTGAAAGCACAAGTATTGTTCCTACAATGCAAACGCCTTTGTCGGTAGCTACATAATGGCTCATATTAGCTATGCACCATCGTAATTTTCATTTATACGTGTTGCATCATGGATTGCATAAAAATGTCAGGTGTGCATTAGAAACATATGCATCTTGCTCAAAATATTATCCTGTGTTATTCCAGCGTCGCTAACCGGTATTGCAAACGATTGCAGAATAATGGCTGACAAAGGAAAAGGGGAGCTGATTCAAGCAAGTAGAGATGAAAGTGCTACAACAGACACAATCAATATTGCAGACTCGAAAGACAAAGGGCAACTCATAATATCAGAAGCTGATGTTATTGACATCACAAATATTAAACCTGAGGATTTTCAAAAAGAATTGCAAGTGAAAGTCTACCGACAGTGGGCATCAAGGAATGTGCCTGATCCGAATCCAACAGGTCTATGTTTCATGTTGCTAGACAAACGGGTAAGCATACTAACCACACTAGAAAAACTGAACACAAACAACATCATTAATAATATATGCTAACATGTGATTACGACAGGGAAACGCTATTCAGGAAAATGTAAACGTTCGAGACATGAAACAGTTCAAAACTGTTTTGCAAGTAGGTTCATGTTACAGAATTCGCAGGTTCAGCTGCAAGAACACTAATAATTGGCAACACACCCTTCCTAACAACACAACACTTTTATTTGGAAAGTATAGTGACGTCTTGCCTATAGAAGATGACGGTTTCCCAACCCACCATTTCAATTTTGTTGCTTACAATGAACTTGCAGTTAGAACAGATGTTTGTGATGCAGTTCTAACAGGTAATTCATTTAGATCATCATGAATGTTAATGAAATATTTGCATGCGCTTGCAGACTACATAGGAATTGTCAAAGGCGTTGGAAGGATGAAAACATTTGGAAGCTCGACCACCAATCGAATAGTCATAAAAAATGTTGAAATCCAAAATCTAAAGTACGCACTAACACATAAAAACTAGTCATAATCAGCATTCACTGGTATAGAATTCTAATGACTTACTTTACATGGCAGTGGAAATAGCATTACTTTGAGCCTACGGAATGAAACAGCAAAAAGATTCAAAACGGAAATTGGTATGTGGGTCGAAGAACCTATTGTACTTGTTGTTAGCTCGTGTTTGGTTAAAAGTTTTGCTGGTAGCATACAGTTATCTGCCACCCCTGCAACGAGCTACTACTTTAATCCTAAAATACCCGAGGCAGATGAAAATACGTGGAGTGTAAGTCTTGCCTAATAGCCAAAAGCATATCGGGTTATGTATAGACATGCAACACCGCTATTTGACGCAAATCATGGTTACAGGTATGCTGATCTATTGAAAACTGGAACACCACTGATGTTGCCACCGATAACCCAACAACAATCATAGGAGGACTCACCCGAGCAGACAGTGCAGATTGCAACACTTCTAGACATAAGCCCTGAAACGCTTACTGTAAGGCACAAAAAAAAACTGCAATACAGTTACTTACTATACATCACTAACTCCCGTATTTAACAGCAAAACCAAAAATTCGTGACTGAAGCGGTCATACTAAAAATTGAGGACGGTGCAGCCTGGTATACAAATAGATGCAACAAAAATATTGAGCCAGGTAGGCTTCATTGGCATTGCCAACAACCAGGGATGCCGGTGGTAGCTAACTACAGGTATGAATTGCAGACCCAAACTGAAACTGGAAATTAATCAACTACAAGTAGTAACTCATTTCAAACTTAACACACAACAATTGCAGCTATTGCTTCAAGTCCATCATTGATGATGTAACCGGTGAAGCGTCCCTCACATGGTACAGCCCCGAAGCAAATGCTCTTCTTCCAGTTGGTCAGAGGTTCTCAACTATGTTTCAGACCCGATGCATAAAGTTCCACCAATTATCAAAGACCTTCAGAACACAAAGCATAGGTTTGAAGTGCGCTTTGGCTATGGCAGCAAAAAAGGAAATCAAAGGTTAATTCTTGACAGCGTCACTGATGCACCCGCACCCGCACTACCACCAGCAGACACTGCAGAACCTTCAACACCGATGAAAACTCTAATCGGCGAAACATCTGTAGTAGAGGTTTTGGGCGACACCCTAACCCCACCTCCAGTTTCTACTGAAACCGATGAAAAGGAAGCAGTTCCTAAACAGGCAGAACCTTCATCAGTTCGGAAACAGCTATTCCAAGCCTCAGCAAAGGACCACGAAATGCCAGTAATGAAGAAGCCTAAAGCTGACCCTGATACCAAACCAGATGTCTAATAACTATAAACACAAAATTTCTAGCTTTTGTAATATGGTTATAGTATAGCTGAAACAATGCTGCTATAACAAATTATGATATACTACCTATAGGGATCCTTAACTTAGAAAATTGCTCTATGGGGGCAATGGTAATGTAAATCACTCTAAGTAAATGACTGTGTGTGCACTACAACTGCACACGATTTTTGCACAACGTTTGCAGTATAACGGCAATAAAAATCCGCAACTCCAATACCAACTATCTCAAAAATCCCTGATTACAACAATCACTACACGGCGCTATCTTCCACCAAACACTACAACTGCCACGGAATACTCTAAACAACAACTTACACTCATGCAACTGACGTACTAGCAACCTCATACAAAACTAGAGGAACTGCATTAGGTATTAAGACATCTAAAAAACATAAAAAAAAACCTCTCAAACCTTAGCATTCACACACACAACCGCTCACGCTACAACGATCAAAGATACTTAACAATGCTCGCATTCCCCGATAACCAATTAACCCTCCTTACCTTCTTCATCCCATGATTCAAGCCAAACACAAACAACATTCCGACAAACATTATCACTACTATTCAACAAGAATAATAAATAGCATAAAATAGTTACCATCATTAACCATTTACCATTAACATGACACTAATTGTAGCATTGTCATTGCAACAGGGTGACTACCATGGACAAAACAAAATCGTAATCTGCCTCAGATTACATGCACCCGTTGGAATTAGATAAGTACATAAAAACAAGAAAACACCAAACTACCTGAACAACCGTTAGAACCTACTATCAACACAAACTGCTGGCCAAAAACCATAAACAAAAGCCAGCGTTTAGCAGACTAACCATCAGAGAGATCCTCATCAACCTCCATAAAGCCTACCTGCATCTCTTTTTCAACAATTCCATCACGAATGGCTTCGATAAGAGGTCCAAGTGTAAGCAACGTTTGACGATCCACACGATGCAACTCCGCAAGCCCCCTCAGACCGTCAACCACCTTCTCATTAAAGGGTCCGAACCAATGAGTCTCCACGATGGTTTGCTCACGTTTTTCAATTTTGCTACGTAGCTGTGCTTCCTCTGCCTCCATACGTATAACGAAATTGCGATCCTCACTGATCTCGCTATTGAAAAGAAACTTGAACGCTGTTGCAAGATTGTCAGAACCGCTTGCTGACTTGATTCTTCGATATTTGGCATGGCTGCCATTGTTATGTGGCAAAGTTTAGTAAGTGAAAATAGGAATAAAAAACCTCCTTATATGAAAAGTGTTCATAATGTCAATGTAGTTTAATAATAAAAAAAAAAAAAAAAAAAGATACTAAATGCCAGTACACACCTTTACAAACATAAAAGAAAATATCAAACCAACGTATATTTTTTTATAAAACTATACCTTTTTTAAGAAGCATCAAATAAATGTTTGACATCATACTTTATAGAAAATAAATACACTACTTAAAACAAATTTGAAAATACATGGCCTATTCACGCAGAAATAAAATAACAGACCAACATACATTTTTTTACAAAGCTACACATTTTTTAAAAAGCATAAAATAAATGTTTGACATCATATTTTTAGAAAATAAATACACTACTTAAAACAAATTTGAATTGACCTATTCATGCAAAAAAAAAAAAAAAAGAAAAAAAAAAGAAAGCCATAACGTAGAAACTTAATATATCACGCTTAAGAAAATTACAAAAAGCAACGCGGGGGTTTCCACTTCGTTATACTGATTACTCTTTGGACAGACATTAGCTTTATGGTTGATGGTTAGAATTTACAATATTAGCTGCATTATAACTCTATAATTTGTTGAGTATATCAGTTTCACAACATTTTTTTGAGCTTAAAAAGGTTAAATCTACTCAACTTTAACTTTTGTTTTAATGTTAGTGGAAACATATTTTTTCAAAAATTGACCATCGACTTGTGCACATCGAGGTCCCAGTCGTGGGAAGTTGATGGTACGACGTCTTACTTATCCATTCAAACATTCAACATCAATGTCAACATACTTATACAACTGATAGAAAAAACGCTTTTTAATCTACCTAGGGAATTTAATTGTAAGTCTATAGTATTTATCGAACAATTATCATTGATACATCTTACATTTTTTTCTACTTATCTTCTCAACTACATCGCTTGTTTTCTCTTATTGTCTCACCTATCATTTTGACAAATATTATAATTATGTTAAATATGAGAGTACAATAGACAAATTTACCTATAACATATTATAGGCAAGTCATGCTAGCTTATGTTCTTATAACACAGTGTTAATGTCTTATAGATTAGCACTAAAAACGACTTCACTAGTGTTATCTCCTAATATTTTTTTTTGAGAGCTATAGGTGCATCGAAAACTCACAAAATAACAAACACAAATATGAGCACAAAACTTCAAAAAGTAAAAGAAAAACCTAATAATTGACGCCATGAAAATGACGCCTATACCTAAAACGCGGTTGCACAAGTACATTATTTTCCAACAACCTATCCGTAGTATTTTTTAACACAAATATACTGTAATAAAACGTTATTATCATCAAAACCAAAGAGTTATTACCAAACATTATCATGGAAATACTACTACTCGTAATACGTAACAACCATTAAGATAGTGCTAACTGTTGGAATTAGATATCAAGACATTCATATAAATAATCACAAAACATCAAAGTAATAGTGCGGAAGCGTATAAGGATGTATTAACGAATAATTAATTAACATAAAGAATATCGTCTTTGTTGATTCTAAATTAAACGAGAATCAAATCCACAAACCAAAGAACGGATGAACCCTAATTTGATTTAGTTAGGATTATATGAATTACACTTCACTGTTTTGTAATTCAATCCAAGATAATAATAATGTGTTATTACTAAGTTCTTAACATCACACGCGTCTTAAACCGAATTAAAGTAATCTAGGTTTTATCAAACAAATAACTTGATTGTGGAAAAGGTTTTGGATCGACACGGTAAAGGTGTGGCCGATCGGTTTGGACAAAGAAAACACACACAAAACTATTTTTAGGTTTAAACATGAAGACGCGAGATGGAAAAAGCAAGGCCTGGCGCATATATACCCAAGATAACTTGGTGAACAAGTTGGTCCTTGTTTCCTTTTTCCTTTGGCCGATCGGTTCTAGGTCCCTAAAGGGATTAGGAACCTTCCCAACTTTTGCAATTTAGTCCTTTTCCATAAACATTTAACGACCGTTAGTCCATTACATTAATTACTTAACGTCCGTTAGTTATTTCGTTTAATAAATAAATAAATATAACATTTATATTTAATTATTAACTTTAAATTCTCATACGTAAAGTGTGCAATCCCAAAGTCTCGAGTTCGATCTAACTCACGTCTACTAATTTATATCCATAAAACCAACACTCCCACTTGGATATATCTTAATAGAGTGATCACATTCGGTTAGCGTCAGCAACACTTCGATGCCTCTAGTACAACTCGAGCAAGGCTCTGGAAAACCTTTAATGATTTCTCATTATTATTATCCTTTTGTTTCTAATACCACGTTAAATAAAGATATGGAATTAAGTCATTCTTTATATAACTAATCATTTCTCGTTTGTAAGTGATTGACCAAGATTACCGAATCATCTAAACATATTTAGGGAGATTTGGGTGCGCCGCACAAACATCTTGTCAACCCTACGAGGGGCAAAGAAGATTAAACTCCAAATAAATTTGAAGGAACAAATTTATTTTGACTACAAGAATAACCACAAACTTTGTAACATTTACGAGAACAACCCTTATGACTACCGAGCCACGTATAGCGTTAAGTTGCTCCACGTAAATGCACTACATTCATGACACTTATACGGTATCTCAAGTGCGAGGATAACTATTCACAATTTACTTATAACAATATCCACAAAGTAAATTATGTAGTTGGGATAAGTCCTATATTCAATTCATTGAATATCATACGAAATTGGTATGCATTCTCATCAATATACTTTCAAGTATATTCTACCACATCTCTCGATTTGTCTTAATTTAATGATACTCCCATATCATTAATCGACAACGGACATTTAAAATAACTTAGTTATTTGGATTAAACATGCAAATATAGGACAACAATATTATAAATGAAAATAAACATAATCCGAACTTTATTTCATTAAAATAATAAATGTTTTACAATATCCTTTATCCAAATACTAATCACGCTTATGCATGAAACTTTTGGCTAAGCGAAGTCCAATTCCATTGGCAAGTCCTACAAGCTTGTCTTTAGCTAAAGCCTTAGTGAGCGGATCGGCTAAGTTATCATCGTGTGAACTTTCGGAGATTTATTTCACCTTCTGGACTTGTTCCCGAACATAGTGATACTTAGAGAAAATGTCCGTGCCCTTCATGACCTGGGTTCATTGGCAAATATGATTGCGCAGAATTGTCACAATACATATCAATAGGCGATTCAATTGAAGGCATAACACCAAGCCACGAAATGAATTTCCTAATCAACGACCTCCATTTGCGGCTCCGAAGCGACTATGTATTAAACCTTCATTGCGGTACATCGCAATCGTAGTGATCGCTTCTTGCTCTTCCAATCATCTGCTCCTCCATTGATGACAAAGACATAACCCGTCGAGACTTCGTATCATCTTTATCACATTGCCGGGGCGCATCACGGTAACACAGTAACATCAAGCTACGTATGCGGATTTCCACCATACACCAAAACATATCTTTAGTATTCACGAGATACTTGAGAATATGTATGACAATCCGGTGAAGATCACCGGATTACATTGATATCGGCCGGTCATGTTTTGAGCGAACGCTACATCGGCCTTGTGCATCTCACAAAGATACATAATAGATCCTACGGTAGAAGCATAAGGGCGTTTCGCATGCGTGCCACCTCGGCAGTGTTGAAGCACACATATCGCTACATAAGCCATGCTTTACTTCCATCGGCAAATATCCTTTCTTGGAATTTTGCATATTGAATCTCTTCAACATTTTATCAATGTAAGCGCTTTGACTTAAACCAATTAACCGCTTTGACCTATCTCGGTAGATCTTAATTCCCGAATGTATGCACTTCTCCTAAATCCTTCATGGAAAAACACTTCCCAAGATATGCCTTAACATTTTGCATGCTTGGAATGTCTTTTCCATAATTAATATGTCATCGACATAAAGAATTAGGAAAATTACATAACTCCCACTAACTTTGTGATATACATGGCTCATCAAAATTTTGAACAAATCCATACCTTTTGATTTCTTCATCAAATTTTTATTCCATTGCCTTGATGCTTGCTTCAATCCATAAATGGACCTTTGAAGTTTGCATACGGTTTGGAAATTGTGGATTCACAAACCCCTCAGTTGCTTCATATAGATGTCTTCATCTAGCGACCATTAAAAGCGGTTTTGACATCCATTTGCCATATCTCATAGTCATAGTATCTTTGCTATAGCTATGAGAATTCTAATAGCTCTAATGTCTCGCCTCTGAGGAGAAAAGGTCTCCTCATAATCAATGCCATAAGTTTGAGTAAAACCTTGCGCAACTAGGCGAGCTTTATAGGCGTGTACATTGCCATCCATGTCGGTCTTAATCTTATAGAGCCACTTACTCCCAACCACCGAGGCGTTTGGAGGTAAGTCAACCTCTACCAGACTTCATTTCTCTCATGGATTGCATTTCCCATTCATTGCAACCGCCATTTAGCCTTGTCGGGACTTGCCATGGCGCTTTATAACTAGTAGGCTCTCCAAGATCTCTAACATAGTTTCCTCAACCTCTACGTTAAGACATAGGCGTTCGGTGCACGTATATTCCTTACGGATCTCTGACGGAATCACTTCAACACGGTGGCGGACCCGGACTATCGGGTTCTCAGGAAATGCGTTAGTGTTTTCGAAGGTAATGCATCTTCATGATCATCTTCGGATCATAAACTCTCCCATTGAATTCTTGAGATCGAGATCTCTTTCAAGAAAATCTCCATATCTAGCAACAATTACTTTATTATCGGTTGGATAGTAAAAGTAGTAACCCATAGTTTCCTTAGGGTATCCTACGAAGATACACTTTACGGATCTTTGTTGGAGTTTATCTGTGAGTCACGTCTAACATACGCCCGCAACCCCGGACCTTTAAATAAGACGGGTTAGGAGCTTTACCATGCCATATTTCATATGGTGTCTTATCAACCTTCTTTGTGGGAACCATATTTAGAATCTGAACACAGATTCTAAAGCATAATCCCAAAAGGATAAAGGTAGAGTGGTAAGATTAAACATAGATCGTATCATGTCCAACAATGTACGATTTCTTCTCTCGAGATACACCATTTTGTTGTGGAGTATATGGAGAAGTGAGACTCTGACAATTCCATTCTCATTAAGTAATCTTTAAACTCTTGGCTTAGATACTCGCCTCCTCTATCGGATCGAAGAGCTTTAATCTTCTTTCCCAATTGCGGTTCTACTTGACTTTGAAAACCTTAAATGTTTCAAACACCTCATGTTTATGCTTAAGTAAATAAACATAACCATAAATTTGAAATCATCGATAAAGGTTAAAAGTAGCTAGCACCTCTCTTTGACACATGTCTAAGTGGTCCACACACATCGGTATGAATAAGACCAAGTAGATCGAAGCCTCTCCATATTGCTATGAAAAGGTTTCTTAGTCATCTTCCCAGATATGCATGACTCACATTTATCAAATGATTCATCATTGATATTTTGCAAAGCCCTTCTTGTTGCGACTTATGCATGCGAGCCTTGCCTATATGAGCAAGTCGACAATGCCAAAGATAAGAAGAATTCAAGTCTAACTTTATCTTCTTGTTAATGCTAAACATCGAATTATTATTATTGTTAGATACATTTCCAATCATATCAATTTCAAACACACCATTCACAAGAATTGCTTTAAAATAAAATACATCATTTAAAGAAACATCAATTCCATTACTTGAAATAGTATGAGTAAAACCATCATCCAACAAACTTGAAAAGGAAACAACACCTCTAATTATAGAAGGTGCGTAATGACAATTGTTTAATAACGATTACTAAGCCCGAAGGCAATACTAAACTAAACGTTCCTATGGCTTCAACAGTTGCATATGCGCCATTTCCCACGTGCGAGATATTGCTCCCCATAGGCAAGCTTCCTTTCCACTCTAAACCCTGCAGTGTATTACAAATGTGAATACCACGGCCCGTATCATATACCGGGAATTATTATGATTTAGAGTAAATAATTCAATGACAAATAAATTACACGAAGAACCGTACCGAGGACCCGGCGTTCATCTTATTTGTCCGCAATTCATCAAGATAGAGCACAATTTCTCTCCAATGCCCAACTGTCTTGCAATGGTGGCATGCTTGATCCTTTTAGGATTATCCTTCCTAGGATTAGGGTTCTTCTTGGGTTGAGGTTGATAGGCCATCACTGTTTGCCTTTGTCAACCTTTCCCTTACCCTTCCCTTCTTGTTATTCGACTGCGGTTTTGGCTTATTAATTCTTCCACCGAATAGCAAGTACCGGGCGGTAGGAACCTTTTGAGGCAACCCTTTCTCATAGTCAATTAGCAATGCGTGTAGGTCGATGAATCGTCTTCCCACGCAGGCATATTGAAATTCGACAAAACCATTAAAATCCTTGTTAAGGGATCGATTAATCGATTCACACCATGTCATCCTCATAAGTTTTGCCAAGTGCTTTTAGTGGTCCATGTAACCTTTCATTTCCAAAGACATGAGCACTTACGGGTTTACCTCTCTCCCCGCTGGTACGTATGTAGCGTCGGTCAAGTCATAAATCTCGACGGTGGTTTCTCAAACATAGTTCAAGTTCATTGAGCATATTATATGGGAAATAATGTTCAAACCGCTTTTGAAGAGCGATTCCATTGTTCCCAACATAAGACAAGCCACATCATTATGACGCTTATACTCAAGTTTCCACTCGTCCTTTTGAGCTTGAGTAGCTTCAGACCGATTGGTTCGGCAGGCAAGGTTCATAAAGATATTTCATACGGTCAACAACTCTACGAGACAATTCTCAAAGAAGCGGTGCCAATCATTGAAATTCTTAGAGCGGTCAATTTTTCTCGATCAAAAAGCTTTTGAACGCGAATTTAGAGCGATGTTAGTGTTATCGGTGTTTTGAGCCATTTCTCTGAGAAAAAAGTTCAAGTATTAGTATTTTCGATAATACACTTTTCAAGAAAATAAATATACCCAACGGTAATATAAACATATAACCATATAATTTTCTCGAAAACTAGGATCCAAATTATCATAGGTTCATTACATCGAGTTGATGCGCTAGCAACAACGCATATAATAAGGTAATCTGTCGAACATTAATTGGCAAACAATTTCCAACTCCTAGATCATTATGGGATTTATATTTTCCAACGCTATTGCAAATATAAACATGTTTCATCCCATCTTATGCCATTGAGTCCGTGTCTCACTTCCTACTCAACTTAAGTGTCTAACTTAAAAAGCGCAAATATGTCCATGTAAGGTCGACTTTACATAGAGATTTACCTCTCCATTACAATCTCGCCAAATCTTGTCATGACGTAAATTGCAACTTCAAGTGTTCTTTTAATTAGATGGCATATTCTTAATTTTAAAAGGGTACTCGTTTTGATTTTATGTGGTCAAATCAAATATGTACAAAGATGTCATGCATTCATCTTGTAGCATAATTTTAAAAAACTTTTATTACCAATTCATAAAGATCAAATTATCAAAGTTTTGATTGAGGTATTGGGTTCACCAATCAAGGAATTTAGTATTAATTATCATCCATTATACCATACTTTTGCATAAGTGTAAACACTTAGTGTTTGGGATAATTACCACGAAGTGGCGCATGGAATTAAAACTAATTAGCGCCTTAAGATGAGCTTGCACATTATATGGCTTACTAAGTAGCTCCATTCGAACTTACAGAGGGCGAGGACTGTGCAGCTAAAGCACAACCTAAGACATCCATTCAGTGTGACTATGCGCACTTCTTTAAACCCCTTTTGTTAGTTCATTCGAATGGGTGAGCCGTTCAGACATTGTACCAAAGTCACCAATCAATTAAACTATATTGACAATTTTAACTCTTCCAAAACAATTAAATTTCGCCATTGTTTAGTCCGTATTATTTTTCTATTCAAAATTACCCTTTGCTTAAAACTGTCAAACATAATAAACAAACAAGTAACAAATAAAAAATAAACTACTAAAAAACAATGCGCACATAATAAACAATTTATACGTGTAAACAAGTAGCCACATGCAACTTATTCGATAAAATTCTATTAATAATCAATATCTAGGTTAAATTAATGTATATATTAATTTAGGGTTTTCACTCAAACAATAGAAAGTGAGCTACATACATCGATGAATCGATTCGTAAACCCTTAATTAATTTATACCAAATTGCACATAATTGATTCATTAATATATTAATTGAGTCTTCCCAATTCAAGATTTATCATAAATAAATATGTCTCAACAATTAAACAATATATCAAAGCAACTTATCCATGACTAACATGCATGTATAGTCATGGACATCATAACAATTATTCAAGTAAGTCACAAGATCGCATATAAATAATTCCATGACACATAACAAATTATTCATGAATTAATCACGTAATCAATATTAATTCTAGGTTTTAATAAGGTTAGCAAACAATTTTCAAAAAACCCTAAAAAAATTTATGTATATGTCGATTTTTAAAAAAAAATGGTACGCCCAATTTATAAAAAAAATTCGACCAAAACATAAATAAACATAAACCCTAGATTAACATAGCAAACAACATACAAATATTTGTTTTATTACGCGTTTATGTAATTAATTACTCATTAAAAACCAATGACTCGTGATGCCACTGTTGGAATTAGATATCAAGACATTCATATAAATAATCACAAAACATCAAAGTAATAGTGCGGAAGCGTATAAGGATGTATTAACGAATAATTAATTAACATAAAGAATATGCGTACCTTTGTTGATTCTAGCCGAACAAGAATCAAATCCACAAACTAGCAACGGATGAACCCTAATTTGATTTAGTTAGGATTATATGAATTACCCTCACTGTTTTGTAATTCAATCCAAGATAATAACAATAGTGTGTTATTACTAAGTTCTTGTACACACGCATCTTAAACCGAATTAAAGTAATGCTAGGTTTTTATCAAACAAATAACTTGATTGTGGAAAAGGTTTTGGATCGACACACTAAAGGTGTGGCCGATCGGTTTGGACAAAGAAAACACACACAAAACTATTTTTAGGTTTAGCTTATGAAGACAAGAGATGGAAAAACAAGACACTGGCAGATATATACCCAAGATAACTTGGTGAACAAGTTGGTCCTTGTTTCCTTTTTCCTTTGGCCGATCGGTTCTAGGTCCCTAAAGGGATTCGGAACCTTCCCAACTTTTGCAATTTAGTCCTTTTCCATAAACATTTAACGACCGTTAGTCCATTACATTAATTACTTAACGTCCGTTAGTTATTTCGTTTAATAAATAAATAAATATAACATTTATATTTAATTATTAACTTTAAATTCTCATACGTAAAGTGTGCAATCCCAAAGTCTCGAGTTCGATCCTAACTCACGTCTACTAATTTATATCCATAAAACCAACACTAACTAACTCAGATTTTAATAAAATTGAATGCTGGTGCATATGTATTGAATGTTGGTGCAGATTTATTGCTTTTCTTGACGCCTCCAACAATATAACACATGAATTTATTGTCATCCTCATATCAGACACACACGTGATAGTATCTCATATGCACACATTTACTATACTTAGTGGTATTGTTCATAGTTGATGTCGTACGAAGCTTTTATTTAAAAATGTTATATTTTTATTAGTTTTTTACATAAATACGTATAATATTAAACATATATTAGAGTTATAAAATTCAAATTTATATCTAATTTCTTTTTAGTTTACAAGTATAATAAGACATCTTTGTTGTTATTGCCTAGGACTATCAAAAACTACGAGATGGCCCGGGTTATTATATGCCTGATAATCAACGGCATGAAAATGACGCTAATGTTAAATCATAAAACTTTTAGGTTAAACTTTGTTAATCATCATCTAATACTTTCTTGTAATTCGAGTAGCAAAATTATGAAAGCTTAAACTGGATAAAAAAAATCATTATATTTTTGAAGACGTATGTAGTAGCAAGCGTGGTGAAGTATTCATGGTCTTAAATGGTTGGTGGATTCAAACTCCTTCAAGCAAATTACACAATGTTTCATGTGTTCACGTTTTTTTTTTTTTCTTAAAAATTCATTATAACTAAAATTTATTTATTTTAATAAGAAGACTAGAAAGAAATAAAGAGAAAGAGATTGAAAACTATTTAGATGAATATTAAAAACAAGTTAAACTAAATAAATAAGGCGAACTGATACAATTCTTAAAAGATAAATAAGATTAGCAAAACTAAGAATAAAAGATTACTGAAAAAGTTGCAGAGATGCAAAATAAATAAACAAAAATAAGTAAAAAACTTTGTTATGTTTAAGTTTTAGAGATTGATAACAAAGAAGATTTAGGAAACTTTTTTTCCCTTTTTTTCGTTTAGAAGATATGAGCGGCTCATGACACCCGATGATTAGGTTTTGAGAAGGGAGATAGATGTTTGACGAGATGGTATAGAGACAGTGACTCATGATAGCCAATTAAATCTCAAATCGGACTAGTTGTGATACCATGATAAAGCATGTATATTTGACTTTATTAATAATCAACAGTTTATAAATGTTGGTGATTTTAGTGTCATCATCTATATTTTATGTAATTGTGATTTACTTGAGATCAAGGGTTTAATCAGGTTCAACTTACAGTCTAGTTAGGAGGTGCGGAGTGCACACTCGTTCTAGCTAGCTTGGTGCCGCCACGAACAAAAAGCGAGGGTCAAGGGGCAGAGCCTCTTGCTGGGTATTACCCGATTTACTTCCATAATGGTTTTCCCACCAAAAGTCGTGTCTTTTCTGTTATTCCCTATTCACTATCGTATAAAACAGTAAGTATTAAAACAGATTAATAGTGAACCAATGACTGAAATGATATAAGTAAAACACACTGATAAATTTTCAACATAATATTCTTTATTAGAAATCAATAAAAGAATACATTACCCAAGTACTTATGAACGATGCTTGGGATTGAAATGACAAAGTGTTGGTAACTCTCACGAAGCTCGGACTAAGTCGATCACAACTAATATGGAACCACCGAGCTATCTCGGGGACCGAGTTGTATTTGGAGGAGTGAAAGATGGCTTGTGTATGTGTGTTTTACAATTCACAAGCTTAAATCTTTCACTCCATCACTTATGCTATTTATACAAGTATGAGCTTTAACTTTATCCTAAGTGACAAGCGACAGTTCTGAAGACAAAATCTTGATGTATTTTGTCTCATTCTAAAACTATATTAAGTAAGAGACAAGGTCGCTTTCCATAAGTCGGTGATGACACCGAGCACGATAGTTTGCCATTCGGGAAAGTTGACTTTGGTTGATAAGGACTTCGTCTTATCGATTCAAACTTATTCCGCTCATTCTTGATCTTCATTGCCTTGATCTTCTACTTGATTTGTCTTGATGTAAGTAGTTGGTGAGGAGTTTAAGGATTCGATGAGTTATTGTCATCACCACCGAATCCACCATCTTCTTCTTGACTCGGTTTCACCCTTAAGTTCCGCCTTACTTAGTGGAGAGACTTCTTCGCTTTCTTACTAAGTATCACGAAGATGGCTCACCGAGACTATCGCTCGATGACTGTTAATGTTTAAGGGACAACACTTAGGGTATTTTTTATTCAAATCCTATACTTAAGGGGTTTGGGTAACAGTCTCCCCCTATTTGGATAAACAAATAGCCTAAGTGTTTGATCAGTGTAAGTGAGCAAATGGCTTCTTCTTACACTGAATGTACTAATGAACATAATAAGGAACACTGAATATTTTAACAAAACATACATCGTTTATTGATCAATTACATAGTTCCTATCACTAGTACAAAAGATAAAACGAAATGTCATTCAAGATGGATCCCTAGTGCTTCAAGCTTAACCTTTTTCTTGAGGAGTGCTTCTTTGTCAGGGTTGATGAGTGTGTAAATACTCATCATTTTTGGGTCAATCTGAACTGCAAAACGTTTAAAAATGCTCAGAAATGCATCAAAATACTAAAAATATTCCAAAATTGCATTTTATATGTTTGGATGCAAAATGTTCAAAATCGGATGAAAAATGAGCTAAGTTTGCATAATTGGCAGTTTCAGACCCCCAAGTCTCAAAAATTGTCAGAAATAGTCCCTGAGCCTTAATTTCAAAAGAAAAGTCACCAAAGGTCCTTTTAAAATCATAACTTGTCAAAATTAGTCCTTTGGTGAAAAATATCAAAAGTTTTGAGAAATTACAAGTTTGGTCCTCCAAGTTTAAAAATTGGCAAAAATGGCCCTTGGAAATTTGAAAATGTCAACTTTGGTCCTTGTATTATTAAAACTTGCCACTTTTGGTCCCTTGGAGCAACTTTGCAAATATGGCAGAAGTGGTCCCTTGAATTTCAGAAATTACATAATAGGTCCTTGTGTTTTAACCTTTACAAGCCCTTTTGGCCTTGTCAAATCCCATTGTGACCCTGCCATAACCAATTGGACCCCCCCTTATAATATTTACCCCCGGTCAAACACTGGTCAAACAAACCCCTACGCGCCAAAGTCTTTCTTCCCTGCCAAGTGCCTGCAATACTCCATCTCCCATTTCCCCCAGCTCACCTCCACTCACCTTGTTCCCCTCTCCTCCACCATACTCCAAAACACATTAAATGCATCTTCAATCCCCTCACTCAACCCCAACAGGTCAAATACAACTTTCCATAAAAGTGATCCAATGGCTATAAACTTCTCGGTGATCCAATGGTCATGAGAAATGGTGGGATATGCTCGAAATGAGAGAAATGAGATGGTGTATAAAAGGAAGGAAGAAGCAAGAAAGAGAGTAGTTTTAGTTTTAAATTTTTAAGTATGTCGTTTTTTAAGTTTATGTTTTAATTAAACTCTAGGATGTAATCTTTGCTTCATTGTACTAAATTCAAGTAACATTATCGATGTAATGTGTTTTAAATAGTAATTCCAAGTTCTTATATAAGTTTCAAATTTCAAGTTTACTGTTGCACATTTCAGTTTAAATTTCTTATGTACAAGCTTTCAGAAGCTTATTTTTAAGCTCAAACTAGTTCATTAAAGCTTCTAATAACTTTTGATAAGCTTGGGAAACAGTTTCAAGCATTTTCACTTATGGTCAACAAAAGTCAACTGTGAGCTCAAATGGAATTGGAAATGGTTTGGGGTGTTGCAGAGCCTTGATTTGGGTTTGAATAGCTTCAAATAGTTTAGTTATGGTTCTGGTATGAGTGGTTAATCAGCTGGTTATTTGTGAGTGCTCTATCTCATTTTCATTTTTTGCATATTATGCTTGTATTTGTATCTTTGGCAATTAATAGTTTAGACCTGTTTAAACTGGTAGTAATTAGGATAATCAAACTCAGTATAAGTGATAATTTATGCTAGTTCAGTGTTTAGCTCATCTAACACCGTCGGTCAATTAAGGTGTGTTTGGATTTCTTGCTAGATCTGTGTTTTAGGTCCGCTCGGTGGGTGAGGATTATTGTTCTAGGTCTATTGAGTTCATTTAGACTTAATTACATCTTCATTTTGCATCTGCGGACTCTAAAAGTCAAACTTCACAATTAATCATCTTTACTCTTAACTGCTTGGATTTTCAAAAAGCAAAAGCTCATTTTGTGTTTAAATTACATAGAGTTAGATTGCATTAGTTCTATTTCATCATTTAATGTCATTTTCAATCCACAAATTGAGTTCAAATCTCAATTAAGTCAAATTCTTCATGTCTGCTTCAAAAGTCAAAAACTTGAATAATCAGTTTTGAGCCCAACTAGAGAGATTTATCATAGCTTCATTCTTGGACAAAATCAAATGAAACTTTGGTTTTTTAAACTTCAGTAGGTCTATTTTCTTATTATCATTTTTGTATAATTTTGTCAAATTTTTATTAAGCTCAAATGGGCTTGTCAATTGGGGCTTATTTGCCTGTCTGTGACTCGATTAACTTGAGTGCACTTGCAGTGGTCTTCGAGGCTTCGCCACGAGCTCAATTGAGCTTACACGAGTCTCATCCTTGGTTTAGAGATAGTCACCAGGCCTAGTTTAAGTTCCCACTCTTGGTTTTCATTTTAGCTTATAGAGTAGCTTGTGCTTAAGCTCGAAGTAGGTCCCTTAAAACTGTTTTTAGCATTTCATTCAAAACATCAAATCTGTGCATTGTGTATTTCAGAGGATTAGGATAGTTGAAACTTGTTCCATTTAGGTACTTTTAGCTATTTATAGCTTTTGTATTCAGTTGGTGGCTTTTTGAGGCTTGTGGCTTATTTTGAGTGCTTAATATTAAGCACTTATCAAAGCAGTTGCATTTTCTTACACACAACCCCTATTTTTTATATTTTTCCTAGATTCTAAATATTATTTTAGACTTATCTTGAAGTTTTCAGATTTTGTAAGTCGGTTTGGTATTTTTCTTAATTTAAATTAGTTTTAAGCATTTTAATTAGCATTTAATACAATTAATTAAGAAAGTCTCAAAAAATAATTTTCATTTTCTTAAGTTAAGATAAATATAAAAGTCAAAAAATATTTTCCAAATTTTCTTAGTTAAATTTGTATTTTAAATAATTTAAGTAGTTTTAAATAGTTTTAATTCCTAGAAAATACAAAATATTCGAAAAATACAAAAATAGTTTGGAAAATTCTCTTTATTATTTTAGATTTTCTAAGTCATAATTTCATTTTTCTAGCTCTATTTCATATTTTCTTGTGTTTTAGGTAATTATTTAATAGTTAAAAAGAGTTTTTAATTAATAATAATTAATTAAATAGTTTTAAAAATAATTTTCTTTTTCTAAAAATTTTTATTTTATCATTAGGTTTGTAAAATATCATTTCATATTTTTAGGGTTAATATTGATTTAGTTTCACATTTTCATTTCAGACGTCGCGTAGTTTTAATTCGAGTTTAAAAACATAAAATCAAAACATCATTTTGCAAATAGTGATAGCGTTTATTTAATATTTTTATCTTTTAATTTCCTTTAATTTGCATTTAAGTCATTGTAATTTATAATCACAAATCCCTTTTTCTGCTCAAATCTCTATCACTATATCGTTTGGTGATTCTTAGCATAGCTTCATTGGGACATAACGACCCGGGAAACACTATACTCCCCGATCTTCATTGCATTACGTGTCGGAGAAAACTTGACGGTTTGGCACAGATCAAATTTTTAGCGCCATTCTTGGGACTGTCTTGATTATCTTCCGTTTAGCAGATTAGTGATTTGGATATTCACTCCTTGTTTATACCATCTGTATGTATTTATATTTTCTTTTAAAAATCAAAAACCCAAAAAGATTTTCTTTCTTATTTTTACAAAATGTTTTTCAAAAATACCAAAAATATTCCTCTTTACCCTCTTACCCTTTTTGATTCTCTATCCCTTTACCCTCTATTCATTTGATTCTAACTTCTTCTATTTCTCATGGAATCTCTCGACTCCGACGAATTCTGGGACGAAGTTGAAAAACTTCAGACTTTATCGCAAATGTCAAGAATTCGTGTTGTTCGTGATGATCCATTAATTTGCGTAGGGAAATGGAGCGAGAAACCGGGTGACAAAGGACCGGTACTTCCTACAATAATGGAAGTGCTAAATCGTCCAACCTACGGTTATCCAAAGATCTAAACCCTCAATTGCTCCTAAGCCGTCTAGAATTGATCCTAAACTTTCACGATTTACGGTTAAAAGCAAACATGCGAATTTAGACCGGTGACTAGCAAGAATGACTTGCCTAATCTTCACGTTTCTCAAGAACCAGAACCAGAGACCATAACAGAAGTGGTGGAAATTGCTAGCACACCACTTGTCCCACCTCCTGATTTTTCAAAATGTTCTTCGAGTCTTGATAGTCATTCGGATCACCATGTTGGTTTTGTTGATTCTTTGAATAAACTGATTCCTTCTCATTACTCTCAAATGAAAACGTTTATTCCTTGTGTCGGTTGTGGTGAGCCTCTCTTTGGTTCACCCTGTCGTTGGTGTACGTGTGTACAATGTGGTAATGATATTCATAACGGGAGTTGTTTGTTTTGTGGTTCGAGGAATTCATTTGATTATGATCCTAATCCGAACTCATTTAACAACTTCTCAAACTTTTCAAATTACCCACCACAGCCCGACTTATCTTCATATAATCAACATAACTGCTGTGAATTTTGTGGAGGTCCTCACCAAGGATTTGAGTGTCAACCCGGAAACACGTTTGTCTATGAGCAGTTTTCTGTGATACTCGTGAAGCGTGGTTATGACCAATATCCATATAATTCACGATCCGGACTCAACAGCTTTTCTTGTTGTAGTCTTGTGGAGGTCCCCATTTCACTTTGATTGTCAAATAGGAATCCATTCCTTGTAACAATCATGACTCTTCTGAGTTTGACAATTTCCAACCTCCACAAAGACCATACTGGTTCAAACTCCACCGAGCCGTTGTCTCAAGAAATCTCCCAAGATTTTGAAACCGCAATGAAAACACTTGATGATATGATTAGTAACTTTAAGAATCAAGTGAGTGGTGAAAAGACCATGGGAGAATTGCTTGTCAAGAACCAGAAGCCCGCCAATCTAGGGAAGAATTATTAGTCCTAGAGCATGCGGCTCACATGCGTTCCCAATTTCTTAAGGCGACTCTATATGATGATGACGAGGAGAGTTTTATCCTTTTAAAGATAATATTTCTCAACTCCTCGGTCGGTTGATATCCCCAGATTGAGATTCCATCTCAAACAAGCGCTATCACACCAAGCTCCCACTCACTCTACGAACATGGGGACGAGCATCTTGACACTGTTCACGAAAAGGAATCGGACGAATTCATAAAGTCTAGTGTTGAGAACCTTGTCCCAATCCCAAGAGAGTCACGAGGAACTTCGATCATAAGTGTGATTCTCTTTCCCTCTTGAGTGTTCAAAAGATCATTTTGAAACTTTCTCGATTTTAGCGACGATTGTGCTCCTTTGGAAACATCGGTATGTTGAGGCATCACTCCCCGATCGACCCTCTTCTTGAGGAGTTCTCCGGTGAACTCACTCACATCGGTTCACTTTCATCGGAAAGTGATGATGTTCTCTTTGATTTCAAGCCGATCGGGGAGGCGAAAGTCTCACTTATAATGATCGTTCACTCACTTCTTATCCCAACAGTCCAATAGAGAATATTGATCACTTTGTTCCCGAAACATTCAAAGCTACTTTCACCAATCCTCTATTTGAATTCAACTCTGAATTCACTTCAATTTCTGAGAATCCACTCTTTGATACTCAGACCAAGGATAGTGATGAGCCCACAATGGAACAAGAGTTCACAATTTCACTTCATGTGAATGATTCTCTCCATGAAGAGTTCTCCGGTGAACTCTCTCATGACATATCTCCTCCGGAACATGATCATTTCTATTTTGATCTTGAGGATGATATTGGCTCGGAGGAAGGTGTACTCTATCATACGAGTTTGCTTATTAATGATACTACCCTCACCCTTCCTCCCGATATGTCTACATTTGAGGATGAAGAATGGATCTTGATTGTTATAAAAATCTTTCTTCCTTTCCTCAAATATCGTGTGATTTCTCTTCATCTTCACTCCTTCGGGAATGAAGACACAATCTTTGACCCTGGCATTTTCATTTATCATTTTTTGAGCCGGTTCTATGTATATCTCATCGGTGTGGAACTTTCACATGCTTCAAATGTTAGTACAAACATTTTGAATGAAAGTCCGATGGAGATTGTCCCTTCCACTTACTTCCCCATGAACCAATGAATTCGGGGTCGAGTCAAGCTAGCGACTCGGGAATCAAAAACAGTAGCATGCCATATGGGTTTTCACCCATATTTCTGACTTCTTTCTATCTTTCTACCACCCTAGTGTGGGGGGTTGCCCACATGTTGTGTATATATGCAAGTAAAAAAAAAAATCTTTCTAAATAATGGCGTAGTATTTCCTTTTACGTTCTCGCCGCATAACCGCGGTACTTTGAATATTGAGGGCAATATTCATTTCTAAGTGTGGGGGAATTCTCACGAATTTTATCATGTAATTATACCACCTAATTCCCGCTTTTGGCCAAAATTTTAATTTTTTGGAGTAAGTGTTTACACTTACTCAATTGGTTATCGATCGCCTTGTCTAATAAGCGAAGGATTGGCTATTCCAGAGCAAGCGGCTCTTGGTAAAGATATCTCAAATCCGTTGACGGCTTGCAATTTGCCCAAAATTGTATGGTATTATTTCGCGTATCCTTACAAGTGAAGAGTTGGCTAGCCCGCAAGTTTATGGCTTGTGGTAAAGGCATGGAAAACCATAATTGGTAATCACTCACCAAAGATAATATTGATAATTTATCTAAGAGTTGGCTAGTCCGAGCAAGCGGCTTACGGTAAAGACAAATCAAATCCGTTGGAAGGCGGTGGTTTGCTCAAAATCACATGGTTATCGGTGTACCATGGTTCTTACTTGAAGCGAAACATTTGGCTACTCGAGTAATGGCTTTTGGTAAAGAGATTCAAATCCATTAAGTTTTCTCAAAAGATTACTAGGGACTAGCAATAGTTTAGTGTGGGGATTGATGAGTGTGTAAATACTCATCATTTTGGGTCAATCTGAATCGCAAAACGTTTAAAATGCTCGAAATGCATCAAAATCTTGAAAATATTCCAAAATTGCATTTTATATGTTTCGGATGCAAAATGTTCAAAATCGGATGAAAAATGAGCTAAGTTTGCATAATTGGCAGTTTCAGTCCCCCAAGTCTCAAAAATTGTCAGAAATAGTCCCTGAGCCTTAATTTCAAAAGAAAAGTCACCAAAGGTCCTTTTAAAATCATAACTTTTCAAAATTAGTCCTTTGGTGAAAAATATCAAAAGTTTTGAGAAATTACAAGTTTGGTCCTCCAAGTTTAAAAATTGGCAAAAATGGCCCTTGGAAATTTGAAAATGTCAAGTTTGGTCCTTGTATTATTAAAACTTGTCACTTTTGGTCCCTTGGAGCAACTTTGCAAATATGGCAGAAGTGGTCCCTTGAATTTCAGAAATTACATAATAGGTCCTTGTGTTTTAACCTTTACAAGCCCTTTTGGCCTTGTCAAATCCCATTGTGACCCTGCCATAACCAATTGGACCCCCCCTTATAATATTTACCCCCGGTCAAACACTGGTCAAACAAACCCCTACGCGCCAAAGTCTTTCTTCCCTGCCAAGTGCCTGCAACACTCCATCTCCCATTTCCCCCAGCTCACCTCCACTCACCTTGTTCCCCTCTCCTCCACCATACTCCAAAACACATTAAATGCATCTTCAATCCCCTCACTCAACCCCAACAGGTCAAATACAACTTTCCCGCCAAAAGTGATCCAATGGCTATAAACTTCTCAGCTGATCCAATGGTCATGAGAAATGGTGGGATATGCTCAGAAATGAGAGAGAAATGAGATGGTGTATAAAAGGAAGCAGAAGAAGCAAGAAAGAGAGAGTAGTTTTAGTTTTAAATTTTTAAGTATGTCGTTTTTTTAAGTTTATGTTTTAATTAAACTCTAGGATGTAATCTTTTGCTTCATTGTACTAAATTCAAGTAACATTATCAGTGTAATGTGTTTTTAAATAGTAATTCCAAGTTCTTATATAAGTTTCAAATTTCAAGTTTACTGTTGCACATTTCAGTTTAAATTTCTTATGTACAAGCTTTCAGAAGCTTATTTTTAAGCTCAAACTAGTTCATTAAAGCTTCTAATAGCTTTTGATAAGCTTGGGAAACAGTTTCAAGCATTTTCACTTATGGTCAACAAAAGTCAACTGTGAGCTCAAATGGAATTGGAAATGGTTTGGGGTGTTGCAGAGCCTTGATTTGGGTTTGAATAGCTTCAAATAGTTTAGTTATGGTTACGGTATGAGTGGTTAATCGGTGGTTATTTGTGAGTGCTCTATCTCATTTTCATTTTTGCATATTATGCTTGTATTTGTATCTTTGGCAATTAATAGTTTAGACACATTTAAACCGGTAGTAATTAGGATAATCAAACTCGGTATAAGTGATAATTTATGCTAGTTCGGTGTTTAGCTCATCTAACTTGCAAATCGGTCAATTAAGGTGTGTTTGGATTTCTTTGCTAGATACGTGTTTTAGGTGCGCTTTCGATTGGGTGAGGATTATTGTTCTAGGTCTATTGAGTTCATTTAGACTCAATTCTGTCTTCATTTTGCATCTGCAGACTCTAAAAGTCAAACTTCACAATTAATCTGTCTTTACTCTTAACTGCTTGGATTTTCAAAAAGCAAAAGCTCATTTTGTGTTTAAATTACATAGAGTTAGATTGCATTAGTTCTATTTCATCATTTAATGTCATTTTCAATCCACAAATTGAGTTCAAATCTCAATTAAGTCAAATTCTTCATGTCTGCTTCAAAAGTCAAAAACTTGAATAATCAGTTTTGAGCCCAACTAGAGAGATTTATCATAGCTTCATTCTTGGACAAAATCAAATGAAACTTTGGTTTTTAAACTTGATAGGTCTATTTTCTTATTATCATTTTGTATAATTTTGTCAAATTTTATTAAGCTCAAATGGGCTTGTCAATTGGGGCTTATTTGCCTGTCTGTTGACTCGATTAACACCGAGTGCCGCAGAAGTCTTCTTGAGAACTCGCCACAGAGCTCAATTGAGCTTACCTGAGTCTCATCCTTGGTTTAGAGATAGTCAGCCAGGCCTAGTTTAAGTTCCCACTCTTGGTTTTCATTTTTAGTATATAGAGTAGCTTGTGCTTAAGCTCGAAGTAGGTCCCTTAAAACTGTTTTTAGCATTTCATTCAAAACATCAAATCTGTGCATTGTGTATTTCAGAGGATTAGGATAGTTGAAACTTGTTCCATTTAGGTACTTTTAGCTATTTATAGCTTTTGTATTCAGTTGGTGGCTTTTTGAGGCTTGTGGCTTATTTTGAGTGCTTAATATTAAGCACTTATCAAAGCAGTTGCATTTTCTTACACACAACCCCTGTTTTTATATTTTCCTTGATTCTAAATATTATTTTAGACTTATCTTGAAGTTTTCATATTTTTGTAAGTCGGTTTGGTATTTTCTTAATTTAAATTAGTTTTAAGCATTTTAATTAGCATTTAATACAATTAATTAAGAAAAGTCTCAAAAAATAATTTTCATTTTCTTAAGTTAAGATAAATATAAAAAGTCAAAAAAATATTTTTCCAAATTTTTCTTAGTTAAATTTGTATTTTTAAATAATTTAAGTAGTTTTAAATAGTTTTTAATTCCTAGAAAATACAAAAATATTCAGAAAAATACAAAAATAGTTTGGAAAATTCTCTTTTGTTATTTTAGATTTTTCTAAGTCATAATTTCATTTTTCTAGCTCTATTTCATATTTTCTTGTGTTTTAGGTAATTATTTAATAGTTAAAAAGAGTTTTTAATTAATAATAATTAATTAAATAGTTTTAAAAATAATTTTCTTTTTCTAAAAATTTTTATTTTATCATTAGGTTTGTAAAAATATCATTTTCATATTTTTAGGGTTAATATTGATTTAGTTTCACATTTTCATTTATGCGTCGCGTAGTTTTTAATTCGCTTTTAAAACATAAAATCAAAAACATCATTTTGCAAATAGTGATAGCGTTTATTTAATATTTTTAACTTTTAATTTCCTTTAATTTGCATTTAAGTCATTGTAATTTATAATCACAAATCCGTTTTTCTGTTGAATCTACCGATCACTATATGTTTGGTGATTCTTCGCATAGCTTCATTTGGGACATAACGACAGGAAACACTATACTCCCTAATCTTCATTGCATTACGTGTCTAAACTGTTTTAAGTTTCTTACGGTCGGCCATTCACAAGTGGCCGGCTTGTGTGAGAAAACTTGACGGTTTGGCACAGATCAAGGGTGCTCTCTTATCTTAGCATTCAGGTCTTTGCAGAACCTTTTGTTTTCTGGAGTATTGATTTGAGAGGCCACAAGTAGATAGCTTGCCATTGTAGGCACTCCTGCAAGATCTATGTCACTCCACCTTTGGAATGTTGGGTTTCTATAGACATCAATGAAGAAAAGTCCTCTTTCAGGCTTTTCAATGCACATACAGTTTACAAACTTTACACCTTCAGGTAGCTCCCTATTGCATTCCAGGCCATGCACTTTGATCTCAGGCTCGAATTCAACCCTCTTTCTTTTTCCTTGGGATGATTGAGGTTGAGATCCTTGAGGAGCAATTAAGGCTGGCTGAATCCCCAATTGTGCTGGTGCTTCCCTTAGTCTTTCATACCTTTTGCTGAGGTTTTTCATCAGCTCCTTAACCACAACATTCTGCTTCTTTTCAATGATTGGACCAAGCTCATTGAGTTTAGTAATCCCAAAGTCAGTGAATTTCATGGGATCATGAACCTCGAAGTGTCTTTTATCATCCCCTCTGTAGACATTCATTGCCAGTGGTTTGGACTTGGGGATGATTTTGACATCTGTGATTTTATCAGGCAGCCTTCTGCTTGTCATTGACCAGTTGTAGTAGTCAATTCTTTCTTGCCGGATGGATGCAGCTCTCCTGCTCTTTTCGTCCAACTTCTTTCTCATTTAAGCCATTTTAGCAGCCTAAGCATCCTTGAACTTCTGTCCAGCCTGACCCTTTTGAAGCTTCTTAGGATCAATTCCAATATTCTGAGCTTCCTCAGCAACAACTTGTACCAGTGCTTCTTTGCTCTTTCTTTCTTCCTCAACTAGTTTCTTTCTCCTTTCTTTCTTTGCAAGATAGGCACTTAGCTGTTGTGGAGTGAGCAGGTACTGAGTGTTGCCGATCATATAGGGAATCTTCTCAGGCTCAGGTGTTTGCATTATGGCCTTTCCTTTATCCTGGCCTGAAGAAGATGATGCTACCAAGGGTGTTGTTGTTGTCATGATTGTTGTTGTTGTTGGTGGGACTGATGATATGGGTGTTGCTGAAACTGGTGGGATTGATGATATTGGTGTTGCAGAGACTGGTTGGTGGCTCCCCTCGATGTGAGAGGAGTATCTTGATGGTCTTCTCCCCTCAATTGTTCTTTGCAACATCGGTGAGAGCAAGAGTTGCCTAGGACATTGAGGGAGTTGGGTGGCTTGACATTTGAAGGCTTGGTAGATCTCGTGACCATAGCCTTGATGTCGCTTGTATCCTTTGAAGACCATTGACTTTTACGCAGATTAGCTGAGATAGTTCTAAAGCGGTCATTCTAGGCCCAGATTCCAAGCCATTGAAGATGATGCCTTAGCCAAAGTAGTCACTGAGCATCCAAAGAACTCGATGTAGCTGAAGAGGCGGGCGAAGGCGAAGACCACGAACATTGGCAGATTTGAGCATGTTGATTAGTTTAGTGAGGCCGGAGGAATTTTTCAAGTAAGCCTCAGTAGCCTCCAACACTTTAGAGTTGAGTGTTGGGTCTTCTTTGACATAATCCCTGATTTCATCTATCTTTGTGCCACAACCCTGAAGGTGCTTGTGAAATTTAACCAGGTTTTCATCCAGTCTGTAAAGATGTTGGTACATGAGATCTCTGTGTTCGTCAGTGTTTACATCAAAAGCATGTACCTCGACCTTGGATCTGCATGGTGGCGGTTGCTTGATGTGTTGATCCCAAAAGTTTCAATAACCCGAATATAGCTTTCTTGAAGCTTTAGTGATCCATATAACCAATTGCCTTTACATCGGTGGAAGAGTATTGTCAAACTTTCGAATTCTTGGGACAAGATGAAGAAGAAGAGTCGAGTCATTATCTTGAGTTGGAAGGTGACTCTTTAGGCTCTTGTGGATCATCTTGATGCTCTTGTTCGGTTTGAACATCGCGTCAGATTCTTCTTCTGGCGATAGTACTTCATCTTCTTTGTCGACTTGTTCTTCATCATAGAAAAGAATTTCATTGACCTTAAACTGTTAGTAAACCGGTGGTGGTGATGGGTTCCATATCGTGGTGGTATTAATCCCTTTGAGTTTTGTCCTCCGTTGCCCTTCAAGCAGCGATGGGTGTTTCCAGTGCTATCCCTAGAGAGCGATGGCGGTGAGATCCCTATCGTGAGTTGTTCATTTCCTCCGAGTCTTTAGGATCATTCGGTTGGCCTCGACAAAAGTTGTGATTTGCGAATGTCATCCTTGGGCGGTGTGGGCGCTCCCCTACCGGTGGGTTGTATGTTTCCTACGGATCTTGGGAGTAGTAGTTGGGACCAAGGGCACCGATTGTGATGTGTCGGTGTCCTTCGTTGTCACCGGGGTGAATGTTGTTTGGTCTCCGGTGGGTGGTACATTCGATCACTGGGCTTTCTTTGCCTTCGGTGTGCTCTGAAGCCTTAGGGCCCCGAGACTTGGGTTTGATCTTAGTCGATCGAGACTTCCCCTTCTCGGTGAAGACATAGCCACCGATTGTTGCTTTTGCACTCCAACAAACCGTTTTCCTCCAAGAAATTGCGGGACCACGAGGTACTTTTTACGTACATGTTGTACCAAAGCATAATCGAGTTAAAATATCCTTTGAGATCAAACCACGAGCACTTTGGATAGTAGAGTCCAAGGCTTGGAGTTCCCTTCGGTATATGAGTATTCTTTTGGCTGCGGTGAGATGAGATTCTTTGGGATTGACCGATATCTTGCTATTAGGCAGTTGAGAATGGTATATGCAGTGCAGGCGATGAAGATACATTAGTGAGCCAACAACCCCTTGAAATGGGTTTGACCGACTAATTTTCCGGTGAGATCGGGTCCAAGGTTGTTAGGAGGGACCATTGGTGTCTTCACCGAGGCACAATCGATATCTCATATTTCTTCAAGATATTTCGGTGTATTTCTCTTGGTGATGGAGATTCCTTTATCGGTTTGCACGATTTGTAGTCCAAGGAAGTATGTGAGTTCACCCATTATGCTCATTTCAAATTTTTTGTCATCAGTTTTCAAATTTGTTTGCAAAGAGTGTAGTTTGTTGAGCCAAAGATGATGTCATCAACATATACTTGGACCAAGATCACATCTTGCTTTGTCTGTAGATAAACAATGTGTTGTCTATCTTTCCTCGACAAACTTGTTTTGAATCGGAAAGCCGAGAGTTTCATACCATGCCCTAGGAGCTTGTTTAAGTCCATAAAGGGCTTTGTCAAGCTTGAGACATAGTCGGGGAACTTACTACTCTCAAAGCCGGAGGTTCTTGAACATACACATCTTCCTTGAGTTCACCATTCGTAAATGCACTTTTACATCCATTTGGTAAACTTTGAAGTTCATGTAGGTAGCAAATGCAAGGAAGATCTGATGGCTTCCATTCTTGCAACAGAGCAAATGTCTCATCATAGTCAATGCCTTCTTGTTGTTGTAACCTTTGGCTACAAGTCGGCCTTGTTTTTAATGATGCTGCGTTTTCATCGCTTTGTTTCTGAAAACCCACTTCATTCCAATGACAACGACATCCTGAGGACATTTGATCAAGGTCATGACCCCGCTTTTATCAAACTGTTGAAGTTCTTCTTGCATAGCCTGAACCCAACTTGGGTGTTTTAGAGCCTCATTGACACTTTTGGGTTCTATTTCTGATAGGAAATCAGCATATAGGCATTCATTGGCTGAAGCTGCGGTTAACTTAGAAGCCATGCTTCTAGTGAGCATGCCCTCAGTGGGTTCACCAATGATGTTTACAAGCTCAATGTCCTGAGATTTTGTCCACTTACTTTGTGGTCTAGGATCTGAGCTAGAGGAGGTCACTGGAAACTCAGGAGTGAGTTCAGGTTAAGGAGTCACAGGATCATTAAGATCATCTGTTGAGAAGCTTTGTTCAGGTTGGGGTTCTTGAATCATAGGTTCCTGAACATTTGGTTCAGTATTACCTATTGATTGATTATCAATGTAATCACTGATGGTTGGTTGAGTGGGGTAAGCCATAGTATGAGATGTCAGCATCAGCTTGATAAGAGGAATTGATTTCAGTGTTGAACTCATCAGGAGGATATCTTGTTGAGTTATCAATTCCTATTTCCTCCACTGAGGTATTGGTGAATCTGATGCTTTCAGAACTTTCATCAAAGGTGATATGAAAGGTTTCCTCAACTTGTTGTCTTCTGGTGTTAAACACCCTGAAGGCTTTAGAGATCAGTGAGTAAACTAGGAAATATCGATCATCATCTTTTGCATCAAATTTGCCTAGGTGATCCTTGTGGTTGTGAATGAACACAGGACACCAAAACACATGAAAGTAGTTGATATTAGGAAGTCTACCTTTGAATATCTCATAAGGGGTTTTGTTATGTCTTTTGACAATGATGGACTGTTTGTGTGTAATGACTGTTTTGATCGCTTGATCCGAAATGCTTTGAGAGTCTTGAGCCATTTAACGTAGTTCGGCGACCTCAATGAGAGTTCTTTTTCCTTTCACTACCCCATTTTGTTCGGGGTGTGGGGATGAAAATTTATGGGTGATTCTCTTTTTATCACGAAATTCTCAAGTTCTTCATTTCGAACTCGGTGCCATTGTCGGTTCTAATTTGTTTAACAAGAATGTCATTACGGTTTTCAATGTTCCCGATGAATGACATTATTGTATCACCGCTGACTCTTTTGGAAAGAAAGTATACCCAAGTGTATCTTGAGAACTCATCAACTATGACAAGTGTATCGTCTCATCTTTGGATTGATCTAGGACCGATCGATCCAAAGAGATCCATGTGCGGGAGGTGAAAGACGACTTTTGATGGAGAAATTTTGTTTTGTTTTGAAAGATACTCTTTGGTGTTTGCCTTTTTCACAGGCTGAGCATGGTTTATCTTTTGCAAAAATAAGCCAAGGACCTTGTTTTGTTTTGTCAAGTTGTTGATGTTTTTGAAATTTAAGTGTGAGAGTCTCTTGTGCCACAACCAGTTGATAGTTTCAGTGGCTTTGGCAAAGAGACAAGTTCCATCTTGAGAGAGTGTTGACATGTCTAAGACATAAATATCATCTCTTCTAGGAGCTATCAAAACAACTTCTTTGTTGGCATTGAAAATGGTGCCTTGTTTGTCATTGAATTGCACAATGTACTTAGCATCACAGAGTTGACTAACACTGATGAGATTGTATTTTAGACCATTGACATAAGCTATTCTAGAGAAAATTATTCCATTGCAGTATACTGAACCCTAACGTTCAGTGGGACATGATGAGTTATCACCAAATACTACCTTGGGTCCTGGTTCCTTTACATACTTGTGCAGATACTCCTTAACACCAGTCATGCTTCTTGAGCATCCACCATCTATATGCCAAATAGGCTCCCTGGCGTGTCTCTGCACAAATAGTAAACTGGATTAGTTTCTCTTGCTGACCTACACACTAGTGGGTTTGGGTCTAAAGGCTGCTTGAATTTGGCAATTGACTCATGGTCAGTGGTTGAGTGCATTGTGCTACTACAGGTTTTGCATTTGGTGACTGAGGATGTCTCAGTGATTCGGGGTTGTTTGGAACTGTTAATACAAATAAGCCGTAAAAACGTTTATTTATATTTTATGATCTTCTAATGTTTTGTCGATAACAAACGTAAAATCATTTTAAATGAAACAAATAGAATACGTAAATAGTTTGAGTTAATAGTTTCCTAACACATTTACGTTTTCACATAAAACACTAAAACAAGTATAAGTGATTTTATGTTACATATGTACAACAACTAGTGTTTACATATTGGGTTAGAATATACTTAAACTAAGTATACTAAAATGGGTAAAAACAAATATATACTAAATGGGTAAAAACAAGTATATACTAAATGGGTAAAAAACTAGCAAATGGTTTTGACCCATAACCCATGGTTTATATATACCACTTAACCAAGTTCATTGTATCTAGAATGAAAACCATGGATCAACCCATAACCCATGACCCATGACCCATAACCAAAAATACCCATGGGCAAAGAGGGCGTTCCACGGATCCACGGCTTTGTGCTAGCCGGATCCCAGTGGAAGGGATCCGTGGGATCCGGGAAGCAGAGAGAAATTTTCTATAAATAATGAGCCATTTCTTCCTTTCTATTTATCACTTAACACACATACTTCCCCCAAGTATTCTAACCCTCTAACCTCATATCCAAGTGATCTATGTAGTTTGTCTTTTGTTTTTGCGTGATCTTCTAGGTTCCTCTTAAAGGAAAGATCACCACTTCTTGAAGACGTGCAAGCTCAAGTCCATGAGTTGCCATGCTTCGTCATCATCAAGACATCGAAGGTTCTCTTGTTGATAGTTCTACCTTTCTCCATAGATATTGGGTTAAAGGCATTAGAGAAGGATGCCGAAGGTGTCAAGACGAAAGCATTAGTGAAAGGTGCTTATCGTTCGTGTCAAGAGCATTAGTGAAGAATGCTATAGGTGTCAAGACGAAGGCATTAGTGAAAGGTGCCAAGCGTTGTGTCAAAGGCATTAGTGAAGGATGCCGAAGAATCAAATCAAGTAGCATTTGGGAAGAATGCCTAGGTCGTATAATCGATGAGGTGCATCGTTATACATATAAGTATTTGTTTACTTACAAGGATGGTGATATCCTTGATGGTGTTGTAACAAGGAATAGATCTCCTTGAAGATTAGGTGTTGTGTCATGAAGGGTAGTAGTTCCTCCATAGTAATGGAACTAGGTGCTTAGCCTAGTACCTAATAAAGGGTAGGCGACGTTGTGATAGGATTAGTTCTCCTAAGGTGTGAAAGAACTCGGTGGTTAGCCTAGCACCGTATAAAGGGTAGGCGACGTTGTGTTAGGTGTGGTTCGCCTTGGTGTGAAAGAACTCGGTATTTAGCTTTGTACCGGAAAAAGATTAAGCGACGTTGTGAAGGCTTCTTCGCCATAAGGATATTGGTGTAGTGCTTACGAACTCGAGTAGGTGACTCGGGAGTGGAGTAGGGCAAGGAAGGTGTCCTTGTAGGCGAACCACTATAAATAACGTGTGTCGTGGTGATGTGCTTTTACTCTTTATCTTTCATTACACGTTTATATATCTATCTATCAACGTCCAACATAAACAACCAAATAGATTGACATAAGTCGATCTAAATATTTAAAAGGAAGTTTTAAATTGGTAAAACTATTCAACCCCCCCTTCTAGTTTTCCACAATTGGCATCAGAGCTTCGTTACCAAGTTTCTTAAAGTATGTTGTACTTTAAAGACTTGATACGATCCCTGTATGTTTGAAACTACAAAGAAGGATTTTTTTGGGGTCATATTTAAAAAAAAAAATCATTTTCTTGGATATTGATAGATGATTCTAACAACTTTTGTTTCTAAGAAATCTTCATGCTAGAATCTCTTCAAAATCTTCATTCAAAGAATAATGAAGTCAACATTCAAGGAAGGATCTAAAAGTAATCACAACTTACGTACACCAAGTACAAAGGATTACTTTAAAAGCTCATGAAGTATCTTTGGTATTATGCCAAACCAAGAAGCATAGAGGTATGTTTTACTTTTCATTAGATAGGTTACATGAGTTCAATTTATTTTCATAAGTTCTCTTTGTTTATTTATCACTAACATCATTAGAAGTCTCTTTCGTCACTTTTCCGTCTTTTTCATCATCGAGAATAATACTCCTTTTGATTCGTCAAACTAACGCCGTCATCACATATGAACCTTCGATATGTGATTCATCAAAAGCCGTCATCCAAAAACAATCTTCATCTAATACCTCCGAACTATTTTTTAGTAAGCTAATTTATAAGCCTACTACAAAAATATTGCCAAACAACCCCTTTTCGTCACGATGGCGGATCCCCTAGTTGTACTAGCCGGATCCCAAACATAAAGGATCCGGGGAACCGTGGAATGTAACTCGACTATACGCTTTCAAAAATTCACCACTGATTGTTTTTCCCTCTATTCACACAACACAAAAACGACCAAGCTACATAATTCATCCTCATTGGCTTCCATACTTTCAAGTATTCCCTCCTAGAACACCATTGTAAGTAATTACATTAACTTGTTCTAACTTTCATCATCCTCATCCTAGGGTTTATGGTTTCTTAATTTCTAATCAATTAACTCAATTAGGGCTTTTTCAAATTAATCATGAAAAGGGGGTTTTAACAAAATCACATTGTGTTCACAACATTGTTAATACAAATCAAAACCATAAACCCATTCCAACTAATCTTACCTAATTGAAAATTTGTATTTTTAGGACCAACCATGCCCAAAGCCACTCAACAAGATCATCATGACACCCGTCCATTACCTTACTCACTACTATCATAAAAGGGATTGACCAAACCGACCGTAAAATATTCAAAAGCCTTGTAAACGACTTATCCACGAAGGTCGTGTAGTCAAGGAATGTTTCCTTGAAGATACCGACATTCGTCAAGTTTTCTCGACAATCAATTTTGATTGTCTCCTTGACGTAGATGAACAAATTTGTCCGGTCTTCATTTTTGAATTTTACAAAAGCTTTAGGATCATTAGAAACACCGACAATAGCATCTCAATCGCCTTCATCATCAACAAACAAAGTTTTACTTTTCCTCTCAACACCTTTGCTCAAATTCTTCGCATTTCTTGTGAAGGAATTTGTATGTACTCTCAAGATTAAGCAACTAACGATCAAAACCTTGCACTTGATCCTAAGCCTCTCTATAACACTCCTCTCGACAATCCCAAAACCATTAGAGATACTATCTTCAAAGTTAGGACTGACCAATCTCGTTACGACCGTAACAAAAAGCTTATTCACCGTGATCCCTTTCAAATGGGATTTTTCGAAATGCATCCCATGTTTAGAAAATGGGAAGAAATCCTTAGGGAAAATGTCATTATCCTAGTTGGAAACAAAGATCATCCAAACGCATGTCTTGTGCAAATGATCTATTGTCTTACCCACCAAAGGCCATTTAATCTTGCCTATTACATGGTAAGGAGAATGGCTGGGTTATTCAAAGCTTCCAACATGGTACTTCCATATGGTATGCTCCTAACACGACTTTGTAAGTATGTTGGTACATTGCAACCATCTCCTATTAACGATGATCATTACTGTTAATACAAATAAGCCGTAAAAACGTTTATTTATATTTTACGATCTTCTATTGTTTTGTCGATAACAAAAGTAAAATCATATTAACGAAACAAATAAAATACGTAAATGGTTTGAACTAATAGTTTTATAACACACTTACGTTTTCACATAAAACACTATAACAAGATTAAGTGATTTTATATTTTAGATACACATGTCCAACAACTAGTGTTTACATATTGGCTTAACAAGTTTAAGTAACACTATGAGTTAGATACATATGTACAACAACTAGTGTTTACATATTGGGTTAATACATACTTATATTAAGTACACTAAAATGGGTAAAAACAAGTATATACTAAAATGGGTAAAAGTAAGTATATACTAAAAGATAAAAACTAGCAAATGGTTTTGACCCATAACCCATGGTTTTGTATATACCACTTACACAAGTTCAATGTATTCCTAAGGTACATTGTATCTAGATTGAAAACCATGGATCAACCCATAACCCATGACCCATGACCCATAACCCAAAATACCCATGGGCAAAGAGGAGGCGGACCACGGATCCCTAGCTTTGTGCTAGCCGGATCCTAAGTGGAAGGATCCGTGGGATCCGAGGTAAATGAGGGTTTTCTCGTAAATAGTGAGCCATTTCTTCATTTATACTCACCCCTCTCCAACATACTTTCTCCCCTGAGTTAAATCTCACTAACCATAGATCCAAGAGATCTATGTTTGTAGTTTTGTTTTTGTGTGATCTTGTAGGTTCCTCTTAAAGGGAAGATCACCACCTTTGAAGTCGAGCAAGCTCAAGTCCATGAGTTGCCAAGCTTCCTCATCATCAAGGCTATTGAAGTCCTCTTGTTGATGATCCCTTTCTTTCTTCAAAGAAGTGTAGTGTTAAAGACATTAGTGAAAGATGTCTCAAGTGTCAAGACGAAGATATTAGTGAAGGGTATCTATCGCTCATAAGATAAGCACTTGTGGTAGGTGCTTAGAAGTCAAGACAAGAAGCATTAGTGAAAGGTGCTTAGAAGTGAAGACACAAGACATTAGTGAAAGGTGTCTTGTAGATCTAATCAAAGACATTAGTGAAAGGTGTCTTATAGATCTAATCAAAGGCATTAGTGAAAGGTGCCTTAGATGTACATTCGATATGGTGTGTTTCGATGTACTAGATAGACTAGCATTAGATCCAAGGATATTGATGTCCTTAATGATGTTGTAAAGGAGTAGATCTCCTTTGGGATTAGTCGTTGGTGTAGTGTGGTAGTAGTTCCTCCATTGCAATGGAACTAGGTGCTTAGCCTAGTACCTAATAAAGGGTAGGTGACGTTGTGATAGGATTAGTTCTCCTAAGGTGTGAAAGAACTCGGTGGTTAGCCTAGCACCGTATAAAGGGTAGGTGACGTTGTGTTAGGTGTGGTTCACCTTGGTGTGAAAGAACTCGGTATTTAGCTTTGTATCGGAAAAAGGTTAAGCGACGTTGTGAAGGCTTCTCCGCCATAAGGAGATTGGTGTAGTGATTACAAACTCTCGAGTAGGTGACTCGGGAGTGGAGTAGGGCAAGGAAGGTGTCCTTGTAGCGAACCACTATAAATACTCTCGTTGGTTTTGTGCTTCTTACTCTTATCTTTTCATTACATATCTTTATATGCTTGTTTATCAACATCCAACACACACAACTAAATAGATTGACATAAGTCGATCTAAGCAGTTTAAAAGGAAGTTTTAATTGGTAAAACTATTCAACCCCTTCTAGTTTTCCACAATTGGCATCGAGCTTCGTTACCAAGTTTCTTGAAGTATATTGTACTTTAAAAACTTGATACGATCCATAGTTAATTGAAAACTACAAAGAAGGTTTTCATAAAACAAACACCATGTTTTTCAAAAACTATATGTTTGGATGTTGAGTTGATAACAACATTTTTTTTATATATTTTTTTAATTGCACTAATCTTCCTTGTGATATTGATTAGTCAAAGCTCATACTCACCAAGCTTTAGGAGTTGCTTGGTAACAAGAATACCTTCCTTAAGAAGGTATCTTAGACGCAAAAGAGCAGGAATCGTCTAAGTGACATTTGTCATTTGTAAAAGACATTCCTAAGTGCATTCGAGGTATGACTTTCTACTTATATCTAAATGATACTTGTTTTGCTAGGCTTTTATTTTAGTAGATTTTTGTGTTTACACATGTTTTACATATAGCTTCGTTAGGAAGCTTGTTTTTCAC
Source organism: Chrysanthemum lavandulifolium (assembly GCA_022545495.1). Classification (NCBI taxonomy): domain Eukaryota; kingdom Viridiplantae; phylum Streptophyta; class Magnoliopsida; order Asterales; family Asteraceae; genus Chrysanthemum; species Chrysanthemum lavandulifolium. The sequence continues at coordinate 220,260,468 of CM040240.1, read as the reverse complement.
ATACGTGTTATTTTTCTCGTCTATAGTCATAGTATGTAGAGCTTATGCTTTATTTCTTCTAATAAAACAAAAAACACGAATTTCAAAAATTCCTCCTTCCCTATTAATAAACCCACTCGACGCACACTTTTTCAACTCTCAACTTTTCAAATTTTCCAATTTCAAAAATTTCCTCTCATTCAAAAACTTCATCTTCTTCTTCATTCCATCTCTTCCTAAACCAAGAAGATCCGTCATCAACATGGTTTACAACGCACTCGTGCTCATCGCCCTAACACTCATCGCACTTGTGTTCCCTATGATGAAGTTCACATACGGAGACATTTACTTTGTGTTGTTAATCTATATTGGGGTCATTTACCCAATCCTTTGTATCATCCTTAGCATTGAAATGCAATATTATTAATTATCTATTTTATCTAGGATGTTTGTGCTATTATGTGTGTTTCATTTCTTCTATATGTGTTATATTCTCTCGTGATACATTAGATGTCATGTATGCATGCTAAAAGAAAATGTAGGATAAAACATACTTCATGGTACAATAACCGTAAAACCTATGTTTTTATTAAAAGCGGTTACATTACTACTGAGATCCACGGATCCGGAAGTTACACTAGCGGATCCCTTTTGAAAAGGAACCGTGGGATCCGTCCTCTTTGAAAACAGTTTTCATGCAAGATTAAAAATCACTATCTTCCAAAATAATAATCCACTAGAGCTTCAAAACCAAGGGTTAGCTAAATACTAATTGTTAATAGAATATCTAGTAAAAACATTAGATTATTATAGGTTGACCATAAACGTCTTCCCTTATTAACCCATCACTTCTATAGGTTCAACTATGACGCATGAATACGAGTTTTATTTTTCGCTCACTAGCGTCTACACCCCGAACATTTCCTTGAGCCCAACACACCGGCAATCATGTACGTGGGTTCAATAATCTAAACAAATCACTTCCATGAAGGGCGACGACAGACACCTCTCTACAATTCGAAGAAGGTATCAATACCTCCTTCCGAGCCATAGGACTAGAATGTCTTCTTGAAATTAACGAGAAGATATGTCCAAGGTTCATAATGGAATTCTTCCGTCAAGTGGAACTCGTTCGTAACGAGGATCGCTCTTTATCTCTTTGGTTTTATATCAAAAACCAAAAATTCACCTTAAGCCTTGGGCATTTTGCTCACATCCTCCGAATTCCAAACCATGGACAATGTGCCTTCACCGAAGATTGGTCTCTTGACTCTCTCTTCAATTTTCGTGAAGAAATAGCCCATATTGTTCGCACATACCCTCTCCGGAAGAATTAACACGCATGATATGCAAACCTCGACCATATTACTCCAATCCAAACATTATCCATACACGGATATCCGAGAAGAGTATAAACTGTTGCTCTTATTCTACGTGAAAATGTTTGGAGTCTTAGGGAAATCGAGATATTCTTCCCGCTTGTTGTGCTCACATGTTGTCTTGTTTGCTAACACAACAACCATACAATCTCGCCTACTTCTTCGCAAGGCGATTGCAAATCTTCAAGGCTCCAAGAATAAACTCATTCCTTATGGAATGTTCTTGACACGCCTCTATCACAATGTTATGAACTTCCATCCTCAATTTCAAAGTTCGTTGTACGTACTTGTGAACAAGATGATGGAACCGCTAAACATATCTCTCATGAAGACGTTCTTCATTCATGATTCCACCAATACCCATCAATCACATAATGATCCTCCTAGTGAAGACACTCAAGGAACCTAGAATAGTCAAATAGGATCTATTCTACTCCTTAGTTATCAATGTAATCCTATCTCTTTCATGAAATAAAACATCTTACATTTGATATCCTAGTTTTAGAACTCCTTTAAACAAAACTTGGAATATAATGCTTTGTCATGATCATTGCATACCTTTAGTAAAGATCACATCTAGCGATAGACGGATCCCAAATGTTGTACTAAACGAATCCCTACATCTAGGGAACCGTGGGATCCTAAGCAAAGTAAAATGCAATTGCAAGCATTATATGTCAAACACATCACTTAGAACACCTCACACTAAGCTAAACATAGTGTCTTAAGATTGATCAAGACTTTATCAAGATAGGTTGACCTTTCCTACTCTTTCCAACTCACATAGATCACATTCTAAGGCTTTGTTAGATCTATCATTTCAAATCCATCACTCTTCCGCTCTCAAACCTCACACTTCATTTTTTACTTGATTCCTCACAACTAGGTTAGAAATCCTTCGATTATGACATTATTGATCATTAATCAAACTCACCTCAAAATTGATCAAAGTTGATCAAATCATAGTTTTTCCCATCTCAAAACCATTAGGATATTTTCCAAAACACAATCCTAAGACACAACCTGATCTCTAGGATCATTTAGTTTTATTCAACTTCAATTGACATCTTTAATGTCATCCTTGGCCATCCATTGGTATTTTTTTTTAGTTCCAAATCCTTCCATAAATAACAATCATTAGTTACACCACTCATTGCCTTCAAACACTTAAGCACCCCTTCATTTAAAACACTTGGGAGAACTGAAACACTCAAGGTGATGTAGGTCTAGGATCTTAGAAACATCATTTCCACTCTTTCTTAAAGCTGGCGAACGCGGATCCTAGAACTAGCCTAGACGGATCCTACGAGAAGGGAACCGTGGGATCCGGATGACGATCTATGACAAGTCTTGGTAAAACAATCATTTCAACTCATCTTCCTAACTCAAACACTCCATCTCATCTTAAATGAGTTCCTAGAACAGCACAACCTCATGAGTTGACTCTTGTGCATGCTAATCATCACATTCCAATGAACCTTAGTGGCTTAAGGCTTAAATGCACTTTCCAAATCTCTTGGTTTATAAACCACCTTGTTAGGATCTCCATAGTCATCACTCACATCCTAACTTTCAGCCTTTGCAATCTCTTCAAATCATCTCATCATGAGAAAACCCCAAGTAACAACCTATCCACCAAAGAACCACCCATCAAAAGGGCTCGTGTTGTACACGAAATCTCTTCAACCGAATCATCTCGGTCAAACCAATCAAACCTATTCCTAGAAGGTTAGTACCCACAAAATTACCTATGCCAAACACCACCATACCTCCTAGGCCAAACAATATCATCTCCACTAAACCATCTCCATTGGTTCCTAGAGCTATCTCTTTTACATCCCCACAATCATCACCTCACCTCTACAATTCAGAGGACTTACCACCTAGGCCGTCTCATCCGCTTCCGCCGACAACATTCTCCTCATTAGGAGGAACAATGATTCAAAATTAAGGTGTTGAGTCAACACTTGCTCCGGATTCCTTTTCACCATTTCCATCATATAATCCTATTTGGATTATAAGAAATCACCAAAGTCAACCACCCGACCTTATGGAAGTTGACACATCTTTACCACCATCATCATTCTTGATCGAACCATTCCTAAATGGACCTCCACCAATCCCTCCATCATTCGAGGCTCCTCAACCCACTTCAATTGATCCTTTGAATATAGCCACTTCATTTCATCCACTACCACTACCTAGCCATGACAAAGATTGCTATCATTGTCAACATGTTGAAAGTTTGATACATGAAGTACGAGAAGACCAACGTTTCATGTTCTATCATCTCCTCGAGCGTTTCGACGAGATTAAACCTAAACATAACTTGAGCTAGAGGATTATAGTGGTGTCTAAGCTTCAGCGTTAGTTGATCTAAGAAATTCCTAGTTATGTATTGTCTATTTTCTTATTTTTGAGTCATGTATATCATAACTCTTGTTTTATTAAATGGAATTACATGCTACTTGTTATTTCGTTGAGCATATGATTACTTTGTATTCATATCTCATTTGTGTGATAACATTACTTGTTATATCACCTTGTCGATTTTTGTCATCACCCAGACGGATCTCTCAGTATTGCCTAGACGGATCCCTACTAGGAGGGAACCGTGGGATCCGTGAAGTCGAATGTTTTTCTTCATCACATTTGCGGAATTGTGAATTATACTTGCTTTCTAACCTTTGTTTTGTAGTATTTCAATTCACACATGAAGACCTTGACATCCTAAAGCTAGGGGGAGCTTTATGTCAAAGCAATACTTTGCAAATTACTTGCAATACTAGATTTACTTTTCAAAACTTCCCATTGCAAAGTTGCAATCATCTAGGGGGAGCAAACCTAGTTGCAAATGATCTAGATTAGAATTACTTTCTTGACGCCCTTACATAGGGATGGACTCGTCAAGGGGAGTAGGACGAGATCTATTCCCGATTACTTACTCTTTATTTTCTCTTTCACATGTTTTCTTTAAAAACAATGTGTTGCTTTTCTTCAAACACTTTTGTTTCGACAAAAGGGGAGAAGAAAGTAAACTACAAATTCAAACGTTTACAATTTTAGCTTTTCCTTAAAATAATTTTATGTTTTGTCATCAACAAAAGGGAGATTGTTAATACAAATAAGTCAGAAACGTTTATTTATATTTTACGATCTTCTATTGTTTTGTCGATAACAAAAGTAAAATCATATTAACGAAACAAATAAAATACGTAAATGGTTTGAACTAATAGTTTTATAACACACTTACGTTTTCACATAAAACACTATAACAAGATTAAGTGATTTTATATTTTAGATACACATGTACAACAACTAGTGTTTACATATTGGCTTAACAAGTTTAAGTAACACTATGAGTTAGATACATATGTACAACAACTAGTGTTTACATATTGGGTTAATACATACTTATATTAAGTACACTAAAATGGGTAAAAACAAGTATATACTAAAATGGGTAAAAGTAAGTATATACTAAAAAGATAAAAACTAGCAAATGGTTTTTGACCCATAACCCATGGTTTTGTATATACCACTTACACAAGTTCAATGTATTCCTAAGGTACATTGTATCTAGATTGAAAACCATGGATCAACCCATAACCCATGACCCATGACCCATAACCCAAAATACCCATGGGCAAAGAGGAGCGGACCGCGGATCCCTAGCTTTGTGCTAGCCGGATCCCAAGTGGAAGGGATCCGTGGGATCCGGTAAGCATGAGGTTTTCCTCTATAAATAGTGAGTCATTTCTTCATTTATACTCACCCTCTCCAACATACTTTCTCCCCGAGTTAAATCTCACTAACCATAGATCCAAGAGATCTATGTTTGTAGTTTGTTTTGTGTGATCTTGTAGGTTCCTCTTAAAGGGAAGATCACCACCTTTGAAGTCGAGCAAGCTCAAGTCCATGAGTTGCCAAGCTTCCTCATCATCAAGGCTATTGAAGTCCTCTTGTTGATGATCCCTTTCTTTCTTCAAAGAAGTGTAGTGTTAAAGACATTAGTGAAAGATGTCTCAAGTGTCAAGACGAAGATATTAGTGAAGGGTATCTATCATCTATAAGATAAGCACTTGTGGTAGGTGCTTAGAAGTCAAGACAAGAAGCATTAGTGAAAGGTGCTTAGAAGTGAAGACACAAGACATTAGTGAAAGGTGTCTTGTAGATCTAATCAAAGACATTAGTGAAAGGTGTCTTATAGATCTAATCAAAGGCATTAGTGAAAGGTGCCTTAGATGTACATTCGATATGGTGTGTTTCGATGTACTAGATAGACTAGCATTAGATCCAAGGATATTGATGTCCTTGATGATGTTGTAAAGGAGTAGATCTCCTTTGGGATTAGTCGTTGGTGTAGTGTGGTAGTAGTTCCTCCATTGCAATGGAACTAGGTTCTTAGCCTAGTACCTAATAAAGGGTAGGCGACGTTGTGATAGGATTAGTTCTCCTAAGGTGTGAAAGAACTCGGTGGTTAGCCTAGCACTGTATAAAGGGTAGGCGACGTTGTGTTAGGTGTGGTTCGCCTTGGTGTGAAAGAACTCGGTATTTAGCTTTGTACTGGGAAAAAGGTTAAGCGGCGTTGTGAAGGCTTCTCCGCCATAAGGAGATTGGTGTAGTGATTACAAACTCTCGAGTAGGTGACTCGGGGAGTGGAGTAGGGCAAGGAAGGTGTCCTTGTAGCCGAACCACTATAAATACTCGCGTTGTGGTTTTGTGCTTCTTACTCTTATCTTTTCATTACATATCTGTATATGCTTGTTTATCAACATCCAACACACACAACTAAATAGATTGACATAAGTCGATCTAAATAGTTTAAAAGGAAGTTTTAATTGGTAAAACTATTCAACCCCCATTCTAGTTTTCCACAATTACCTTTCCGATCACGTCATGGTACCTCTTATCAAACAACGCTCTAAACGGTTCATGGTTAATGGAGAGAAACCTGAAGCTCTCTCGGACTCCTTGGCCGGTGAAGAAGAAGATGAAGATGAGGAAGATGTCGACCCCGTAGCCAACATCAAATTAGAAATCCTTGAATACCACGAACAACTTCCAACCATTCCAAACGAGACCGTGGAATTTAAACAATTGAGGGGCATGATTCAAAACCTCGCTTACAACCTCACTAAGCCATCAAAAAGGAAAAGAAAGTATTGACGAAAGAGACAATAGGATTATGCTTATTTTCGTTTATTTTATGTTTGGATGATTACGTGTTAGTTCTTTAGGTTTATGGAATTTTGGATATTGTTACTTTATCATACTTTTATAAGTGGTGTTTTGTGACAACATGCTTGTTCCTATTGCTTTACTTGTAGATTTATTAGTGTGCAAAATCTGCACATCATTCCTGTGTAGATTCTGATCTGCAGATACCGGACCCCAAGGATTAGCCTAGCCGGATCCCTTTCTTGAGGGAACCGTGGGATCCGTGACATCAGATCAATAATTCTGCTTTTCTTGCATCAAGATAACTTCCTAGATAACATCTCATTAGCTAAGCATATGTTTTTAGAATCCAACTAGAACCATTTCAAGGATGAGAAAGGCTTAGAATCACTAAAGGCTTACTTAAAATCTTAGTCAAAATGCCTCTTGATTTATCAACACATCAAAACTCACCATATTTCCGCTTCAACTACTCACAAACTATTTCTCATCTCTCAAAACACTTAAAGAGGACAAATTAAACATATTTTTGGAAATTGCTTCTAGTCATTTCTATCTCAAAGTAAGATAAAGATTAGTTTTTCAATTCTTGTGATTTTTAAGAATTTTTCCTAATATCACCTCAAGCTTAAATCTGATCACTTGGATCATTTATTATGACTTGACACCTATATAACTCTTAGTGTTATCCTTGGACATCCATTGGTAGTCATCTTGTCCCATCCTCCTTCCATAAGAAGCAATCATTTGCTATAACACTTATTACCTTTGATCATTCAAGTACCCTTTCATCTTAAACACTTAGGAGAACTGAAATATTCAAAATGAGATAGGCTTTAGCTCCTAGAAACCTCATTTCAAACCTGTCATAAGCTGGCGAGAGTCGATCCTAGGATTAGCCTAGCCGGATCCCTCCAAGGAGGGAACCGTGGGATCCGGGTGACAGTTTATGTAAATCATTGCTTGAACAATCATTTCAACTCATCTTCCTAACTCAAACACTCTATCTCATCTTAAATGAGTTCCTAGATTAGTGAAACTCTGAATCTCAACCTTGTGCATGTTAATCATCACATTTCCAAGAACATTAGTGGATTAAGTCTTAAATGCAATTGCCAAGTTCTTTCCTTCATAAGCTACATTGCTAAGAACACTTTAGTCATCAAACACTAAACACCATTACTTGATATGGTTAAAGATTTAAGATATCCAACAGCTAGAGACTTCAAAATTAAGTCAAAATCCATTAAGAATAAACCTTACAAAAGCATAATGATTTCACCTAAACCCTGCCTGATAGCCGGATCCCTGGTCTTTAACCAGGCGGATCCATGCTGAGAGGGATCCGTAGATGTAGAAAGCATAAATCAGCTTCCATATTCGAATTCAAGTCACCTTTTGGTTCTCTAACCACTTTTAGCATTCATTAATTATCCTCCTAGAGCTGATCAAAACCCCAAGAGCATGCTTAGTCCTCTAAGTGGCCAAGAATTTAATTTCCTAATTCAAATTGTCCTTTATAAACCAAACAACCTTAGGATTAAGTCACCACTCTCAATCACATCTCAAAAAAATCAGCAACTAAAGAAGTTCTTACTAGCACCATCATCACCATGACTAAGGCTCCTAGTGCTAACTCATCCACTTAAAGACCACCCAAGAAACTTGCTAGAATCATACATGAAGTTTCCTCAACCGAATCATCTCCGGTTAAGTCCACCAATGCTAGGATTTCTCCTACACCAAGGAAACAAATCAAACTAATCCCCAAGAAGAGTGTTCTCACTAGGATTTCATCACCTAATTCTACTATACCAAACATACCCTCCACAACTCAACCAACATCATTAGTGCCTTGAGCCACTTCACAATCATTTGAAGACCCTCAACCCACTTCACTTGAACTTCCACTTCAAGAAACTCAAAACCATGACAAGGATTGCTATCATTGTAAACACGTTGAAAGATTGAAACATGAACTAGATAGATTAATACATGAACTACAAGCTCAAACTTAGAATGTTTAGGAAAACTCATCTCATCCTTGATCATCATTAAGCTTTTAGTTGAATCTTAAGTTTGGGGTAACTCATTAGAATTAGTGGTACTTGTATGTCCTAGTTCATTCTCTTAGTTTTTAGAGATTTGGTTGATCATCTCTTGTTTTTATTGAATGAATATTTTTATTGTCATAGTTGTTATGTGCTTTATGTGTTGTATTTGATATATTATATCTACCTCACATATTCATTAGCATTGAATGGAACATTCTCATTGTCAAGAAATTATCTAACGAGATAGCGGATCCTCCAAAATACCTAGACGGATCCTCCAAGAAGGGAACCGTGGGATCCGTAATAAGCACAAATTTCTACTAACTTGAGTTTTATTTGCGGAAATTATGCACTATACTCTTGTTTTCTAACCTTTACTTTGTAGATTTTCAAAATAACACATGAAGATTTTGACACCATAAAGCTAGGGGAGCTTTGTGTCAAACGATATTTGCAAAACATTTGCAACATTAATCCGTTTTGGATTATACTTCATGATACCCCATTGCATCTTTGCAATCTTCAAGGGGAGCACGTTTTTACTTAGACGAACCATTTGCAAACTTAATTGCAAACACATTTAGTTCATTTTACGTCATGTCCTTGACGCCTTTCAAAAGGATGGACTCGTCGAGGGAGTTAAGGCGAGTACCATTCCGTCACTTGCTCTCTTTACATTTTACATTTTTATATAAAAATTATGTTAGTTTCTTTTAACACTTTTGTTTCGACAAAAGGGGAGAAGAAAGTAAAACTACAAATTCAAACTTATGCAATTTTAGCTTTTCCTTAAAATAATTTTATGTTTTGTCATCAACAAAAAAGGGGAGATTGTTAATACAAATAAGCCGTAAAAACGTTTATTTATATTTTACGATCTTCTAATGTTTTGTCGATAACAAACGTAAAATCATTTTAAATGAAACAAATAGAATACGTAAATTGTTTGAGTTAATAGTTTTCTAACACATTTACGTTTTCACATAAAACACTAAAACAAGTATAAGTGATTTTATGTTACATATGTACAACAACTAGTATTTACATATTGGGTTAGAATATACTTAAACTAAGTATACTAAAATGGGTAAAAACAAATATATACTAAATGGGTAAAAACAAGTATATACTAAATGGGTAAAAAACTAGCAAATGGTTTTGACCCATAACCCATGGTTTTATATATACCACTTAACCAAGTTCATTGTATCTAGAATGAAAACCATGGATCAACCCATAACCCATGACCCATGACCCATAACCAAAAATACCCATGGGTAAAGAGGAGCGTTCCACGGATCCCTGGCTTTGTGCTAGCCGGATCCCAAGTGGAAGGGATCCGTGGGATCCGGGAAACAAGAGAGAATTTTCTCTATAAATAGAGAGCCATTTCTTCCTTTGTATTTATCACTTACACACATACTTCCCCAAGTATTCTAACCCTCTAACCTCATATCCAAGTGATCTATGTAGTTTGTCTTTTGTTTTTGTGTGATCTTCTAGGTTCCTCTTAAAGGAAAGATCACCACTTCTTGAAGACGTGCAAGCTCAAGTCCATGAGTTGCCATGCTTCGTCATCATCAAGACAGCGAAGGTTCTCTTGTTGATATTTCTACCTTTCTCCATAGATATTGGGTTAAAGGCATTAGAGAATGTTGGGAATTCTGTGAAGTATGAATTATGCTGAAATTACTGCTGAAGGATTCTGCTGAAGAAGTGTGGAATCTGCTGAAGATATAATTCTACTGAAGTAATGAAGCCGCGTAGATGGTTTCTGCGGAGATAGTTATTCTGTGTGTTCTATAGTTTGTTAGGATTGCATGAGCTATTTTAGGTAGTGATATGCATTTATTTTATATTATTGTTTTATTTAGGGTTCCTTCAGTATAAAAGGAACTGATGTCTTTTGTATTAGAGATACTTGAACAAAAGAAAACTCTCTGGAGAAAAACATTACAGGAAAACATATTATTAGAGAGAGTGAAAAAGATCCATAGAGGATCATTGTTTCTTGAAGAAAGACCTTGTTGGTAACTTTGATTGTGTTAATTATTATCCGCTGTGCATCTATTCAATCATTGTTATTATACCCTAGTTGAGTCCGGATCTTGGTTTCAACAGAGAAGGATGCCAAAAGTGTCAAGACGAAAGCATTAGTGAAAGGTGCTTATCGTTCGTGTCAAGAGCATTAGTGAAGAATGCTATAGGTGTCAAGACGAAGGCATTAGTGAAAGGTGCCAAGCGTTGTGTCAAAGGCATTAGTGAAGGATGCCGAAGAATCAAATCAAGTAGCATTTAGGAAGAATGCCTAGGTCGTATAATCGATGAGGTGCATCGTTATACATATAAGTATTTGTTTACTTACAAGGATGGTGATATCCTTGATGGTGTTGTAACAAGGAATAGATCTCCTTGAAGATTAGGTGTTGTGTCGTGAAGGGTAGTAGTTCCTCCATAGTAATGGAACTAGGTGCTTAGCCTAGTACCTAATAAAGGGTAAGCGACGTTGTGATAGGATTAGTTCTCCTAAGGTGTGAAAGAACTCGGTAGTTAGCCTAGCACAGTATAAAGGGTAGGCGACGTTGTGTTAGGTGTGGTTCACCTTGGTGTGAAAGAACTCGGTATTTAGCTTTGTACCGGAAAAATATTAAGCGGCGTTGTGAAGGCTTCTCCGCCATAAGGAGATTGGTGTAGTGCTTACGAACTCTCGAGTAGGTGACTCGGGGAGTGGAGTAGGGCAAGGAAGGTGTCCTTGTAGCCGAACCACTATAAATAACGTGTGTCGTGGTGATGTGCTTTTTACTCTTTATCTTTCATTACACGTTTATATATCTATCTATCAACGTCCAACATAAACAACCAAATAGATTGACATAAGTCGATCTAAATATTTAAAAGGAAGTTTTAAATTGGTAAAACTATTCAACCCCCCCTTCTAGTTTTCCACAGGAACTTCTCCTTGCTTGGATGACACTGTCGTGCTGAGATGTCTCTTGAGCTGGATTTCCGTAAATATCACAGCATGTGTTCTTGAGACAATCATCCTGATGATGATCATTGAAGCCACAATGTGGGCAAGGAGGAAAGGGTTTTGTTCTATACTTGTGAGCAGATTTGGAGGTTGAAGCATACTGATGACCAACATTGGTATAGTTTGCTTTACTGAGTGAACTTACATATTGTGCGATCGAAGTTACGTGATCATCCTTTTGCGGATCATACAAAAAGGATTTTATAGCAATTGTCGATGGTATGGTGGTATAGTGGCACATATCACACTTACATGCGGGCTTGTTGGTGGATTTTGACCTTGATGAACTAAAGGAGGTCGACTTAGTTTCCTTGATTGTTGAATAAGGAGCTTTTCGATGGATTCCATCTTATCGATCACTTCCTCACAATTTCGATCGATTCTTGAATTTGGTATGCTTGATGAGGAACGAAGATGTGGAAGTCTCGGTGGGAGTGGATTCTTGTTGGATTGGTTTTGTTGGTCTTTTCGGGATGGTTCTACCAAGTCCGGACCTTTCTTTTGGTGAGTGAGGATTGAATTGTAGTGGAGTAAGCTCGAGCTTGGTGCGGCACCACGAAGAGGTTTCGGGGTGGAAGCGTTGCATTAGATTATGCTTGAGACTCGGAGATGTGTTCGATACTACTAGGCACATCGGGAGTCCAAGCACGCTCTTAAGAGCTTGACTCCTGTGCTCTAGTATTCTTCCGAATCGAAATTTGGAAGCTTACTTTCAGGGTTTACCCGTTCAATCCAATCACCGGGCTTGGGAATTGTCAACATATTGGTAATCATGCCACCAGACACAAATGGCTTTGGACTCGGTCTTTGTTGTGAGAGTCGGGGAGATGGTCTTCACCTATGACTCTCTTTTTGCTCTTGGGGGCACCACAACATCAAAGACCCTTGGATTCTTAGCGATCCAACTTTCAATGATATCTTTTTCCTTTTAAGTTCATCTTGAAGAGTCGATTTCTTTTAACTAGTTTAGTGTTTTGAATTTGCAAAGTGATAGCCTCAATCTTATTTTGTTTTAAAAAAGCGGTTCATCCCTACACTTGTTCGGTTCAAAACTTAGCTTGTTATATTTTGAAAAAGATTTAATCGTTGCTTTTCTACAAACTTAAGGTCAACATTGATATAATTCATATAAGGCATCAATCGAGTCATCATCCATAGAAAGCAAAATATTTACCTTCTTCATTGTGATGTTGACCCATTCTCCATTCACGCATGATTTTTCCAACTAGCTTGTCCTCTTCGAGAGAGCCATCGATGCAATCGACTTGTCGCATTTCATCGTTTGAGGAGGTCGGCTCTTCATCCCGATCGAAGACTTGAGAACTAGGCCCTTGTTTTTACGCATGCATTTAACAATGTTTTTGTTTCGACGGGAGTGGCCTCAGCAGTGCTAGCTTGGCTTTGACTTTCTTGTATTTAGCTTCAAAATCAACAGTTTACTTTGATCGACTTGTTTTGAAAATTTTGATGAGGCGATAGATTTTTGGTTGAAATTTGCTAAAGCCCGAGGACCGATTTGATCCCGATGGTTTATAAGAGGGTTCGTAAATTGTTTTGAAAAAGGTCTTTGGCAAAATGGCCTCTTTTATGACACTTAAAGCATTCGGTGTTCTCATTTGCTTTAGCATTTGAAAACCTTTGTTTCTTTTTATAAACCTCCGAGAGTTAGCAAGGAGTGCCCTTTCCTGAAATTCGATGTTCATGTCATTTAGGTACTCCTTACTTGATCTCTCATCAGGCTCATCATCTGAATTTTCCTGAAAATCTTGAGCCACACTGTTAGAATAAAAAGCAGTAGATATAGGTGTTGAAGTGGTGGTCAGGGACTTCTTGACTTCTTGAAACTTCTTCAAGTTAGGGTATCATCTGTTGATGAGGTTTTCCTCATAGACAAATTTCCCATATATTTCAGGAAGTTCAAGATTCTGGATATGATTAGCATTCCTGAGTCCCTGAGAGAAATTCAACCACTTCTCAGGAAGACTATTGACAAAACCAACATTGATTTCATGTTTGGACAACTTAACACCATCATTTGATAGGTCGTTTAGCAAAGTTTTGTATCGGGTGTAAGTTTGAGACAGAGTTTCTGAGTCCTTAGCCCTGAAGGTGTTATACTCAAGTTTCAGGTCCATTATCTTGTTTTCCTTGGTATTAGATGGGCCTTCATGACTGTGGACCAGGTCATCCTAGGTTTGTTTAGATGAACTACAGCTTATAACTGACTCCATAATATCATTAGGAAGACATGATATGATGATACTTTTGAGACTTTGGTCTGGTTGACCACTCTCCTCTCATCACGAGTCATCGAGCTTGTGTTTAGGCAAACCTTCGATCTTTGGGATAAATGGACCTTCATTGATACACTTGATATAATAAGGTTCCATCCTAATCAAATAGCAAAGCATACGCTTTTTCCATTTGTTAAATTTACCAACTTCAAGTCTAGGGCAACAATTGGTGAATAAGCTCCACCCTTTTGTCGACTAGTTGGGGTACATCAATTTTAGCCATTAGGATCCTGATTTAAAAACGTTTTAGAGCAGCCTTAAAAAGGGGTTTTATAATCAGCCTGCTCTGATACTACTTGTTGTTCCCTATTCACTATCGTATAAAACAGTAAGTATTAAAACAGATTAATAGTGAATCAATGACTGAAATGATATAAGTAAAACACACTGATAAATTACCCAAGTACTTGCGGAACAGTACTTGGGATTGAAATGACAAAGTGTTGGTAACTCCTCACGAAGCTCAAGCTAAGTCTGAGCACAACTACTATGGAACCACTGAGCTATCTCAGGAACTGAGTTGTATTTGGAGGAGTGAAAGATGGCTTGTGTATGTGTGTTTTTACAATTCACAAGCTTAAATCTTTCACTCCATCACTTATGCTATTTATACAAGTATGAGTTTTAACTTTATCTTAAGTGACAAGCGACAAGTTCTGAAGGCAAAATCTTGATGTATTTTGTCTCATTCTAAAACTATATTAAGTAAGAGACAAGGTCGCTTTCCATAAGTCGGTGATGACACCGAGCACGATAGTTTGCCATTCGGGAAAGTTGACTTTGGTTGATAAGGACTTCGTCTTATCGATTCAAACTTATCCGCTCATTCTTGGTCTTCATTGCCTTGATCTTCTTATTCAGTTTGTCTTCTGTTAGGTCACTAGTTTTACAACACAAGCTTAATAGAAAGAGATAAAGGCGATTGAACAATAATCAAACACACACACATGTAATAATGTAACCGGTTATGCGTAGAGTGTAGTGAAAGAAATAAATTGAACAACCAACCCTCAAGTGAGGGTTATACAAGAGTATTTATAGGAGGGAAGCTAGGGCAACACTCCTAGTTCCCATCCTTTCCTTTATGGGCTTGGGCCTAAGCTCATGGGCCTTCTACATAAGCTTAAGGCTAATAACAAACATAAAGGCCATAATTAAGCTAACTATTACATGTGAATTACTAACACTTGATTTAGGTCTAGGAGTGATTCCAACAATCTCCCCAAGTGTTAGTGATGAAAGCGGTGAAGGTGTTGATGTAATAGTAGCTTTGGCGTCTTCGACATTCTTCTTTCTTGTGAGAAGAATTTCCTTGATTCGAACAATCTCCCGGTGTAGAAATTGTTTTCTTTAAGCGGTTACGCTTTGACGTCATCTTTAACTTTGTTCTTTGATTATTGTTCTTTGTGATGGAAGTGATAGTATGTTGTTGTCAGCATCAAGTCTGCCTCAGGTCTGCTTCGCCATTCTTCAACATGCTCACATGATCTTTAACGTTGAATAATAGTACTGATGAAGTTCTTTAAGTCTTTAACTTTGTAGATTCTTTGATTTGATGAAGAATCATTCTGACTTTTGTGATGCTTTATGATAGAACTTTCATTAGTGATGATGTTGGCGTGAACATGAGAAGAATCTGCATGATCATTCCGCTCCAGAGCTTCCATAAGAAGAAAACATTTAAAACGGTTAGTAATAAGCGGATTCCGGCACTTACAGGTTTGAACTTCGAGAGTGTTAATGACATAGTGTGAAAACACAACTCTAATTCTCACAAAGGCCGTTCTGAGCTGAGTCCCACAAGTGAGATAACGCGATGTACCGAAGTACATCTGATTCGAGATGAGTCACCGAGGTACACCAAGCATCACCTCACGATCAGACCGTTTGAGACACACTAAGCGTAATCCACGGGAGTTACCAAGTGACTGCTTTGTCAAGGTTGTTTGATGTAGACCCCGGCGGGAGTTTCCATTCAATCACCGAGGATCACGGTTGTGAACCTCTCATAAATGTTCTCGACAGTTGCTAAGATCCGTGAAGGACTCGATAACGTACCACCGATGTTCTTATTGTTGAACATCGGTGATGAAATGTCAAGTGTACCTAAGAGATTTTTGATGAATCTCGTGGCTCTAGACTCAATAGTGCGTTTGGTTTTCTGAGCGGAGACTAGGAGAGGTCTCCTTCTTCAATACCGCCTATCTCTAAGAGAAAGCCGATAGATTATGTAGGGTTCCCTGTGAGAATGAAACAAGCTTCAGAGAGAAACTTGAGTGGCTAAGAAGGTTTAGTGCATGCGTCCTTTGGGTCCATGACGACTTTTAATCTTCAATACCGGCGTCACTAAGTGACAACCAAGAGTATATGAATTGAACCCTTATGCGCCTAAGTTGAATAATTTGGAGGGCTATTTCTTTTCACCCTTTTCTTTGCATTTCTTTTTAATTCTTCAACTCCTTCTTTCTCCGATTCTCATTTTCTCCTTTTTATAATCATACCTAAGGACTTCTAAATGCTAACTATTTGTGATGTCCTTGGGTAGATCCCTCCGGCTCTGGCGGATCATAGGACGGTTATTCCTAACCTTAGTAACCTTATAACTCCATTGCCATAAAACCATTTTTCATGAAAATCTCTCAAAGTGTTTGTGAATGAAAAACATGTTTGAACACTTCAAGAGTTTTAGATTTTCGAAATACTCCCCCACATGTGCTTAAGAGTTTTAACAAATCGCACGGTGAGGAAAAAGCGCGCACTTTATGAATTGATCAACTCAAGATAGACAATCCCGTGAGACACGGTTCGTTGCATAGTTAAAGAGTTACATTGTCGACTTTTAGGTGACAACTAGCTCTAATAACTACCTTGAAGGTGTAGACAAGCCTCGAAAGGTTGTCATACCCGTCGAGTTCATGTCTACCAAGAGTTTCTCGAATGGTACTTTCTACTCGGACAAGTCCTTTGCGGACATCGTTTACATTACTAGCGAACTAGCTTGAAATTATTACCGTCCGGACAAGTCTTTTCGAGTTACTAACAGTTTAGTACCGTCAATTCGTTGGTTAAGTCTATTACACACGATTCATTTGCATTTACACAACATATTTCTTATCACATAATTTTCTCCCCTAAAATGGCATATAAAATGTTATTTTTGAAAAGTTGAGAATAAATATAACCATTTCGAGTGTTGCGGGAAGATGACCACTATGAACAATTTGTGAACAAAGTTTTAACTCAAGTACTCCCCTCAACAAGATAAGCGGTTGAGGTTTTGAAAAATCATACGGGAAGTACTTGTCCTTTTGAGCAAAACCTTGAAAATGAAAGGTTTGATAGGTTTTACTCAAAAGTAAGAAGCTTCGCTCCTTTTATAAGGATTATGGCATCAAGCGTACCACGTGGTCCTTTCTTGACAAGAACGGGTTGTACAATCGTTATGTGTGCACAAGCCATAGACATAATATAATCACACATCCAAATTAATAATGATGAAGCGGTTCAAGGGTACCGGAAGTCCGGTGATGTTGCGAGTGCGAGCAGGCGTTGATAGCGGTGATGTTCATCTGGGTCGACCACCAACCAAGCTTTCCAAAGTTACAGGCGATCCTTCGATACAACCTTTCATCAATCATTCGATGATCCTCGCACATCCATTACGTCACGAGAGTTCCATCGCTTTTGAGACCCTATGCCTTCATATATCGCCTTCAACCGATAAGCCAATCCATCCCTAAACTTCTTGAGTGTGATCCCGAACTTGTGAAGATCTCTACACGCCATCAAGCAATTTCGTTGAAGTTCACTACGATAAACGGCGCCGAATGGTTTCTCGACGAGTGTGTATTGTGGGGCGGTTGATGTCGAGAAGATCTAGGCGAGGTGGAGTGAAGTTGACACGGTGCGATATGATTCAAGCGCAAGTCGGAGATCTTCTACACGTTCTGTATGACTATGCTTCGATGAATATTAGCAAGGACTTGATGTATTCACGTTGTACTTGATCGAGAATTGTCTCATGCGTCCACGTACTTTGGCAAGATCTGGATCTTCAATGTCGTTGAGAGACAAACTCTAAAAGTCCGCTTCATTGAATGCATAATCTCTTTCGTCTTGTCTTTTGACCACTATATTCTTGAGAAAAGTGTAGTCCCATTTAGGCGAAAGATCAACATGTTTAATAAAGAACGATTCCTTTAGTCTTGAACACTTCATTTTGAGGCTTCGAACTTGGCGACACGTAGTAGATTCGTCGGCGTTAGGCCAATGGTGAATCCCATACATTGCATCACGGTCATACAATTCCACATTGTTAGAAAACATGCGGGTAGCCTTTTCCTCGATGGCTATGCAGTTTGAGTATATGGTTTCCGGGAACGGAAGTGTCAGAGATGTAGCATATTTCCTTGAATCATCACTGCCGTGTAGAAGGAATTCCAAGTCTTTGTTGAAGAAAAATCTGAATGGAATCTTAGGCTGATCAGGTTGGCCAATTGTAGGGAGAGGTTTAGACTAGTCTGTGTAATATGGAGGGTTGTCCCGTTGAGTGAAGTCGATGTTTGCTTCTGGGTTGAGCCAATCCATGTTGTTAGACATGGCTCGTGCAATATTATCAAGGTGATATTCGACCTCGATGGCACTTTCCGAGCTGTCTTTTAGAAGTTGAAATGCTTCATGCTTGATTCGCTTCAACTCGGATTTCGTCATCTTCTTCACCCGGAATTTTTCTTGCAAGAACTTTGCATGCTCCAATGTACTACATTCTATAACCTCTTGACCTTCAGCTGGATAAGGGGTGAAGTTAACAAGTGTAGAAAACCATTCAAATTCTTCAGTGTTATCTTCATCTAGCCATGAGACGACGTCAGCCTTGGGCGCCTTCTTCTTCTTTTCTAGATGAGGATTCTGGTTTCTGTACTTTGTTGGGAGAGGCGGGTTGTTGTTGGGGCTCATGGAATTCCTCATCGTCACCACCCGTATACTCAAAGTGATCACCGTTTTCGAGTCTCGGTGGTAACTCGTAAGAATCGAGGTTTATCGCCAGAAGAACGAGGAGGAGACTTTTGTTGTCTTTGGAGTCTGTTGGGGTGGAGGTTGCATTGAAGATGATTCACCGGACTTCTTGACGTTTATGCTTGTCATTCTTATCTGATCCTTATCTTCATCGTCGCGTGGACGCTTTGGCCTTCGGCTTCTTCTCGGCATCTTTGTTTTGAGTTGATATTCGGCAATGCTTCAAGCAATTTACCTTCGTGAGAGGCAAGTGTTGCGGATCGTTTGGACGGTTGAGCTACCAGCGGTCAACTAACTCGACATCGAGAATATTATGGGATCAAGCTGGATTGATGTTCACGTGCATCGGTGTTGATTTCATAGTGCGCTTGGCGGTGAAGTAGATTCGGATAGAGTTGTTTGGTGAACAACTCCTTTGTAACTTCGGAACAATGTCAAGGAGGTAATTGTGAGTGTAACCTTTGATCATTCCGTCCATTTTCCCTTGAAGATCATGTTTCATGAGCTTCGAACATACTCCTTTCAAGCTGTCATCTTGTCATTCTCATCATGAAGATATCATGTCGATCGGAGAAATTCATCTTCTGTAAAGCATGTCTTTCTTTCGACTTGTTTGTGAAGATTCACAATTCTTTTATGAGTATGAAATCCAAGATCGAGTTGACTTTTCACCGATTTGGACGTTGATTTGGTTGATCTTTTAGATGGTGGTGGTGAAGAATGAGATGATGAATCGATGATGAGGAGACATGAGGAGGCTCGGGGTCCTTTGGAGGTGCGAGTATCCTCCTTGGAGCAATTGAATTTGTTGAGAAGATAATCATCATATTTCTCTTCGTTATCTTGTCGGTTAGCTTTTACTTCCGTCTAAGCCGGGCCTCTTCATCGATCTTTTCTTTCTCGGACTTATCCTTTTACGGTTCCTCAATGTTATAATCAATAGAGTCTTCCACAAGCTTTTCTTTGTTGCACAAGAGTGGTGGCACGGTTCCCTTATCTAGTCGATTAACCGCATCGGGATCGGTGAAGATTGGACACCACCACTCGACCCTTGGGCCACGCATTTGATCTTGTTCAAATTCTTTAGCTTTTGTAGATGTCTAACGATTTTAAACTTCTTCCGTAGGATGTATCCAGTTGCTCTTCTTCCGAGCTATCCTCTTCATATGGCACAAGTACTTGAGTATTCCTTTGCTTATATAGCTGTGGTGGTGGGAGGTTTTGCTCTTGAAGGAGGTGCTTGATTCTTGATTGAGTAGAAGACCTCTTCGTCGATTGGGTATCTTGAGCTTTCGTCCACTAGCTTTCTTTGTGGTTCAAGCTTTGGAATGGGAATAGGACCGACTTCCTTAGAAGGAACCGTCTTTTACGAGGAGGATTCCTCTTGGGAACTTCCTCCGAGTCTCGATGCTTGCAAGACTCCTGCACTTCCTCTTCGGTTTTCTAGTAGGCGTGCGGAGGATTTTTCATCAAGAAAGCCAACTTTGTTCTCTTTCACGACTACCATATATCTTTTGTAAGAGTAGAGTTGTTTGAGTTCATCGAGAAAGGAGATCAGCAACACAACACCTTGTTTCTTTGTTGAAGATTCCTTGATTACGACAGATAAAATAGGCTCGATCAACATGTCGTGATTGTCGGGGTCATTGAGCCTCTTGGGAATATCGGGATGAAGTCCAAGTGCTCTCGGATCAGCAGTTTAGTGTATCGACATAAGGAATCTTTGAGCCAAGCTTTTGAGAAATGACATCATGTCATCCCATATCGAGCTTCAAGCTCGATGTGCTTCATGTTGATTAATGACCAAAAATTTGCGTTCTATGAGCTTGGGATGCTCATAGCCGCTATCACGACCGAGCAGTTTGGTAATGATGATGTAGAGAGTTCTCCACGGTTGAGGAATGTTCTTAAGCTCCACATGAGAATGCTTAGTGATAATTCCGACGCTTCATCATAGCCAATATCAATCAAGAATTGCAAAACTATCTCTTGATGGGTGTGGCATAGAAGTCGGTTGGCTCGATGTCGGGGATGAGAAGAATAGCCCGTAAGTCTACATGTGTGATGGTGACTTGTTTGTGATTGGCGTCCTTTGTCCTTTGCACTTTGACCTTTGATCCTCGCATTGAATTCCGGCGTTGCATGTAGATCTCGATGCTGTAGCGAGAATGTGAGAGCATATTCGGTAAGGATGATTCTTTAGAATATCCACGACAATCAAGCAGGAAGATTACGAGCGGTGAGGGTTTCAAAGTCAACCCGAAGGTTGTTCTTTCAATCTTACTTGGATAGCCATTAGGGAAGATATCGACAGCTGTGAGAACATCGGTGCATCCACATTCATTTGAGCGACCATGTCGTGATGCGAAATAACATTAGCCAAAAGAACCAACATATCGAAGACATAATGTTAGTCAACGAAGGTTTTATTGTCTAATTATTGAATGTACGGTGTCAATGATTATTCTGAGTCCTAAGTCACTTGTTTGTCCAATAGTCCAATGGCGTGGTGAAACGTTTCGTGAGTTAGTTAACTTTAAGTTTTAAAGTTTATGTTATCACTTATATTTCACAACATATCAAACGTTTAAGTTTATTAGTGACATTGTTGGTTACGTGATGATATGATTTGTTTATTTACAAGTATGTACACGTAACAATTCATAATTAAGGTCAATCAAGGCTTAGGCGTAGATATGGCAAAGTTACGCGTAAACAGAAGTGGTATATGCGTAGGCGCAAGCTTATGCGTGGGGTCCATACTTACAGCGTAAGAAATGTTACAGCGTGGAAAAGGGGACCTTATCGTGGAGCTTACGCGTGGCGTATAAAACCTTACGCGTAAGGCTTACTCGTAAGAGTAGACCTTATGCGTAGAGTCATTGTTTACGCATATCCTTCACGGGATCGCGTGGTCCTTTGTAGAACCTTCGCGTAAGATTTCTCTTCGCATAACTTTCTACGCGTAAGGTGATCCTTATGCGTAGAGTTTCAATAACCTTGATTACGAGTCTTACGGTAGCAAGCACGAAATAAAAATCATCATATCATCATTATTAACTAAAACACTCATTGTGTAACAGATCATGGCATGAAAAATCTCTCAAAGCGGTTTCTGGCGTAGAAAATCTTATCGTAAACCAAAACCCTAATAGTTCATAGATTACGCATATGAGATTTAACCATAGGATTTGCACCAAAGTTTTTACGGTAAGTCTTAGATGTCATGTGAGTGTTAACTAAGTTTTAACATCCAAATCTTAGTGAATCAAAAATACCCAAAACTCAAGAACGTTAAACCCTAATTTCTAATTTACCATTAATTAGTGTATCTGGGTTATTTTAAAGCCTGGATATCATTAATTTACTATGATAGCAACATCACACAACAATCTTTAAGACCAAAAACATTCACATTTGAAAGTACCCAAAACCACGCATAAACCCTAATTTCAAAAGTCATTCAATTCGTGATTCTGGGCGAGTTTTGATGATTAAAACGGTATCATTGATGTATTAGAGACATTTTGACACTACCCTTTTAATCATAAACACACAAACTTGATCATGTGTTCATACGCATACGCGTAGAACACAAAAACAAGCTTATACAACGTTTTGACCGTTGGATTCACGTAAAAATCAAAACCAATGTTTAAAAACACGTTAAGATTATGAAACAACTTACAAAATGATGATCCAATACACAGAAATGAGGATTGAATTTTAGGCGTAGGATGATATTAGGTTTAGAGTAATAAATGTGAAGTGATTAGTTAGGTGGGGTGATTTTATTAAAATGACTTTAAGATTTTGACAGTTTGATCCTCCACCTTTTCCTTTTCATCCAAAGCCATTTAACTTTTATTTTGGTTACCAAACGAAAGATTTTTAAGAAAGAAACTTGACGACACTCCCCTTTGACTCAAGAAAATAATGAAAGGTTATAAATTTTAGTCTGAGGAATGTCAATGAACCAGAAAATTTACCACCATTGATAAAAGAAACAACCGAGATAGGATAACATGCAAATACACAGATATTTTGAAGCAGTTAAGTATTTATTTTCTCCCCCTCAACACTTGATCGGAAAAATACTGAATTTTGGAAGATTATAGTGTTGACGGAAGAAATGTACTTGCCATGTTGAAAGAAAAAATATATAGAAGAATATTTTTGTTGTTTTATCAGGTTTTATATTTTTATATTTTGTTTTTGAAAAAATATTTACAAAAGAGATTTTGGTGTTTGACAGGTTGATGCGCGCAAAACCGTCAAGTTCTCTCACGCAAGCGTAAGAAAACTTAAAACAGCTTAAGCACGAAATCAATGAAGATCAGAGGAGTATAGAGTCTCCCCGGGTCGTTATGTCCCAGCGAGCTATGCAATGGATTATCAAACGTATAGTGATCGGGAGATTTGAACGGAAAAAGGATTGGTGAATTAATTATAACTACAGTAAAAGCCAACAAATTACAAGGGCTTAAATGCAAATTAAAGAAAGTTAAAAAGATAAAACCTATTAAATAAACGCTATCACTATATTTAAAATGATGAACGTTTAAAAATTAAAACCTAAAACTTACGTTTAAATAAAAATAAATAAGCGTACAAAATAAAAAGTGAAACTTACACAATATAAATCCTAAAAATATGAAAATACATTTTACAATCCTAATGATAAAAGAAAATTTATAGATAAAGAAAATGATTTTTACAACTAATTATCTAATTATTATTAATTAAAACTATTTTAACTATTTAATAATTACCTAAAATACGTGAAATTAGGAAATAAAGCTAGAAAAATAAAATTATGAAATGGAAAAGTCTAAAATATCAAAATAGAATTTTCAAAACTATTTTTGTATTTTTCGACTATTTTCTATTTTTATGATTTTAAACTATTAAAACTAATTAAAATATTTAAAATACAAATTTAACTAAGAAAATCTAGAAAAATACTTTTTGGCTTTTTATATTTATCTTAAACTATTAAAATTGAAAAATTATTTTTGCAACTTTTCTCAATTAAATGCAATAAAAGCTATTAAAATTGATTAAAACTACTTTAAAATGAGAAAATAGCAAATAAAGACCAAAAATCATAAAATCTCAGGAAAAATCTAAATTGATAATATGAATCTATGAAAAATGAGAAACAAGCAGGTTATGTGTGAAATATAAAAGTTGTAGTGCAACTGCTTATGAAATAAGCTACCAAATTAAGCAAATAAGCTAATTAGCTAACCAAACAGTGACTTAAGCTAATGTATCCTAAAATAAGCTAAAAGCAACTAATGAAACCTAATCCTAACAAGCTCTAAGCTCAGAACCATGATCTAAGCAAACTGCTTATCCTACAAATCAGAGAATGACCCCTACTGTTTAAGCTTGGTCACAAGCTTATTCAATAAGCAAAACCAAAAACTAATTATGCAGACCTATAGAACACCTGGCTAGCTACAATTAAGCCAATTACCAGACTCTAACTCTTTAAAATGAACTCAATGCACAAGCTGCAAGATCTGCACAAACTGGATTTTGACACAGTTTGACTTTTGAAGAACATTTGTGAAATTTTGACTTTGTTGAGTTTTAATCCAATGTAGTGAACTGAATATGATAATTTAAGCTCAAACAAAGTTGCAAAAAGCTTCTCTTATGAAA
Source organism: Chrysanthemum lavandulifolium (assembly GCA_022545495.1). Classification (NCBI taxonomy): domain Eukaryota; kingdom Viridiplantae; phylum Streptophyta; class Magnoliopsida; order Asterales; family Asteraceae; genus Chrysanthemum; species Chrysanthemum lavandulifolium. The sequence continues at coordinate 220,235,864 of CM040240.1, read as the reverse complement.
TATGAACCTAAAACAAACTAATGCTATCTCAAATTTCCAACAGATGAACAATATAGAACTGATTAAATGAGTTTTGACTTTTTGATGTAAAACTGCTATAACAAAGTCCTTAGATCATAATCAATAACCTACTCAAGCATGTATCAACTACTTCTATCTGCTTAACTAATCTCTATCACAGTTTTATAAGCAATTCCAAACACTATTTAACAACTGATATAAACAACAAGCAGTTGGGAAATGTTCTTGAGCATAAAGCAATAATATTTAAACTGAAATGACCCTAGATAAGCTGAGAATAAGCAAAGGACAAGGGAAAAACAGTGGGTTACAATTTACGCTAGGGAGATCCTAAACTAGCAAACTGGAGCGAATAAGCAAACTAGACTATGAAAGCAAGGAAATAAGCTGAAATACAATCTAACCTATTCTAACTCATCCTATGGGATCCTAAGGAATTTAAATAAGCAAAACTAATCCTAATTAAGCACTTGGAACAGGAAAGTTACTTGCTTAGCTGCTAAGTGACTGCAGCAGTGGACAGGGCCAAGGTGCTCACTTTAGAGCTTATTTGAGATAAGCTAGAGAGGGAGTTGGGACCTGAGCTTCTAGCTACTTGAAGCACACCTAATCCACATGCTTTTGCCCCCAATAGACATTATTAACAATGCTGTTTGCAGCTTATTAATAAAATGAGAAAAGGATGCGACTTGGGGTAGGTACCTGCAGGACAACAACTTGCAATCCCACCCACTTTAACCTAATAGCGACTAACTAAAACAATTTTGTGATTTTTTCTTTTTGGCACAAGATAGATTACCCACTGAACTTGTGATTTTGTCTTTTACAAATTTTAATTCAACCAAATCTTCACTTATATGGCTATAAAAAGCGAGAAACTCCTTTTTCTTTGAAGCAGTTGAACTTCAAACTTGTGTATCTTGGAAAACTCTTATCTAACTCAAATGACTTGACTCAAAAGCTTATACTAAAGCGATTTTTAAACCCAAGAATGGTCAAAACTCTCTTTAACCCATTTTAACCCATGAACCAAACATCCTTTTAACATAGACTAGATGTAATCAAACCAATAAAAATTTATGCAAGCGCTCCCAACTAATTACGCTAACTCAAATTAACATTAAACTAACTTTTAGCAGTTGAAAACAAGAATCAATCAAGAACGGTTTTAACTCTCAAGTTTTGACCCGTTTGACTATTGTTGACTAAGCATGAACATTGCTTCAAACTTGAAATTAATACATGAAGATGATTTCAGTACACTGGATTAACTAAAGTAACAATTGAAATTACAACTTACAATTTATTTAAGACATAGAAATTAAAAACGACATACATATTGAAAACTAAAACTAACTACTACCCTAACTGCCTTCCTCTTGGTCTTCTTATACACCCAAAGCTTCTTTCTCACTCCTCGAGCACTTTGACATAAATCGAGCCCTTGGATGTCTTTTGAGCCATCTTGGCCATTGGATGAATTGGCGGGAAAATCGGTTCGATATTAGAGACAGGGAAAGGGGAAGCATTAAATGTGGTGGGATGGGTAGGTGAGGTGGGGGAGACAATGGGTGTAGTAGGGTGGCTGGTGAAGCTTGAGGAGGGGGGAGACAGACAGGATTGTCGGGGATGATAGGTTTTAGGGGGGCGGGGTTTGTTTATTTTAAAACGTTGGGTTTTGGTCGGGTCAAGGGATATTGGGTTAAGGGTTGGACCGGGTAACATGATTGGGCCAGGGGGTTTAATTTGGGCTTGGGTTGTAATTAGGTCCGGTTTGGTTTGTATAATAACATAAGGACCACTTTTGCACTTTCTCAAAACCAAAGGACCAATCATGTAAATTATGAAGATTTAATCCAAGGACTAGTGTTGCCAACCTTAAATAGACCAGGGTCTAGTTTGACATTTTTGAAAATTTCCAAGGACTAAATTTGACCAATTTTGGATTTTCAGGGACTAAACTGTAATTTTCTCAAAACTTTTAGATTTTCCACCAAAGGACTAAATATGACAATTTGTGATTTCAAAAGGACCTTTGGTGACTTTTCTTTGAAATTATGTGCTTCAGGGACTGTTTTTGACAATTTTGGAAACTTGGGGACTAAAGCGCAATTTTGCAAATTTGATATGTTTTCATCGATTTTGATATTTTGCATTTAAAACACATAAAACACGATTTGTGATATTTTGATCATTTGATGTGTTTAGAGTGTTTCGGATGATTTTGCGGTTTATTTTATACAAAATGATGAGTATTTAGACACTCATCAATCCCCACATCGAGATATTGCTAGTCCTAGCAATGATTTGAGAAAACATAATGGATTTTAATCTCTTTACCAAAAGCCATTACTTACGGAGTAGCCAAATGTTTCGGTTCAAGTAAGAACCATGGTACACCGATAACCATGTGATTTTGAGCAAACCACCGACTTCAACGGTTTGATTTGTCTTTACGAAGCCGTACCCTACGGACTAGCCAACTCTTAGATAAATTATCAACATTATCTTTGGTGGTGATTACCAATTATGGTTTTTCCTTTGCCTTTACCACAAGCCATAATCTTGCGGGCTAGCCAACTCTTCACTTTTTAGGATATGGTGGTGAATACCATACAATTTTGGGCAAATTGCAAGCCGTCAACGGATTTGAGATATCTTTACCAAGAGCCGTTTGCTCTGGATTAGCCAATCATTTAGTTTATTAGACATGGCGGATGATAACCAAATGAGAAAGTGTAAAACACTTACTCCAAAAAAATTTTGGCCAAAAGCGGGAATTAGGCGGATAATACATGATAAAATTCGTGAGAATTCCCCACACTTAGAAATGAATATTGCCTCAATATTCAAAGTACCGCGGTTATGCGAAACAAAAACGTAAAAGGAAATACTACGGCCATTATTTAGAAAGATTTTTTTTTTTTTTTTTTTTTAGAATACTTATATATATATAATATGTGGGCAACTCCCCACACTAGAGGTGGTACACGGGTGAAAACCCATGTTTAGCTCTTGTTTTTGATTACCGAGTCGCTAGCTTGACTCGACCCCGAATTCATTGGTTCATGGGGAAGCAAAGTGGAAGAAACAATCTCCATCGGACTTTCATTCAAAATGTTTGGATAAACATTGAAGTACGTGAAAGTTCCACACCGATGAGATATACATAGAAAGACCCGGCTCACAAATGATAAATGAAAATGCCGGGGTCAAAGATAGTGTCCTCACTCCCGAAGGAGTGAAGAAGAGAGGAAGTCACATCATATGTGAGGAATGGAAGAAAGATGTTGATAACAATCAATATCCATTCTTCATCCTCAAATGTAGACATATCGGGAGGAAGGGTGAGGGTAGTATCATCAATAAGCAAACTCTTATGATAGAGTACACCTTCCTCCAAGTCAATATCATCCTCAAGATCAAAATAGAAATGATCATATTAGGAGGAGATATGTCATGAGAGAGTTCACGGAGAACTCTTCATGAAGAGAATCATTGGAAAAAGCCTCAAGCTCGGGCTTGTCCAATGTAGAGTCACTATCCACAGCGGGGATAGGAGATGGCGACTTAGCAGAATGATTCGATCTTAGAAGCGAGGAGATTTATATTGAACAATTGTTCACAGTATCTCGTCCTCAATTTCGGATCATCGAATCTCTCACTTCCTCTAAGCTAACTAGCTCGAAAGCGGCTCCCGACATAATCGATGTCTCCATAGGATAAAGAATCGTCAAACAAAGTACAATCGTTATCGAATCGGAGAACATCTCGACATGATCATATGGAATGTCAAGAGGAGGAGAAGAATCATCATTAAGAGGCTCATCACACATATTACGGAGATAACCTCGGACTCACTTGGGGTTGGGACAAGGTTCTCAACACTAGACGATTCCATTTACGGAATAGTGCTAGAAGGCTCGTCCCCATTATGAGAGAGTCTTTGGAAGCAATAAAAGGTAAGATAGGTGTGATAGCAATAGGCGAGGAGTTGAGAAATAAGATCGTTCAATTGAGTAACACTCTCCTCGTCGTAATCATAGTATTCCTTCATTTGAATACTATCCTCATCATCATCGTCATCATATCGATTCTTATATTCATCTGTGAAGCTTACACACCATTCTTTTCATTTGCGGTTTCTTTCGAATCGTATTTCTTGAACTTTGAGGAAGATTACACTCCTCGTAATCATTGAAATGATGTGAAGGCTCGGAAGTCGATGAGTGATGGAATCTTGTGGGGTTGGAAATTGTCAAAAGCGGGAGGTGGAATCTTGAAAATTTTGATTCATCGGTTGACATTCAAAAGTCGCATGAGGACCCCATAATTCTCTATGAGATAATTGGGAGAATAACTTTCACCAAAGTTACGATTGTAACACGGTTCGGCTCATAGACAAGCGGAACCCGTGGTGGACAATCAAAACCGTAATGAGAATCATTCCACAAAACTTCGCATGAGTAGGATTCGTATTGAGGTGTGGAGGTAGGTAGGAAAAATCGGGTGTTTCATTATTTGAAATGGGATCGGGATTACCGACAAACTTGTCTCCGAAACCCACATTGGTACATCATGACAATTTCCACCATTAAATGGACCTCCACACTGTGAACATGTCAAATACCATGACATGAAGAATTAAGCGGATAAGAGGATAAGGAATGGAGAATTAAGCGGTTAAAGAAGATAAGGAATGAAGAATTAAACAGATTTGAGGATAAAGAAATGTAGAATTAAGCAGTTGGAGGATAAAGGATGGATATTTTGGATTTTTGAAAACATGCTATAAAACAAAGAATGAAAATATTTTTGGTGTTGTTAACACTTGAGAAAAAGTGTTAATGAACTTTTGGATTTTGATTTTTAAAAGAAAATATAAACATATCTGAGATGGTATAAACAAAGAGTGAATATCCAAATCACTAATCTTCTAGGCGGAAGATAATCAGCCTGACTCCGTGGCGCCAAAAATTTGATCTTGTACAAGAAACCGTCAAGTTCTCTCACGCAAGCGTAAGAAAACTTAAAACAGCTTAAGCACAAAATCAATGAAGATCAGAGGAGTATAGAGTCTCCCCAGGTCGTTATGTCCCAGCGAGCTATGCAATGGATTATCAAACGTATAGTGATCGGGAGATTTGAACGGAAAAAGGATTGGTGAATTAATTATAACTACAGTAAAAGCCAACAAATTACAAGGGCTTAAATGCAAATTAAAGAAAGTTAAAAAGATAAAACCTATTAAATAAACGCTATCACTATATTTAAAATGATGAACGTTTAAAAATTAAAACCTAAAACTTACGTTTAAATAAAAATACGTAAACGTACAAAATAAAAAGTGAAACTTACACAATATAAATCCTAAAAATATGAAAAATACATTTTTACAATCCTAATGATAAAAGAAAATTTATAGATAAAGAAAATGATTTTTACAACTAATTATCTAATTATTATTAATTAAAAACTATTTTTAACTATTTAATAATTACCTAAAATACAGGAAATTAGGAAATAAAGCTAGAAAAATAAAATTATGAAATGGAAAAGTCTAAAATATCAAAATAGAATTTTCAAAACTATTTTGTATTTTTCGACTATTTTCTATTTTTATGATTTTAAACTATTAAAACTAATTAAAATATTTAAAAATACAAATTTAACTAAGAAAAATCTAGAAAAATACTTTTTTGGCTTTTTATATTTATCTTAAACTATTAAAATTGAAAAATTATTTTTTGCAACTTTTTCTCAATTAAATGCAATAAAAGCTATTAAAAATTGATTAAAACTACTTTAAAATGAGAAAAATAGCAAATAAAGACCAAAAATCATAAAAATCTCAGGAAAAATCTAAATTGATAATATGAATCTATGAAAAATGAGAAACAAGCAGGTTATGTGTGAAATATAAAAGTTGTAGTGCAACTGCTTATGAAATAAGCTACCAAATTAAGCAAATAAGCTAATTAGCTAACCAAACAGTGACTTAAGCTAATGTATCCTAAAATAAGCTAAAAGCAACTAATGAAACCTAATCCTAACAAGCTCTAAGCTCAGAACCATGATCTAAGCAAACTGCTTATCCTACAAATCAGAGAATGACCCCTACTGTTTAAGCTTGGTCACAAGCTTATTCAATAAGCAAAACCAAAAACTAATTATGCAGACCTATAGAACACCTGGCTAGCTACAATTAAGCCAATTACCAGACTCTAACTCTTTAAAATGAACTCAATGCACAAGTCGCAAGATCTGCTGGCTGGATTTTGACACGGTTTGACTTTTGAAGAACATTTGTGAAATTTTGACTTTGTTGAGTTTTAATCCAATGTAGTGAGCTGAATATGATAATTTAAGCTCAAACAAAGTTGCAAAAGCTTCTCTTATGAAATATGAACCTAAAACAAACTAATGCTATCTCAAATTTCCAACGGATGAACAATATAGGCGATTAAATGAGTTTTGACTTTTTGATGTAAAACTGCTATAACAAAGTCCTTAGATCATAATCAATAACCTACTCAAGCATGTATCAACTACTTCTATCTGCTTAACTAATCTCTATCACAGTTTTATAAGCAATTCCAAACACTATTTAACAACTGATATAAACAACAAGCAGTTGGGAAATGTTCTTGAGCATAAAGCAATAATATTTAAACTGAAATGACCCTAGATAAGCTGAGAATAAGCAAAGGACAAGGGAAAACGGTGGGTTACAATTTACGCTAGGAGATCCTAAACTAGCAAACTGGGCGAATAAGCAAACTAGACTATGAAAGCAAGGAAATAGTGAAATACAATCTAACCTATTCTAACTCATCCTATGGGATCCTAAGGAATTTAAATAAGCAAAACTAATCCTAATTAAGCACTTGGAGCAGGAAAGTTACTTGCTTAGGCGCTAAGTATTTGCGGTGGGCGAGGGCCAAGGTGCTCACTTTAGAGCTTATTTGAGATAAGCTAGAGAGGAGTTGGGACCCGAGCTTCTAGCTACTTGAAGCACACCTAATCCCATGCTTTTGCCCCAATAGACATTATTAACAATCTTTGTTTGCGACTTATTAATAAGCTGAGAAAAAGGATGCAGCTTGGGGTAGGTACCTGCACAGGACAACAACTTGCAATCCCACCCACTTTAACCTAATAGCAGCCTAACTAAAACAATTTTGTGATTTTTTTCTTTTTGGCACAAGATAGATTACCCACTGAACTTGTGATTTTTGTCTTTTTACAAATTTTAATTCAACCAAATCTTCACTTATATGGCTATAAAAAAACTGAGAAACTCCTTTTTTTCTTTGAAACAGATTGAACTTCAAACTTGTGTATCTTGGAAAAACTCTTATCTAACTTAAATGACTTGACTCAAAAGCTTATACTAAACTGATTTTTAAACCCAAGAATGGTCAAAACTCTCTTTTAACCCATTTTAACCCATGAACCAAACATCCTTTTAACATAGACTAGATGTAATCAAACCAATAAAAATTTATGCAAACTGCTCCCAACTAATTCTGCTAACTCAAATTAACATTAAACTAACTTTTAGCCAGATTGAAAACAAGAATCAATCAAGAACTGGTTTTAACTCTCAAGTTTTGACCCGTTTGACTATTGTTGACTAAGCATGAACATTGCTTCAAACTTGAAATTAATACATGAAGATGATTTCAGTACACTGGATTAACTAAAGTAACAATTGAAATTACAACTTACAATTTATTTAAGACATAGAAATTAAAAACGACATACATATTGAAAACTAAAACTAACTACTACCCTAACTGCCTTCCTCTTGGTCTTCTTATACACCCAAAGCTTCTTTCTCACTCCTCTGAGCACTTCCCAACATAAATCAGAGCCCTTGGATGTCTTTTGAGCCATCTTGGCCATTGGATGAATTTGGCGGGAAAATCTGGTTCTGATATTAGAGACAGGGAAAGGGGAAGCATTAAATGTGGTGGGATGGGTAGGTGAGGTGGGGGAGACAATGGGTGTAGTAGGGTGGCTGGTGAAGCTTGAGGAGGGGGGAGACAGACAGGATTGTCGGGGATGATAGGTTTTAGGGGCGGGGTTTGTTTATTTTAAAACGTTGGGTTTGGTCGGTCGAGGATATTGGGTTAAGGGTTGGACCGGGTAACATGATTGGGCCAAGGGGTTTAATTTGGGCTTGGGTTGTAATTAGGTCCGGTTTGGTTTGTATAATAACATAAGGACCACTTTTGCACTTTCTCAAAACCAAAGGACCAATCATGTAAATTATGAAGATTTAATCCAAGGACTAGTGTTGCCAACCTTAAATAGACCAGGGTCTAGTTTGACATTTTTGAAAATTTCCAAGGACTAAATTTGACCAATTTTGGATTTTCAGGGACTAAACTGTAATTTTCTCAAAACTTTTAGATTTTCCACCAAAGGACTAAATATGACAATTTGTGATTTCAAAAGGACCTTTGGTGACTTTTCTTTTGAAATTATGTGCTCGGGGGAATTTTTTTGACAATTTTGGAAACTTGGGGACTAAAGCGCAATTTTGCAAATTTGATATGTTTTCATCGATTTTGATATTTTGCATTTAAAACACATAAAACACGATTTGTGATATTTTGATCATTTTGATGTGTTTCGAGTGTTTTAGATGATTTTGCGGTTTATTTTATACAAAATGATGAGTATTTGACACTCATCACGGGTTTTAAGGCTGTTTTAAGAGGTCATCTAGTTCCTCTTGAGTCAAACACCGCATACCAATCCGGTGGACCAACTCATTAAACCTAGCGGGAGGCAAGGCTTTGGTGAGTAGATCGCCAATTGGTATTGCAGCCAGCAGTATAATTCAACTGTACCACATTCCACATGATCATTGATGAAATGATAGCGAAGATCGATGTGCTTTGATTTGAGTCTTTGAACCGAGTTGCGAGATCGCAATGGCACTCCGATTGTCGCGATACATCGGGATTCATCAAATACGTAACCATAGTATTTGAGTTGTGTTCTCATCGGATGACTTGAGCACAACACGCGGACATGGCTACATATTCGCGGTTGATGACAACGATGTAGAATCACGCTTCTTTGATTGCCGGGACACGGTTTATCACCATGAAATTGTAGTGCTCTCAAGTACTTTTCCTTGAGTCTAAGCATCCTGCGTGGTCGTCGTCAAAAAGCGATTAGTTCAAAACCGAATCCTTCGGATACGGATCCCCAGTTAATGGTTCCCTTGATGTATCGAGATTCTTTTAGCCTCGAGAGGTGGGTTTCGGTTGGTCGCGATCGATAGCGGGAGCAAAGATATCGGCAAAGACAATATCAGTCGCTGGTTTGTTAGATACATGAGAGACCCAATAATACAACGGTATTTTGTGGGGTCGACAAGTTTCCATGTAAATCGCGTCTAGCTTCTTGGTATGAGTCATTGGTGTGGCATAAGTGTCACGGGTTTTCATTCAAATTTGTTTAACAATTCAAGGGCATATTTGGGTGACTCAAGAAAATACCACGGGGTGATTGATGAACTTGTAGTCCTAGAAAGAGCGTAAGTTCACCCATCATGGACATTTCAAAAATTTCTTCATTAGTTTTGCAAAAGCGATTGAGTACTTTTATGTGTAGACCCAAAATGATGTCATCCACGTAAATTTGAACAATTAAGATATGTGCCCGTGATATTGTATAAAAGATTAGGGTCGACCGAACCTTTGGTGAAATTATTATCAATGAGGAAAGATGATAGCTTATCGTACCATGCAGGAGCTTGTTTGAGACCATAAAGAGCTTTGTTCGGTTTGTAGACATGGTTCGGGAACTCGGGATCAACGAATCCTTCTAGTTGGTGACATAAACCATTTCTTTCGGTTGTCCGTTGAAAGCGCGGTTTGACATCCATCGAAAGACCGTCATATTCATATGAGCATGACGCGAGAAATATCGAACGACCTCAAGGCGAGCAACCGGGTAAAAGATTCTTCAAAGTCTATTCCTCTTCCCGACGATAACCCTTAGCAACTAGGCGTGACTTGTTTGGATTACGTTCCCTTGATATCAATTTGTTTTCCAAATCCATTTGAGACCAATGGCGTAGACCCTGTTGGTCTTTCAACCAGTTCCCATACTTCAAGGCGTTTGAATTGGTTGAGTTCTTCTTGCATGGATTCAATCCGGTTGTCTTTTGTCATTGCGTCTTTAATGTTTTTAGGCTCGATTAGCGGACAATGAGTGCATAAATGCAATGTTCACCATCGTGTGAAGACGTTGTCTCGTAACGGTTGGTTGATTCGGGTTGCCAATAATATTTGCGGAGGATGGTCTTTTGTCCATCGATGTGTAGAGGTTGATGTTGGTATACATTGTGCGGATTCGAGGATTCAAATGGTTTGTTGATGATTCCGCGACATCGGTGCGCAGATGTCATTAGCAAACGGGTTAAAAACGTATTTGGATCAAAATCAGTGGGTGGGGTACTTCATTAAGAACATCATCGGCCGGTTCATCATTGTTAGAAGCGGTTTGTTCAAGCTGTTGTGGTGGAGTCAAGCGGTGGTGCTTCTTCAATGAGTTGTTGTAGCGGGTGTATCGGTATAAGAGTATTATCGGGTTGTGCGGTGAAACATCGGATACACCGAGCACGTTCTTCAATATAAATCCTTGAATAGAGGAGCAAATAACCTTTCCATTTGTTGATGAGTGAGTTGGGGCTTTGTTCGGTGATGATGGGGTTGAGGAATTTTAAGAGGTTGTGACCGGGTTCCAAGTTGTTATACTCGAAGCCATCTCCGTAAGTTCATCAAAATGAGCATGAATCGTTTCCATAACTTGTTTTGTATGGCGATTCGAGATCCTGTAACCTTTAGAATTCTCACAATATCAATGAAGACTCAATGTCGACTTTGGCATTGAGCTTTCAAAATCATCACGATCATTATTCGGATAGCAAAGGGATCCAAATACATGAAAGTGTTTGAGATTCGGTTTATAGTTGCGAGAAGCTCAAGCGGTGTTTTGTTGTGGCGTTTAGTAATCATAGAACAGTTTTGAGTATAGCATGCGATGAATCGACACGCCCATAAGTAATCTGGAAGTTTAACATTGATTAACATTGTTCTTGCAGCTTCCACTAACGTTCGGTTTAGTCTTTCAACAACTCCGTTTTGTTACGGTGTACGTGCAATAGATGTCGATCTTTGAATTCTCACTTTCTCATAAAATGCGAAGGGTTTGGTTAACAAATTTAGTTCCTTTATGCATTCTTATTTGGCGGACGGTGATCCGGAGTCGAACTTGAATTTTCGTGAGAAAGGTGATGATCATTTGTGGAGCTTGGTCTTTGCTTGAAGAAAGTAGACCCAAGTCCATCGTGAATAGTCATCAACAATTACTAAGATGTAGCGTTTGCCATTTATCGTGTGCGCGCATTGGGCCACACAAATCCATGTGAAGAAGATGAAGCACATCTTTGAGGCGTGTTCCACCTTTGAAGGAAAATGAGCACGAGTGCTTTTCCCTTGTTCAAGGTGAGCAAAGGTGATCTTTTGAATACCGGAATCGTGGGAGACCTTCAACTAGTTTGTGTCGAGCAAGGTTGGTGATGGTTTGAAAGTTTAGATGTGAGAGGCGGTGCCATAGCCAGGATTTTGTTGATGTTGCCTTTGAAAGTAAGTAGATGGGAGATGAAGCAACGATGTCTTGCATAGAGATAGTGTAAAGACTAGAATTACGCGAGCGGACATAAGGTCATTTCCTTGTAGATAACTAATGAAACAAGTTTTCTCCCGGAAAGCAACCTCCAAATCTCCATCACAAAACCGACTCTCGAAAGCAGTTGTGACCGAGACCTTCCACATAGTAAACCCTCGCTAATTTCGATGTTCCCATTGATATAGTGTCAGTAGCCCATGATAGGCTGCTGAAGTGATCATTCCGAATCGGCGGTGCCAATGAACTTTACAATAAAGTTTGATAACAGTTTAAGGTTGCTGTCATGTGTCGGGAACATCCGCTATCAACAATCGAGAGAATGATCGTATCACCGCATTACACAGGCGACACGGATGGAATAGAAGTAGATGTGGAACCCGAAATGTTAGAGGGTTCGATGCGATTATAGTAGACATACACACATCAATAACTTTAGGCATCCATTTAAATCCTAATGTGTTATATATCCATTTACGCCATCTATAACTACTATTTGCTTTGGTCTTAGTGAATGCACTAGGTGGTACTACATTCTTTTGAGGTAAGCCGGAGCTACGGGGACATCAATGCTTGCCTTAGAATCTAAAGAAGGCGGTCTACCAAGCACGTAATTAGAATGATTAGTGGGCCTAGAGGTATTTCGATTCTTAGGATTCCGTAAGCGAGAGATGATAGCTTTAGCAACACATTTGTCATGACAATCGAATTCATACTTTTACGACAAATAACACAAGGTGCATCGGATGAATATCAAAAGTACTTAAAGGTTTAGCATTCATTACATCACTATTTCTATAACATTTGTTAGGACTTAATATTTGCGGTGGAAGCAACGTGAGTCTTATTCATAGTCCTAGGGTGTTATTCTACTTTAGCATTCCTTATTGATCTTTTCTTAGGTCGCAACTTCCTATTCTTGATTGAGTGCTCTAGGCGTGAAGTGCGGACGTTTGGAAAAGACGCAACTATTCTGTTTCGATAGAAGGAAGCACGTTAGCAACTTGTGATTTGGCGGTGAGGCATTCTAGGTTCACGATTACTAAGTGTTCTTGGTGCTATTCTCTTAATTACGGTGGCGGAAGTAGTTCATACTTTCCTAACATTTCTCTTAACTTAAAGATAGTGTGAATCAAATCTTGATTTTCGAGCGAATATTACACGCAAAATTCATTACTTCTCTAGTGTGTGCAAGATAATGATCAAGTTCGTTTGATGCATCATGACGAGTCTTATTGAGTAAATCAAATATGACACCATATTCTGTTTAACTTTACAAGTTCTTGTTCCTATTTTGAGATTTTACATTTTAAAGACACGTTTTGATCATCCAGTTCTCAAATTTAGGATCGAAGATTTTGCATGCAATCGGCGATTTTGTTTTGAAAAACAAGTTGTTGATTGTGAATATCTTTTGACACCAATTAAGGCGACGTTTTGCATTGGAAAGTTCGTGAATAAATCGTTCATTTTCGGTTTTAAAGACTCGATCGATGCACATTATCGAATTCTCAACAATTACAACTTTATCAACGATGTGTCGAGAGATGTAATCGGATGCATATGAGGCGAATTCAATAACACAATATTATGGATATCGGTACGAGATAACATCATTCAAGAGTCGATCAACATCTTTTCGCAACATTTTCTTTTTACGTTTAGTATTGGTAATAGATGTTTACATTTTCTCGAAAGCGACCTTCATCACTCAAGTTCCTTATGAAAGTCCGTTCCCAAGACAATGCACAATTTTTCAAATTTTAACATTTGGTAAAGATTTTTCGAAAAATGTCTCTTTGTTCTCGCGCGAGGCGATTGAAAGTGTTGAAATTTGATTTGAGAATGATATTCTATCTCATGTTCTAAAGTTTTGAGGTCGACCATGAAAATGTCAAAATATCTAAGAATTTTGCGATTTTCGGTTTTGATTTTACTTCACCGATGGAAGGTAAAGGACCATAAATTTGTGCATAATCTGGTGAGGGATTAACATTAGAAGACTCGACGCGTTTTATGATAACCCTTGGTGTGTTAGAAGAATCCGTTGGTGTGTGAAAGTGACGGTTTTGAATAATTAAAGGTTTGTTGTAAACAACGGTTTTAATTTTGATCGAATCTAAATCTTCGCATCTAATTCCTCTTGGCGATGATATTCAACAACACTCATAATGAATTATCAATTTTATATTACCTTTGGAAACTTCGATTTGGTTTGAGCGCTTTGGTTGAAAGCTTAGGTTTGTAATCAGCAAGATTCAGTCCATATCCATTTGGATTAGGTTTTAAAGTAAACTTTTCAATAGCAGTTACTGACTCACCGTGTTTATAAACAACAATTTTAAACTCTTTAAGTTTGTTTTGCAAGCCGATAATTTCTTCAAGATGATCATCTATTCATTTCGTTGAATGCTTTTTGTTGGAATCACTCCTAAACCATAATTCAAGTGTTAGTTACTCATATGTAATAGGTAGCTTATTATGGCCTTTATGTTTGTTTTAGGTCAAGCTTATGTAGAAGGCCCATAAGCTTAGGCCCATGTCCAATAAGGAAAAGGGAAGGAGTATGAGTGTTGCCCTAGCTCCTTGCCTATAAATACTATGTAATAACCCTCACTTGAGGGTTGGTTGTTCAAGTTTTCTCTTTCACTTCATACTCTAAGCATAACTGTCTTAGTATAACGTGTGTGTGTGTTTGGTTTACTTGTTCAATCGCCTTTATCTCTTTCTAGTAAGCTTGTGTGGTAAATCTTGTGACCTAACAGTGGTATCAATCGCCTACTAGTTGGGTGAATCGTTTTGTTTTTGAAGTGGGTTTTTGGTCCTACGCGTAAAACAACGGTTTGATACTTTGGTTAAGCTTAAAACTCATTTTTACAATTTTTAATCCAAGATTCTTGTACTTTTAATGTTTTAAGGTGTTAAAATAAGCATTTTTGGCAAAAGTTTCAAACTTTATCGTGGATCATCTTTTAAACTAGTTTTGAGCGAGGGTGTAAACCTACAGCGTAGCATTTTAGAAGCTTGGATCATCAAGTTTCACACTTTTGTGTTATTTTGGTGATATTGAAGCTATTTCATCACAAAAATCGGTTTAGAAACATCTTTGGGCAAAAGTCATTTACTGAGTAGAACTACGCGTATCAAAACCCTAATTCTACGCGTAACTTTATCCTTGGTTTGATCTTGGTTTAGTGGTTTACTCCGTGTTTTCTTGCTTGGATAAGCACGAAAATCGTCGACTTTGGATATCTTTTGCCTTTGTGATAGTGTAAAGATCACTTGAGATAAAACCTAAAATTACGCATAAGCATAAAGCTTACGTGAAAATCCTAGCATAAGATTTATCTTACGCATAAGCCTAGTCTTACGCATAAGGTAATCCTACGCCTAAGTTTCTCGCCTAACTTTGTGTCTCGCATAACTTTAGTGTCTTTTCCTACTTACAGCGTAAGCTAAACCTACGCGTAACTCTTGATTATTCTGGCGTAACTTTGGTGTTTTACGCATAAGTGCTACTTGGTTTATTATGATTTCTACGCCTAAGGATACTTCATCAACAAATGTTCATTCGACTACAAAGATCCATCAACACAAGTTATCAAAAAAAAATTATACGTTCAATTTGGCGGGAAAATTTGAGTAAAATTTATTTTTTAGGGGAGACTAAACGTTCAATTTTTACGCGAGATTCAAATTTTGGTTTAAGCTGTGAAAATTTTGGTCAAAAATTCAAATTTTGGGCCTAAATTCAAATTTTACGGTAAAATTTGGCGTCAAAATTGTCATATCTCAAATTTTCTTACAACCTTAGAATTGAATTTTATAGTGAATTTCAAATTTTGAGAGTCAAAATTTTTCAAAATTATTTTGGAGGAAATTGCAATTCACTATATCGACCTTACGTGTGCTATATCGACTTTGCACCTTTTCTTCTCTTTGATTCTTACGGGGGTGAAATGGATTACGATCATAAAGATCCATTTGTGGCATTGAAAGAAGGATACATGGCTCGCTTTGGCATTGAGCGTCGAGACATCATCAAATTCGCGGTATCCATGATCGTTCAAGGTGAAAGAGTTGATGTACATGAAAGGAATGCTCAAATGAACATTGAGGATGTTGTGATTCTTGCATCCGTCGTAATGCGGACAATGAGGTTATAGCATTGGAAGCGAGGATGATGGCGGCTACGGAGAAGATATCATTCTTAACTACGACACCGAGCCCAAGCGTGACGAAGAACAAATGGTTGAGGAAGATATCTTACCCACCTATGACAACGACACGAGCGGATGGTCGAGGTACAATCTCGTTGATCATATTACATTGCAAATGCGACACAACATCTTGAGCAACTGAATTTAGTAATAAAGGAGAGGTTGACGGTGTGTTGCACAATGTCGAACAACTATCTCATATACGAGCCCTCACTTGTTAACAATTCAAGCTGAAAAGGTCAAATCAAACTCTTGAATCTTAAAATATTCTTCTCAAAAGACCATTGCTCGGTTTCATAAAGATTTTTCAAAACTAGAGGCACATTGCATCTCTCTTGAACTTAAACTACAAAACAAATCTTTTCTTGAGAACACAATGGTGGTTTTCAAATGAACAAAGTAATCGTGTGGATACATTAGTAAAGAAAATGAGCATTTAAAGGCTCAAATTCAAGCAAAGGGCTTGCACATGTTGCTTTACAAAACAAGCGAGAAGATTAGCGACAAGAGTGTGGATACTAATTTTCTAAACCAACAATCTTGGGAAATCGTCTCTACAACCTTTCGAAAACAATATGTACTTAGACAACCAAGCGCATTTAAATCGAGCGTTCAAAATCTTCAAAACCACGGTTTCCTCCCGAGTTGTTGAGAATAATCATTTGATAAAACCGGTCACTCCACATTCACGGCCTAAGAATAATGCTTACATTTTACATTATACTTGTTTACATTAAACCTCAACTTGTGGTCGCTCTGGCAAATCTAGGATTAGTTCGAGCAGTGTGTCTAAATTGAGCATTAAAGTAAAGATTCATATGATTCAAATAACACGTACAAGAAGCGTGATCTAGAAAAGGCTAGGAAAATGGCACTTCTTCAAAAGGATGGAATCTTAGGTTCACGACCTAGTGTATCACCTTCGAGTGTATTCTTGAACACTACACCGTAGTAGCAAACCAAAACCTAAGTTAACTCAACAAGCAGATTAGAAATAAACCCATTGATCTAAATGTAAACTATCGAAACCTAATAGGTGGATCCATATAGGAATGAGACTCTTCCCAAAAGAAGTTTCAACATCCCTAGATCTAACCTTAGATGGATATCAACGGGTAGGATTTTCAAAGCATTAGTCTTAGGTGGATTCCTACGAGGCAAGATACTAAGTAGTTGCACCAAAACAAGTGGGATACCAACACCATCCATCCACGAGGCGGAAAGGAAATCATCAAAATAGCATGTTCGGTGTCAAGAAGATAATTGACACTACATCTTTATCTTCTAACATCGGAACCCAGTTACACTGGGGATCCATGTTTTCTCTTTCTTGCCCCCCTTCTATTTTTCTATCACGGTACAATGACTATGGCTCCTCTTGCAAAACAACGTAGGACCCATTTCTCACCGTTAAAAATATCATGATCCATCATTTGTTCCACCATTGTACTTAATCGTCATGAATTAGAAACATTGCTTGCTCCTCGGTTAAAGATTACGCCAAAAGTCGTGCTTCAAATGTATCGAATGTTTCATTGCACAACCGATAATACTCTAATTTCGGATACACAGAATCTACAACAACAACGAATCTTATATAATGAAGATCAAACTGCTTCCAACAACAATGTCACGGTGATGATCAACATAATGAGCAGAGATGTTTTATCGCAGTTGATTCACGAGATATTTATGGGGCTTCACACTTGTTCGATCAATTGGACATACATGGTTTATTGTCTCCTTATACATGGTTTCGTTGTCTTCAATTCATCATCAACATCGTGGTGTATGATTACGAATCATTGAAAACATCGAGGGAGAGAGTGTGTAGGTGGTCATTGCTTCCTTGTTCTTCTACATGCTTCTTTGCGAAAACCCAATGCCTTCTTGAATTTCTTCAATTAGAGGGAAGAAATAAGATGATCTGTGGCTCAAAAGTCTCACTTTGGTGTTATCGTCTCAATTTTACGGGTG
Source organism: Chrysanthemum lavandulifolium (assembly GCA_022545495.1). Taxonomy (NCBI): domain Eukaryota; kingdom Viridiplantae; phylum Streptophyta; class Magnoliopsida; order Asterales; family Asteraceae; genus Chrysanthemum; species Chrysanthemum lavandulifolium. The sequence continues at coordinate 220,217,934 of CM040240.1, read as the reverse complement.
ATCTTGTGTGAAGTTACCCAAATTTGATGTTATGATGCCTCACACACGGTCTTGGTATCGAGTTATTGCATATTCACAGGTGATTTGTATTCCGAAAGACCACAACATTCAGGGGAAAGTCGTATCCTTTCATCTTTCGTGGTTTGTTTGGTGTGATGCGTCTACATACGTGAAAAGATCTTGTTGATATCTGGCATATTACCCTCGAACGGATCTTCCGCAATAAGTCTGATTTTCTTTGTGTGGTTTACTGCTCATCTACAAATTCGCGCATCTTGAAACCTTCAAAGTTAGAGAAATGTAGACTTCATCAAAGTTTCAAATCGCTAAAGGCGGTTGTCGGTTTGAGGGAAGGCGGTTGAAACTTCTTCAAGATGGCTTGTGCACACATTACGATGTACAACCCGTAATTGTCAAGAAAGGACCTGTGGTATGCTTGATTGCCACAATCCTTATAAAAGGGCGAAAGCTTCTTACTTTTGAGTAAAACCTATCAAACCTTTCATTTTTCAAGGTTTTGCTCAAAGGACAAGTACTTCCGTATGATTTTCAAAACCTCAACCGTTTATATCACTAGTTGAGGGAGTATTTGAATTAAAACTTTGTTCACAAATTGTTCATAGTGGTCATCTTCCATGACACTCGAAATGGTCATATTTATTCTCAACTTTTCAAAATAACATTTTATATGCCATTTTGAGGGGAGAAAATTATGTGATAAGAAATATGTTGTGTAAATGCAAATGAATCTTTGTGTAATAGACTTAACCAACGAATTGTGGTACTAAAGCTGTTAGTAACTCGAAAAGACTTGTCCGGACGGGTAATAATTTCAAGCTAGTTCGCTAGTAATGTAAGCGTGTCTCATGAAAGGACTTGTCCAAGTAGAAAGTACCATTCGAGAAACTCTTGGTAGACATGAACTCGACGGGTATGACAACCTTTCGAGGTTTGTCTACACCTTCAAGATAGTTATTAGAGCTAGTTGTCACCTAAAAGGCGACAATGTAACTCTTTAACTATGCAACGTAACCGTGTCTCATGGGGAGTGTCTATCTTGAGTTGATCAATTCAAAGTCGCGCTCTTCCCACACGGTCTGATTTCCGTCAAAACTCTAAAGCACATGTGGAGGAGGAGTATTTACGCTAAAAGATAAAACTCTCACGATGGTTCAAACATGTTTTTATTTACAAATCCTTTGAGAGATTTTCTTGAAAATTGGTTTTATGGCAACATAGGTTAGTCATGGGTGATAAGGTGACTAAGGTTAGGAATAACCGTCCTATGATCCGCCAGAGCGGAGGGATCTACCCAAGGACATCACAAATAGTTAGTACTTAGAAGTCCTTAGGTACGATTATAAAAGGAAAATGAGAATCGAGAGAAAGAAGGAGTTGAAGAATTAAAAGAAATGCAAAGAAAAGGGTGAAAAGAAATAGCCCTCAAATTATACAACTTAGAAGCGGACACGGGTTCAATTCATATACTCTTGGTTGTCATTTAGTGACACCGGTATTGAAGATTAAAAGTCGTCATGGACCCGATGGCGCATGCACTAAACCTTCTTAGCCACTCAAGTTTCTCTCTCGAAGCTTGTTTCATTCTCACAGAAACCCTCGTAAACTATTGGCTTTCTCTTAGAGATCATTTGGTATTGAAGAAGGAGACCCTCTCCCTAGTCTCCGCTCGGGAAAAACCAAAATGCACTATTGAGTCTAGAGCCACGAGATTCATCAAAGATCTCTTAGGTACACTTGGCGTTCAACAATAAGAATTTCGGTGAGTGCGTTATCGAGTCCTTCACGGATCTTAGCAATCATCGAGAACATTTATGAGAGGTTCACATCGTGATCCTTAGTGATTGAATGGAAACTCTGCGCGGTCAACATCAAACGACCCTAACAAACGGTCACGGTAACTCCCGTGGATTACGCTTAGTATGTCTCAAGCAGGTCTGATCGTGAGGTGATGCTTGGTATACCTCGACTCATCTGAATCAGTAGGTGTACTTGGTACATCGCGTTATCTCACTTGTGGGACTCTAGTTCGAGAGCGGCCCTTGTAAGAATTAGAGTTGTGTTTTCACACTATCTTTGTTAACACTCTCGAGTTCGCACTGTAAGTGCGGAATCCGCTTATTACTAACCGTTTTAATTGTTTCCTTCTTATGGAAGCTCGGGGCGGGATGATCGTGCGATTCTTCTCATGCTCACGCCAAAATCATCACTAATGGAAGTTCTATCCAAAAGCAACACAGCGATCGAATGATTCTTCGTCAAATCAAAGAATCTACAAAGTTAAAGACTTAAAGAACTTCATCGATCTTGAATTCCAACGTCAAAGAGCGTGTGAGCATGTTGAAGAATGACGTGGAGACCTTGTGATGGCGAAGCGGCGCACTGAAGCGAGACTTGATGCGAACAACAACATACTATCACTTTCATCACAAAGAACAATGATCAAAGAACAAAGTTAAAGATGACGTCAAAGCATAATTGTTCAAAGAAAACTATCTCTACACTAGGAGATTGTTCGAATCAAGGAAATTCTTCTCACAAGAAAGAAGAATGTCGGAAGGCGTCAAAGCTACTATTACATCAACGCCTTCACCATTTTCATCACCAACACTTGAGGGCGAGATTGTTGGAATCACTCCTAAACCATAATTCAAGTGTTAGTTACTCATATGTAATAGGTAGCTTATTATGGCCTTTATGTTTGTTTTAGGTCAAGCTTATGTAGAAGGCCCATAAGCTTAGGCCCATGTCCAATAAGGAAAAGGGAAGGAGTAGGAGTGTTGCCCTAGCTCCTTGCCTATAAATACTATGTAATAACCCTCACTTGAGGGTTGGTTGTTCAAGTTTTCTCTTTCACTTCATACTCTACGCATAACTGTCTTAGTATAACGTGTGTGTGTGTTTGGTTTATTTGTTCAACCGCCTTTATCTCTTTCTAGTAAGCTTGTGTGGTAAATCTTGTGACCTAACACTTTTTGTATGCAGAGAACTGTTTTTGACAAGTTAACAAATCAGTCTTAGTTTTTTTATTTTCCAAGGTGAGAGCGTTAATTTGCTTTTTATGTTCATGTTTCAGTTGTTCTATCTCAGACAACAAAGCATTCTTCGGAGCGGCTAGATCACGCATCTGTCTTTCTAAATATTTTTCGTTTGATGAGATTTAGCAAAGCGGCTTCAAAACCTTTTCACGGTTTTCTTGAGTTTTGAAAAAGTTGAGTTGCATTTGTAAGCATTCAAAATCCTTGGTTAACAGTTCATTTTACTTTTAAGTCGATTTAATGCACAACATTCTTCAATTTGGGATTGTTGGTCTTTAAGTAAAGAGCAAGATACGGATGAGGCAAAAGTTCGGCGGTTCAACATGAGTCACAACATGATCATTACTTAGATCCTCAAGTATAACCACGGAGTCAATTTGATTATCAATGGAAACCATAAGGTCATCTTGATCGTCAAATGTAACTACGGGTGTAATTAATCGTCGAATGAGATGTGGATGACTCATTTGAACATTCCGAGCCTTGGGATGCGGATGTTGGCGGAGATATTAGATCGAGATAAATATGGTTTGTTCGGTGCACGAGACAAGCCATCGATGTCATCACTGGGCTGTGTCACTTATGTGTAACTCATGCATATTAGCCATCAACATAACTTGTGCATTGGCACTCGCAAGTCCTCCATATCATCATCGAGTGCATCGCCATAAAACTACGTTCTTTGTTTGTGAGAGTTCCACCGACTTCATCCTTAAGAGCCAAAAGAATTTGAAATAAGCGCGCCCTTAGTCCTCGGCTTTGGGCATGCATTAACAGTGTGTCCTTCTCATTGCGGTTGTAGCATCGAAGACCGGTCAACCCATTCGAGCATTTCCTGTTCCACCACTTGAGCTCTGTTGTTGTTCCTACCCATAGCATTAAACCCTTGACCACCGCCCATCGGCGACCATAACCACGATTACGAACTTCAACTCGTCCATTATTCATGACTGATTTCGTGTATTAGATGAGGAGCGAATACGATTGTTGGATTTGTTGGTATAACGGCTAAAAGCATTAGCAATCATAACAAATCCTTGTTGCAATGCTTGAGCGGATCGGATTCCTCATTAGTTTGACTATGAAGTGCTTGATCATTGTTGTTGTTGTAAGGAACCAATTGATTTTGTTGAGGTTCTTTGTGATTGATCGCTTGGTGTGGAGGCGATTGGTTGAGTTGCTTGTTGAGGAGGATAAGCTGTTTTGAGCATACAAGGCAAGTTGTTGATTTTCCGGATGTGTAGGTGAATCAATTTGAGCACGGAGAATCCTTTCCTTATCAACTTCCTTTTGATGAGGCTTCAAGTAATCGTACAACAATCCGTATGTAGAATGATGCATGTTCTTCGCAGCGGAGAAAAATGACACACTTCTCCCATTCGGGACCAAGACTACTCGGGAACTTAGTATTAGCGCAATTCTTAGCATGATGATGTTGTGTTTATCCAAATCATTTATGATGTCTGAGAATCGATGATGATAAGACTCTAGTGTCTCTCCAGGTTCAATCATGAAGTGTTCATAAGCCAAGTAAATTTTGGATTCCATGTCCTCTTGATTGAGTGCAGATCCTTCCATAAGAAGATGAATGTGTTCCCACATTGCCTTTGCAGTCTTTTGAGCATCAACACTTCGAAGAATTGGGTTTGGGAATCCTAAAAGGATTGATGAGTGTCTAAATACTCATCATTTTTGTACAATATAAACTGTAAAATCATCTGAAAACACTCAAAAATACATCAAAATGATAAAAATATCACAAATCAGTGTTTTATGTGTTTCAAATGCAAAATTATCAAAATCAGATGAAAAACGTATCAAGTTTGCAAAATTGGCGGTTTAGTCCCCAAGTTTCATAAATTGTCAAAATAGTCCACGAGCCATAGTTTCAAAAGCAAAAGTCACCAAAGGTCCTTTTAAAATCAAAAGTTGTCAAAATAAGTCTTTGGTGAAAAATATACAAAGTTTGAGAAATTTACAAAATTGGTCCTTGAGTTTAAAATTTGGCGAAATAGCCCTGAAAATTGCAAAATGGCAAGTCTGGTCCTTATACTTTTTGAAAGTGTCATTTTCAGCCCTTGGATCAAGTTTGATGAATTGGCAGATTAGGTCCTTTCATTTTCAGAAATTGCATAAAGGCCCTTTGAATATTAAACCCTTATACCCATTTGGCCTGGTCAATACATTCTGGACCCCTGTCATTTATCTATTTTGACCCCCCATCATATATTAGCCTGTGGTCAAACCAGTCAAACCAGTCAACTATTCCCCTTTCCCCGTTTTCCTTCCCCATGTCTGCTACTCCCTCCTCCAGCCACCAACACAAACCTACCATCCCAACTCTCACCACACCTTGTTCCCCCCACCTCTGCAAGCCTCCAAGAAGCATTAAATGCTTCTTCACCTACCATCTCAATCCCAACTGGCTTATAAGAGTTTGGCGCCAAAAATCCATTTGAATGGCCAGGATTGTTTTTAAGCCATCCAACGGCTAGGATTGGTGGGATTTCATCAGAAGTGAGAGAGAAGATCTTTGGATATAAAAAGAAAGCAAATGGAGCAAAGAAAAGGAGTCTACTAGTTTTTATTTTACCTTTAATGTCGTTTTTTATGTTAAAGTTTTAGTTTAGTATCAAACTTGTAATCTTTTGTTAAATTGTGTTAACTTAAAGTATTTAAGTGTATTAAAACTCAATTCAAGCATCAATTTCAGTTATTGTTACAATTCTCATTTTGTATCCACTGTTGAATTTCTCAATCTCAAAATCATTGTCAAACCTGTTAGCAGTCTATTTTCAAGCTTAAACAAGCTCTAATAAGCTTGTTAAAGCTTTGTTTAAACTTACATTTACATCTCAAACAATATTGGACATTGGTCAATGAAAGTCAAAGCAAGGAGCAAAACTGATGCAGGGATGATATGGGTTGATTCATAAACCTTGCTTGCATTAAGCTTATTACACCTTATTACATCACCATCAGTCTTAAAATTTGATTCAAAGTTCAATTTAGTCAAAATTACAATCTGTTTCAAAAAGTCAAATGGGGTCAAAAATTGAATTTTTGCAGAACTTGCAGATTGTGCACAGGTTTCATTAGAGCTTTTTAAGGTCTGCTTTTTGGTCTATAAGTAGTTTACTAGGTGGTCTTTAAGACCTCTTATCTGTTTTTAGCTTAAGCTTTCTGGATAAGCTTGTGCATAAGCTCTAAGTCAGGACCTGTTGCCCTGCTCCAACTCAGTATTCACTGAGTGTTTTTCTCAGCTTTTGTGCAAGCTTGCACAGAGCTTATAAAAGCTTTTTAAGGTCTGGTCTTTTGGTTATAAGTAGCTGCCTAGGTCTAATTTAGGGCTTAATATTTGGATTTTGCTCTTAGGCTTATTTGAGTGCTTATTTTGGGACTGCTAGTTGGTACCCAAGCTGTTTTAGGACTTTAATCAAAATTATCAAGTTTGATCAATCACAGTAATCCAGTGTTTGAAGCTTATTGTTTTTAGTTGCAAATTGGTTAGTTTAGTATATTGTAGCTTCTGTTCCAGTGTGGTAGCTTATTTTGCTCATTTGCTTATCAAGTGCTTATTTCAATAAGCACTTGATTCATCAGTTTCATTTTCTTCCACATAGCCTACTGTTTTCCATTTTCCTAGCTTCTTAATATTATTTTAGAGTTTTCCTGAAATTTTCAGATTTTTCCTAATTGTTTTGCTATTTTTCTTGATTTTAATTAGTTTTAAGCATTTTAATTAGCTTTTAATACAAAAATTCGAGAAAGGTTCAAAAAATTAATTTTCAGTTTTCTTAGATTTAGATAAATATAAAAAGTAAAAAGTAATTTTCCAGATTTTTCATAGTTTATTTTGTAATTTTAGTAATTTAATTAGTTTTTAATAGTTTTAATTCATAAAAAATAGAAAAATAATCGAAAAATACAAAATAGTTTTGAAAATTCTAATTTGATATTTTAAATTTTCCATTTCATAATTTTATTTTTCTAGCTTTATTTCCTAATTTCTTGTATTTTAGGTAATTATTAAATAGTTAAAAATAGTTTTTAATTAATAATAATTAGATAATTAGTTATAAAAATAATTTTCTTTTTCTAAATATTTTCTTTTATCTTTAGGTTTGTAAAAATATCATTTTCATATTTTTAGGGTTAATATTGTGTAAGTTTCACGTTTTAGTCTGTACGTTACGTAGTTTTTAATTTAAACGTACGTTTTTAATTTTAAACGTTCATCACTTTAAATATAGTGATAGCGTTTATTTAATAGATTTTATCTTTTTAATTTCCTTTAATTTGCATTTAAGCCATTGTAATTTGTTGGCTTTGTTTGTAGTTATAATCAATTCATAATCTCTTTTCCATTCAAATTCCTCGATCACTACACGTTTGATAAATCCATTGCATAGCTCGCTGGGACATAACGACCCGGGGAGACTCTATACTCTCCAGATCTTCATTGCATTCGTGCTTAGGCAGTTTTAAGTTGGTTCTGATCCGCCATTCACAAGTGGCGAGCTTGTGTGATTTAGCTTGATTGTTGGCACGCATCAAATTTTAGCGCCCCGCCGGGAGTGTCTTGATCTATCTTCCGTGTAGTGATTAGTTGTTTGAATCCTCACTCATTTGTTTATATCATCCATATCTATCTATATATATATCCATATTTTCTTTTAAAAAATCCAAAAACCAAAAACGACTAAAGCGTATAAAACACAAAAATATTTTCCTTTTGTTTCTATATATGTATCAAAATAAAAATACAAAAGATTAGTCGTTTTCTTTAATAAATAACAACTTAAAAGATTACCACAGAAACCAAGGCGTTGCACTACCTAGCTGGGGTGCGACCATAATAAGTTTCGAACTAAAGATTTAAAACTTGCCTTTGTGTCCTTGTGATTGGTGTACCTTTTTCAAAAAGCCATTCATCTTAGGATTATTGGTAAAGTTCATTGTTGTTTTGCCTTGATCTTGTGTTAATTGATTTTGTTGTGATATCGGCGTTTGAACCGAGAAAACCCATAAAGATTCTTCTCACACCGATTTTTATAAAGCGTCTTCATAATTCTCATTCTCATCGAAAGATTTTCATAATTCCCATTTCTCTCCTTAACTCGAGATTCCTTAGAGTTAACTCTAGTGTATCTTTTCGCTCTTCTAGATCTGTGAGCCCATTTCGTGAGCTTGTCAAGATTCCAGAAGGCGTGTCCATGACTTTCTGCTCCTTGGTCGGATCGAGATCCGGTTGCTCACACTACTTCCGTTATCATGGCGGAAGAACGCCTATATGTGAGCTTCTCCGGGCACCCATCGGCGGGTATGGAGATGCTATCGTTATACCGACCATCGTGGTGAAAATTTTGAACTCAAGACCGGTTCTTGAATCTTGTAACCTCAAATCGAGTTCTACGGTTTTGGCGGGACGATCCTCATGCTCATATTCGATGGTTTAACAAGATTGCATCTACCATCAAGTATAAGAATGTCCTACGATCTTTGTTAAGCTTCTTACATTCCCATTTTCTCTTGAGGGCAAGCCGGTTTGGCTTGAAAACAACCCCTCGATCTATTGAGACATGGGAAGATCGGTGAAGAAATTTGTGAATGAATTCTATCCACCTTCCAAAACCACGAGTATAAAAATGAAATCATCAAATTCACTCAAAAGTTTGATGAACCCTTGATGAATCGTGGGATCGTTTCAAGGAATTGCTTCAAATGTCCTCACCACGGTTTCTCGAGTTGATGCAACTCGATACTTTCTACAATGGGTGAGTCAATCGATCAAGATTCTCTCAATTCCTCCGCGGGAGGAAATTTCCTAAACAAAAGCTGTCAAAGAAGCTTTAGCGATCATTGAAAATAAGTCTAAAGTCCGCCTTTGCACGAAGCAAGCGGTTGTTTCCCAAGTCGGTGTTGGACCTTCTTCTTCTTCATCGCCTGGTGAGTCGGTCTAGCACCGATGCTAAGATTGATAAACTCACGGAAGCTATCAAGCTTTGGTTCTCTCCAACCAAAAGAAAGTCTCTTTCCACAAACTTCACCTCTGTGAAGTTAAGAAAGTGGAAGTCTGTGTTACTTGTGGTGGCCCCATGCTTATTACAAGCTGTATGGCCACCGATGGTAACCCTTTGAAGCCAATGATGTGGGCGGGATGTCTAATCGGGAGGCAATCAATATCGTGCTCACAGAGACCCGAACCACCGCCCTAACCACTACTACGGACCTCCGGTTTCAATCAAAACCAAAACCGTAATCGAATCGAATAGACCAAACCAAGGTTTTCAAAACCAAGGTCATTTCAATCCAAACAACGGTTTTCAAAATCGAATCAAAATTTCCAACATCAAGGAAATTACAATAGAAACCAGTCGTGGAAATTTCAACCTGGGGTATTTTCATGGTAATAACCAAGGAAATTTTCGAATCAAGGCCCTAATCCTAACAATAGAGGCGAATTTTCTGTGCAAACTCAAGCCATTGTTCCAACTGGACCATCATCGATGATTTGTTGAAACAATTCATGAAATCGAGAGGAAATGAATCGGTTGTTGGTTAGCGATTTACGACATCAAGAAGTCTTTAAATGATCGACCCTCGGGCTCGGTACTTTACCTAGCAACACGATCGCTAATCCAGAGGCGATGCAAAGCGATCACAACCAGTGGTGCTTCATATCTTTGGACCCGCTATTCCTACTACCTCTTCTTCCTCCCAAAGGTAGTGGAAAGTGAACCTCCGACACACAATGGACCTATGACTCAATGCCTCCTCCACTGTGGCAATAAGTCAAGTTACCAAGGAAACAACGGACAAGGTGCATTATTCAAACCCGAAGTACCAAGCACGTCCACCTTGGTAGTCCAACCTCGAGTTGTCCGAAACCCAAGTCAAATCAAGGAGTTGTTTTGAACCTCCTGTAGCTCTGTTGAGAATCAATCCAAATCTTCTATTCCTTACCCCTCGCGTTTACATGAGCAAAGCTCATGAGAAAGCTAGTCATCGGATGGAAAAATTCTTTCAAATTTTCCAAGAGCTTCATTTGACATAAGCTTCGCGGATGCCATCATGTTAATGCCCAAGTTTGCATCTACTACGAAACACATGTTGAGCAACAAGGAAAAGTTGTTTGAAATGGCTAAGACTCCTTTGAATGAGAATTGCTCATTTGTTACATTAAAGAAGCTTCCAGAAGCTAGGAGATCCCGGAAAATTTCTTCTTCCTTGTGTTTTCACGGGATGATTGAATGCTTTGCCCTTGCCGATCTTGGTGCAAGCATCAATCGATGTCGTATTCGATGTGGAAGAAATTGTCTCTTAGGAACTTATTCCTACCGCATGACTCTTGAGCTTGCGGATCGTTCTATCTCGCGTCCCTCGGCATTGCCGAGATGTATTCGTGAAAGTAGGAAAGTTCCATTTTCCGGTGATTTTGTGGTTGTTGATTTCGATGCCGATCATCGGGTTCCTCTTATTGTTGGTCGAGGATTCACGAGAGCGGGCGTGCTCTCATAGATGTATTTGAGCAAGAGATCACTCTACGTGTGGGTAACGAATCTGTTACTTTTAACCTCGATCAAACTTCGAGGTACTCCTCAAAGTGTAATCTTGAATCGGTTAATCGAGTCGATTTAATTGATATTGCTTGAGGAGTACTCAAGAGTTTCTTGGTTATCTTCATAATTACGTGGGTGGGGATTCACCACATCTTCTCAACCTATCATTGCCGACTCTTCCCATCTCTCACTCCGTTTGAGGAGGTGACTTCCTTCGGAAGAGATCGATGAATTCTTGGCTCTTGATGAATCAATTCCACTGGAATTGATGGTGTTTATGATTCGAGAGGATATCCTTTATCTTGAGCAATTTCTTAATGAAGATCCATTACCTTCACTCCTCGAAAGAAATCACAATTGAGGAAATCAAATCGGTGCAAACATCTCTCGATGAATTTCGAGGTTGAACAGGACCTACCTCCTCATCTCGAGTATGCATTTTGGAGGGTGATGATAAATTACCGTCATAATTGCTAAAGATTTGGTGAGGAGAAAGCGCTCTCATAAAGGTCTTGAAGTCACACAAGCAAGCAATTGCTTGGAAACTCTCCGATATTAAGGGTATCAACCACAATTTTGTACTCACAAAATCTTAATGGAGGATGACTTCAAACCGGAAATCCAACATCGGAGAAGGGTGAATCCTAAGATTCACGAGGTTATCAAACAAGAGGTTCTCAAACTTCTTGATGCGGGTCGATTTACCCAATCTCGATAGTCCTTGGGTTAGCCCAATTCATTGCGTTCCAAAAAGGGTGGCATTCTTGTTGTCACGAATGAAGAAAGCGAGTTAATTCCAACTCGATTGGTTACGGGATGGCGTGTGTGTATTGACTATCGCAAGTTAAGCGAAGCCACCCGTAAAGACCATTTTCCTCTACCCTTCATGGACGGATGCTTGAGAGATTAGCGAGGAAGCGAATACTATTGTTTCCTTGATGGTTTCTCGGGTTACTTCAGATCCCATTGATCCATTGGATCAAGAAAAGACCACATTCACCGCCCATACGGGACGTTTGCCTATAGGCGTATGCCTTTTGGCTTATGCAATGCTCCCGCGCGTTCCAACGATGTATGATGGCAATTTTCCACGACATGATCGGAAACTATGGAGGTGTTTATGGATGACTTCTCGGTCATTGGGGACTCGTTTCATACATGTCTCCCACTTAGACAAAATGTTAAAGCGGTGTGAAGACACCAATCTATGTCTAAAGCGGGAGAAGAGCCACTTTATGGTCAAAGAGGCGTAGTCCTTGGCCATAAGATTTCAAGAATGGGATTGAGGTAGATAGAGCAAAGTTGATGTCATTGCTAAACTACCTCATCCTACTACCGTCAAAGGTATTAGGAGCTTTCTTGGTCATGCTGGGTTTTATCGTAGATTTATTCAAGATTTCTCTAAAATCGCTCGACCTATGACCCATCTTCTTGAAAAGATGCTCCTTTTATCTTCTCTCCGAGTGCATCGAAGCTTTTGAAACACTTAAGAAAAAGCTACGGAAGCACCCATTCTAGTTGCCCATTGGGATTTACCCTTTGAGCTCATGTGCGATGCAAGTGATTTTGCTATCGGTGCGGTCTTGGGGCAATGCAAAACCAAACATTTTCACCAATCCACTACGCGAGCAAAACTATGGTCAAGCTCGGACCCATTACACCACTGAGAAAAAGAATTATTAGGCTGTGGTGTATGCGTTTGAGAAATTTCGCCATACCTTATCTTAACCAAATCGTGGTGTATACGGACCACTCGGCACTCAAATATCTCTTTGCAAAACAAGATGCAAAGCCGAGATTGCTCGTTGGGTTCTCCTCCTACAAGAATTTGATATCATTATTCGTGATAAAAAGGAGCCGAGAACACAGGTTGGCGATCATCTGTCGATTAGAGAACCTCACCAAAATGTGTTCGAGAAAAGGAAATTAATGAAACATTTCCTCTCGAAACACTCAATATAGTTTCTTTTAGTGGAGACTCTTCTACCCCATGGTTTCTTGACTTTGCAAATTACCATGCGGGTAACTTTGTGGTGAAAGGATGTCGTCCCAGCGGAAAAATAAATTCTTTAAAGATGTGAAACATTATTTCGGGACGACCCTACTTGTTTAAAATTTGTGCGGATCAAGTCATCGGCGATGTGTATATGGTCGGGAAGCTATTGACATTCTCAAAGCTTGCCATTACGGACCTCTTGGGGACATCATAGCCCCAACTACACCGCCAAGAAGGTATTTGATTCGGATTCTATTGGCCCCAATCTACAAGGATGCCCATGAATTCGTCAAAACACGCGACGCTTGTCAGCGTCACGGAATATCTCAAAGGAATGAAATGCGCAAAGCGCCATTCAAGTGTGTGAGATTTTTGACATCTGGGCATTGACTTTATGGGGCCATTTCCTTCTTCCGTGGTAACAAATACATACTCGTGGCCGTTGACTACTTGTCAAAATGGGTTGAAGCTAAGGCTTTACCCACCAACGATTCGAGTTGTTGTGAAATTCTTGAAATCTCTGTTTGCTAGGTTTGGAACTCCACGAGCCATAATCGGTGATCGGTAGTGCGCATTTCGCAATGACCAATTTGAAAGAGTCATGCAAAAGTATGGTGTAACTCACCGTACTCTCTGCGTACCACCCACAAACAAGTGGGCAAGTGGAAGTTTCTAACCAGGGGGATAAAGAATTACGAGAGGGCGGTTGGCGAAAACCGTGCCTCTTGGTCGGATAAGCTAGATGGCGCACTCACGGGCCTTCCGTCGACTTACAAAACACCCATGGTGCACTCCATACAAGGTGGTGTGCGGGAAGGCATGTCATCTACGGTTGAGCTCGAACACAAGGCATCTTGGGCCTTGAAGCATGCTAATTTCGACATTCAGACGGTGGTGATCACGGAAAGTTCAAATGAATGAATTAAATGAACTCCGTGATCATGCTTACGAGAACTCTTTGATCTATAAACAAAAGACAAAGAAGATTCATGACTCGAAAATCAAGAACCGCGTTTTCAACGTTGGTGATCGAGTCCTTCTTTTCAACTCAAGATTGAAGATTTTCTCGAAAGCTCAAGTCCCGTTAGTGCGGTCCATTTACTATCGCTAAGGTTTATCCTTATGGTACCATTGAGTTATCTCAACCCGATGGTCCTAATTTTAAAGTGAATGGTCATCGGTGAAGCATTACTTTGGAGAGGACATTCCATCCATGGTTGTCTCGGATCTTCAAACTTTCCCCATGAACCAATGAATGCGGGATCGAGTCAAGCTAGCGACTCGGTAATCAAAAGCGATAGCATGCCATATTTACATCTTTCACCTCTTTCTACCACCCTAGTGTGGGGGGTTGCCCACATGTTGTGTATATAAGAATGTTTCTAAAAAAAAAAAAAAAAAAAAAATCTTTCTAAATAATGGCGTAGTATTTCCCTTTCACGTTCTTTGTTTCGGCATAACCGCGGTACTTTGAATATTGAGGGCAATATTCATCTCTAGTGTGGGGGATTCTCACGAATTTTATCATGTAATTATATCGTGATCCCCGTTTTGGCCAAAATTTTTTTTGGAGTAAGTGTTCTACACTTACTCATCTTGGTTATCGATCCGCCATGTCTCGTAAGACAAAAGGATTAGCTAATCCGAGAGCAAGCGGCTCTTGGTAAAGATTTCTCAAATCCGTTTATATGGCTTGCAATTTGCCCAAAATTGTATGGTTCTCATTCACCATATCCTAAAAAGTGAAGAGTTGGCTAGCCCGCAAGTTTATGGCTTGTGGTAAAGGCGATGGAAAAACCATAATTGGTAATCACTCACCAAAGATAATGTTGATAATTTATCTAAGAGTTGGCTAGTCCGAAGGGTGCGGCTTCTAGTAAAGACAAAATCAAATCCGTTGAAAGGCGGTGGTTTGCTCAAAATCGCATGGTTATCGGTGTACCATGGTTCTTACTTGAGCTGAAACATTTGGCTACTCGAGTAATGGCTTTTGGTAAAGAGATTAAAATCCATTATGTTTTCTCAAATCATTGCTAGGGACTAGCAATATCTCGATGTGGGGATTGATGAGAGTCTAAATACTCATCATTTTGTACAATATAAGCGCAAAATCATCCGAAAACACTCAAAAATACATCAAAATGATAAAAATATCACAAATCGGTGTTTTATGTGTTTCAAATGCAAAATTATCAAAATCGGATGAAAAGCGTATCAAGTTTGCAAAATTGGCGCTTTAGTCCCCAAGTTTCATAAATTGTCAAAAATAGTCCACGAGCCATAGTTTCAAAGAAAAAGTCACCAAAGGTCCTTTTAAAATCAAAAGTTGTCAAAATAAGTCCTTTGGTGAAAAATATACAAAGTTTGAGAAATTTACAAAATTGGTCCTTCAAGTTTAAAATTTGGCAGAAATAGCCCCTGGAAAATTGCAAAATGGCAAGTCTGGTCCTTATACTTTTTGAAAGTGTCATTTTCAGCCCTTGGATCAAGTTTGATGAATTGGCAGATTAGGTCCTTTCATTTTCAGAAATTGCATAAAGGCCCTTTGAATATTAAACCCTTATACCCATTTGGCCTGGTCAATACATTCTGGACCCCTGTCATTTATCTATTTTGACCCCCCATCATATATTAGCACGTGGTCAAACCAGTCAAACCATCAACTCTTCCCTTTCCCGTTTTCCTCCCGTATACTCGCTACTCCTCCTCCACCACCAACACAAACCTACCATCCCAACTCTCACCGCACCTTGTTCCCCCACTCTGCAAGCCTCAAGAAGCATTAAATGCTTCTTCACCTACCATCTCAATCCCAACTGGCTTATAAGAGTTTGGCGCCAAAAATCCATTTGAATGGCCAGGATTGTTTTTAAGCCATCCAACGGCTAGGATTGGTGGGATTTCATCAGGAGTGAGAGAGAAGATCTTTGGATATAAAAAGAAAGCAAATGGAGCAAAGAAAAGGAGTCTACTAGTTTTTATTTTACCTTTAATGTCGTTTTTTATGTTAAAGTTTTAGTTTAGTATCAAACTTGTAATCTTTTGTTAAATTGTGTTAACTTAAAGTATTTAAGTGTATTAAAACTCAATTCAAGCATCAATTTCAGTTATTGTTACAATTCTCATTTTGTATCCACTGTTGAATTTCTCAATCTCAAAATCATTGTCAAATCTGTTAGCAGTCTATTTTCAAGCTTAAACAAGCTCTAATAAGCTTGTTAAAGCTTTGTTTAAACTTACATTTACATCTCAAACAATATTGGACATTGGTCAATGAAAGTCAAAGCAAGGAGCAAAACTGATGCAGGGATGATATGGGTTGATTCAGACAGGAATATGGGTTGATTTAGGTTCAAATGGGTTGGAATCGATAGGTTAGGGTCCTTGTTTCTCTGTTTGCAAGCCATTGTGGTTTTGGACTCTTGTAAGTGATTTTCACATGATTTTGTACTTAATGTATTTGTAGTCATTATCTGTCTAGATCTGTTCTAAAGTAGTAATTAGGTTAAGTGAGCTTAGTTTAATCATTAATGCAAGTTTGTTCTGTGTTTGGATCTATTTAACTGCTTAAACAGTTTATAAAGGGGTGTTTGGTTCTGCTGATATCACTGTCTTTTAGTCTTATTCAGTAGCTAAAATTAGTTGGTTAAAGTTTGTTTAGCTCATTTAAGTTAGTATCAATCAATAATTGGTGCATGATAGTTCAAAAAGTCAAACATAATTGAAATATGTCTCACTGTTAAAACTGTTGGATCTTTGGATTTGGAAATCCTTGTTTTGTGTTTGGAATTCATAAACCTTGCTTGCATTAAGCTTATTACACCTTATTACATCACCATCAGTCTTAAAATTTGATTCAAAGTTCAATTTAGTCAAAATTACAATCTGTTTCAAAAAGTCAAATGGGGTCAAAAATTGAATTTTTGCAGAACTTGCAGATTGTGCACAGGTTTCATTAGAGCTTTTTAAGGTCTGCTTTTTGGTCTATAAGTAGTTTACTAGGTGGTCTTTAAGACCTCTTATCTATTTTTAGCTTAAGCTTTCTGGATAAGCTTGTGCATAAGCTCTAAGTCAGGACCTGTTGCCCTGCTCCAACTCAGTATTCACTGAGTGTTTTTCTCAGCTTTTGTGCAAGCTTGCACAGAGCTTATAAAAGCTTTTTAAGGTCTGGTCTTTTGGTTATAAGTAGCTGCCTAGGTCTAATTTAGGGCTTAATATTTGGATTTTGCTCTTAGGCTTATTTGAGTGCTTATTTTGGGACTGCTAGTTGGTACCCAAAACTGTTTTAGGACTTTAATCAAAATTATCAAGTTTGATCAATCCTGTAATCCAGTGTTTGAAGCTTATTGTTTTTAGTTGCAAATTGGTTAGTTTAGTATATTGTAGCTTCTGTTCCAGTGTGGTAGCTTATTTTGCTCATTTGCTTATCAAGTGCTTATTTCAATAAGCACTTGATTCATCAGTTTCATTTTCTTCCACATAGCCTACTGTTTTTCCATTTTTCCTAGCTTCTTAATATTATTTTAGAGTTTTCCTGAAATTTTCAGATTTTTCCTAGCTGTTTTGCTATTTTTCTTGATTTTAATTAGTTTTTAAGCATTTTTAATTAGCTTTTAATACAAAAAATTCAGAAAAGGTTCAAAAAAATTAATTTTTAAATTTTCTTAGATTTAGATAAATATAAAAAGTAAAAAAAGTAATTTTCCAGATTTTTCATAGTTTATTTTGTAATTTTTAGTAATTTAATTAGTTTTTAATAGTTTTTAATTCATAAAAAAATAGAAAAATAATCAGAAAAATACAAAAATAGTTTTGAAAATTCTAATTTGATATTTTAGAATTTTCCATTTCATAATTTTATTTTTCTAGCTTTATTTCCTAATTTCTTGTATTTTAGGTAATTATTAAATAGTTAAAAATAGTTTTTAATTAATAATAATTAGATAATTACTTATAAAAATAATTTTCTTTTTCTAAATATTTTCTTTTATCTTTAGGTTTGTAAAAATATCATTTTCATATTTTTAGGGTTAATATTGTGTAAGTTTCACGTTTTAGTGCATGCGTTCGTAGTTTTAATTTAAGCGTCGTTTTTAATTTTAAACGTTCATCACTTTAAATATAGTGATAGCGTTTATTTAATAGATTTTATCTTTTAATTTCCTTTAATTTGCATTTAAGCCATTGTAATTTGTTGGCTTTGTTTGTAGTTATAATCGATTCATAATCTCTTTTCCATTCAAATTCCTCGATCACTACTACGTTTGATAAATCCATTGCATAGCTCATTTGGGACATAACGACCGGGAGACTCTATACTCTCGGATCTTCATTGCATTCGTGCTTAGGCGGTTTAAAATCGGTTACGATCCGCCATTCACAAGTGGCAAGCTTGTGTGATTTAGCTTATTTGTTTGGCACGCATCGAGGATATATTGCATCGCAAGCTCATCGACTTCATAGTGTAGAAGTTACATTGGATTGAGGTCTGCAACAATAGCAATGTTTGATTGTTCATCTCTTGGTGGATTAGCATTAGGATCTCCGGTATAATGACGAGGCATTTGAAATGGACCTTCCAAGATAACCTTCTTTAAGAACTTTCCATGTGGCTTCTTCGGATCACAAAACCTAAAGAACCGAATTACCCATTGATCGTAGTTTCCTGGAGTGAGCATTGGAGGTCTATCAAGTGATCCAGCCTCATAAATTGATTGTTGGCTGCTTAAAGCTTCACACATCTTTGCAAACCAAGTGTGTTCCTTCATAGTGTTCCTTGATGGATGTTGATTGAAATCGTTTATGTAGGGTTGAACTTGAAGACTTGGTGGTGTTTGAACCATTTGTGGTGGAGGAATTGCTCCAAGTTGTGGAGTATGTTGTTGATTAAATTGTTGTTGATAAATTGCTTGTTGTTGATTCCATTGTTGATGTTGTGGACTTAGTTGTTGTTGTCGTTGAGAATAAGTGTAAGGGAAATAGTTAGAGTATGGTGGTTGTGACATGTTGAAAACTTGTGTTGGTAAAATGGATCTTTGTAGTCGAATGAACCTTTGTTGATGAAGAATCCTTAGGCGTAGAAATCACAATAGCCAAGTAGCACTTATGCGTAAAACACCAAAGTTACGTAACAATCAAGAGTTACGCTGTAGGTTTAGCTTACGCGTAAGTAAGAAAAGACACTAAAGTTATGCGTAGACACAAGGTTAGGCGAGAAACTTAGGCGTGGGATTACATTATGCGTAAGGCGGGCTTAGCGTAAGATTAATCTTAGGCGTGGGATTTCTGGCGTAAGCTTTATGCTTATGCGTAAGTTTGGGTTTTATCCCAGTGATCTTTTACACTATCACAAAGGCAAAAGATATCTAAAGTCGACGTATTTTCGGGCTTATCCAAGCAAGAAAACACGGAGTAAACCACTGGCGAAGATCAAACCACGGATAATGTTACGCGTAGAACTAGGGTTTTGATACGCGTAGTTCTACTCGTAAGATGACTTTTGCCCAAATATGTTTCTAAACCAGATTTTTGTGATGAAATAGCTTCAATATCACCAAAATAGCACAAAAGTGTGAAACTTGATGATCCAAAGCGTCAAAAACAGTTATGCGTAGAACGAAACCCTCGTTCAAAACCAAGCTTAAAAGCTATGTTCCACGCGTAAAGGTTGAAACTTTTTTTCAAAAACCGTTATTTTAACACTTTAAAACAATGAAAGTACAAGAATCTTGGATTCAAACGTGTAAAAAATACGTTTTTAAGCAAACCAAAGTTTTGACCACGTTTACGCGTAAGAACGAAAACAAAAACTTCAAAAACAAAAGTGTTCACCCAACTATTTGGCGATTGATACCTTTGTTAGGTCACTAGTTTTACAACACAAGCTTAATAGAAAGAGATAAAGCGATTGAACAATAATCAAAACACACACACGTAATAATGTAACCGGTTATGCGTAGAGTGTAGTGAAAGAAATAAATTGAACAACCAACCCTCAGTGAGGGTGATACAAAGTATTTATAGGAGGAAGCTAGGGCAACACTCCTAGTTCCCATCCTTTCCTTTATGGGCTTGGGCCTAAGCTCATGGGCCTTCTACATAAGCTTAAGGCTAATAACAAACATAAAGGCCATAATTAAGCTAACTATTACATGTGAATTACTAACACTTGATTTAGGTCTAGGAGTGATTCCAACATCTTCCGTGTAAGTAGTTGGTGAGGAGTTTAGGGATTCAGTGAGTTATTGTCATCACTCACTGAATTCACCATCTTCTTCTTGACTCGGTCTTCACCCCCAAGTTCCGCCTTGCGGGTGGGAGACTTCTTCTTCGCCTCTTCTTGAGTATCTCGAAGATGGCTCACCGAGAGACTATCGCCAAATGACCTGTTAATGTTTAAGGGACAACACTTAGGGTATTTTCTATTCAAATCCTAGACTTAAGGGGTTTGGGTATTTACTGAACCCAACATTTTCCCCAAACGTTGCAACCCTTCCCGCCAACTGGTTTTTAACTAACTTTCGGTTATGGTTTTCATTATATTATTGATCTCTTACACAACATAACAGATATAACAATTTTCTGTGTATTGCTTTGATTTCTCGTGCCTTAGAAACAAAGTGTTGTTCTCTGTTTTATCCAATTGAGAATTTCTTGATACCCGAAGCATATAGGGTCGAAATACTTTAATCTGATAGTGATCCATACACAATTCAAAGAACATATCAAGATTATTATCACCCCCACACACCTGAATTCTAACAATAAAACACATATGACAAAGAATATTAAAATCATAATGAACCCCAACCCACAATGCTTGGACCAGTATCTATCGACTAACAGCTGATACCTAAAACGCGGTTGTGTACACTATTTTCCAATGCAAACGTACATTATTTTCCAACAATCTATCCCCACTATTTTTTAAAACAAAAATATACTATAATAAAAGTTATCACCTCTTACTATCAATTTGCAAAACTGAATACTAAAAATGGAGTAAATGGTCTTTTCATACGTTTACTAAATTAAACGAATATTCGCGTAAAGCGATGGTATATATCGGCAAATAATTATATTTGCGAAATTGTGATTCTGGTTTGCCCGTTGATTCAGAATTTACGGGTTCAATTTGTAGTAATTGGGGAAAAAGATCGTGGGTTAGAAAAAAAAAAGGGTTTTGCTACAAAAAAGTTACTAAAGTTTCCAAAAAATTTGTTTACTATAGTTTTATTTTGTTCACTCAGGTTACTAAACTTTGAAACTTTGTTCACTCAGGTTACCGAACTTATAAAACTATAAGTTCACGTTATCGAACTTTGAAAGTTTGTTCACTCAGGTTACTGAACTTATCAAAAAATATACATACGGGTTACACATACAAACACTGAATTTATCGAAGTGTATGCTTCCAAAGGTTCAGTAACCTGAATGAACAAAATGAAACTATAGTAACTTAGGACAAATTTTTAAAAAACCTTAGTAACTTTTTTGTACCATAACCCGAAGAAAAAAGATAAAAGTTTATGGATGAAAGAATATTTAAGATATAAATTTAGTTTTAGTTGATGTTACTATAAAGTTATAATAGTCCATTAACATTACTTAATTTTAAGCTTTTAAGTTTTAAGAAATATCATTGACTCTTTATAAGAGCAACTGTGTAAATTAATATTGATAGAGAAACCTTGTATTTTTTTTCTTTTTAAATTGATAAAAACGTAGATATCGACCAATATTAAAAACTTATTGACATTTTAAAAGTAGTAGAGATTGGTATTGATAGAGCAAGTGACTTAAACTTGTTTTGAAACAAAAGTAAAATAGTAAACTTGTAATTTAAGCATTTAAGTTTAATGTGTATTATAGACAATCAATACTACTCAAATTTTAAGCATTATAAGCAGCAGAGATTAATTAATTAATGAACCCATGTTCTTATCTTAGCTTAATGCAAAGTTTTCAAAATTAAAACACAAACAAACATATTTACAAGCATTTGTCAATTAACTTAGTTTCATTTAAATGCACTTCTAATAATTTTGATATGGCACTTTAAAACTAAATAGAGGTTATAGTACGAACTTTTAAAAATTGTCTCTATCTTATCTTATCTTATCTTACTACTTAATAATGCATTTGGGACTTTCTTAAAAAAGAAGTCTTAAAAAGTGTAAGCCAACACACTTGCTAATATAAGGAAGTCTCACATTGTAATATAAGTCAACACTTATAGTAATCTTCCATAACACGGTTCATGAAAACTGATATTACAAGTGCATTTACAGCCCATTACAAGTCTATTGTAACTGCCAAACCAATACTGGTAACATATAAAACTGAAAAAAAAAAATTATTGATTTACATTAAAGTGTCAGTTACGAAATCTCAATATAAGAAGCACACCTCCTTTCAACATTCGGGAAAAAACATAGATTTCAGATTGTACTCTTATCAAAACCTTATAATGATTCAAACACGATCTCGTCATAATGGTCAGTCAACCCACGTCCGTTAGTCGACCGAGTCGCCACCATTGTGACCAATCGGTTGTGGAAAGCAATTTGGACGAATGTAGCATCATCACTGTCAACAACTCCTGCCAACTACAAGACTCAAAACAAAATGAAAAATAAAAGATCTCAGACTTGGTATTCATGGCACTGATCTTTTTAGATCATACCAAAAAACCATCACAGATCTTTAAGAAGCTCCACCTCTTTGAATATACGAAAATTATAAAGAAAGGATATATAACAAATTTGTTATAACCTTTCTTTATTTCGGTAGAAGAAACACAAGAATAAATCAAAAGACCTACCCGAGACCAATGAAATGATCTTGAAGCCGAGTACTTTATTCAAATAACAAGGCGAAAGGGGATATTGGAGGTTCATTTCGGTTGGTTTGAAGTGATGTTTGTATTCAGAAGTTAAAAAGTTAAAAAGCATAATATCAGTGTATGCGTTTGAGATTCAAATTTTAGAAAAGATTAGATAAGGTATTTTGTTGAGTGGGTGCAAGAGAAGAGGAAATGTGAGTGACTGCATAGAGGCAGTGATTATACTGGATTAGGTTTAAAAATTAGGGCAAGTGCTTATATCCAAAATATTAGGGTGGTTAGTTGTAGGGGTGTTCATCGGTTCGGTTATCGGTTTGTTCGGTTTGTTCGGTTCGGTTTGTTCGGTTAATTTTTTTTTTTGGGCATAACCGAAAACCGAACCGAAAACCGAAAACCGAACACCTAACCGAACCGAAAACCGAACCGAATTACCTAAATTTAATATTTTTTTCATTTTTATATATATTTTTGAAAAAATAATAATTTTCAAGCTTAAAATATTAAATCTATATTATTTTATATATATTTTTGAAAAAATAATAATTTTCAAGCTTAAAAATATTAAATATATATTATAAAGAGTTTTAATATATTTTTTAATATAAATTTATAAAAATATATATATTTATTTAATTTCGGTTTTCGGTTCGGTTTTGGTTAACCGAAAACCGAACTTTTATTTCGGTTCGGTTCGGTTTTGGCAATTTCGGTTCGGTTACGAGTTCGGTTCGGTTATTTTCGATTATTTTCGGTTCGATTCGGTTTCAGTTTTCGGTTTATTCGGATATTACCCAACCCATGAACACCCCTAGTTAGTTGTATTGTTCTTTGGACTTTTAGGCCTCATATTCTTATATTATCTTTGTTGGGCTTGTGTCCGAATTTTTGCATGAGAGTTTGATAGGTGGGTTGTTAACAAATATTGAACCAAAAACTGTTTTTGTTGTAAGAAATGTCATCGTTTGTGTTTGTGCGTTGATAAATTAAAAGTAGTATGTATCGAATATATAAGGGATATATATAGTGTAAAATGAAAAACATTCGTCATGAAAATATAACCCAGATGCCGCCGCCGCATTCTTGCATCTCTCTAGCTTTATACACATCGGCTTATTATTCGCAAAGTCATACATCTTACAAATTTAAAACCCGTCGCAACACGCGGGCTATGAAAACTTTATTCCAATCAAAACCAAAGAGTTGTTATTATGATCCTTTGATACCAAACAGTATCATGTAAATACTACTACTCGTAATAAGTAACAACCATTAATACAGTGCTAACTGCTAACTAACACAGATTTTAATAAAATTGAATGCTGGTGCATATGTATTGAATGTTGGTGCAGATTTATTGCTTTGCGTTGACGCTTCCAACACCTAAGTATAACATATCAATTTATTGTCATCCGTATATCAGACACACACGTAGTAGTATCTCATATGCACACACATTTACTATAGTTAGTGTTATTGCATATTTGCATACACATATCTACATATATCATAACTGTTAAATGATCATAGATGCCTCTTTCACCCGAAAACAAAGATACAGTGCCAAGAGATGCAGGCGCAACGTTTGTCCTTGAATCCAAAGGTATGGATTCAAACTTCTATACTACGAAGTAGTCTGTTAGGATTAGCTAACTGTATGGGTTTATCAGCTAATTTACATTTTGAAAAAAAGCCGATAAGCTAACATTTTTCGGCCTATGAGTTTGTCAACTTAGGCTCAAGTTTATAACATTTTAAGCTGATAAGGCCATAATATAAGTTAATCCAGACAACACCTTATGATTCGTTACTCTGAATACTAAAAAGGTTATATCTTATGATGTTTATACAGTTATACTTGACTGTACTGTACTACTCGAGTTTATACCATTAGAAATGAGATTGTTGCATTTTCAAATTTTTACGATAACCTTGTAACTTGTATATCTAAT
Organism: Chrysanthemum lavandulifolium; assembly: GCA_022545495.1. Lineage (NCBI taxonomy): Eukaryota > Viridiplantae > Streptophyta > Magnoliopsida > Asterales > Asteraceae > Chrysanthemum > Chrysanthemum lavandulifolium. Next base: position 220,193,527 of record CM040240.1, on the reverse strand, counting down.
ATTGCTAATCCTGGGATTTTAATAACAACTTAACTCGTATTTTAACGAGTTAATGACACAAAGAATCCTTCACTGCACCTTACAACATCTTATTTATATGTTTCCGAAACAAGAACAAACGTAAAGTTGAATATTCAAACTAAGTCCTGCTTACACTTTTTGTGGTTGTGTAATATAGGAGAATGGTGGCACGCTGGATATCATCTAACGACCGCGATAGTAGGACCAACGATATTAACATTGCCGTATGTGTTTAGAGGTTTGGGATGGTGGCTGGGATTCTTTTGCTTAACAGTTATGGCTGTGGTAACTTTTTACTCTTATTATCTAATGTCACTTGTGCTTGAGCATTGTGAAAACTCGGGTCGTCGTCACATTCGCTTCCGGGAACTTGCCGCAGATGTTTTGGGTAATTTTCTTTTCAGGTTCTATACTTCTATGATCTATTTACTTAAAGCAACTTTATGACATTACATATAGCTCAGACTTCTGAACTTTAAGACAATACTACATTTTAGTAATTGCACCCTAAAAATGGTATAGACCACCACCATATATATGCTAGGTTAAAAGATCACTGTATATGGATAAAAACACATGTAATATGAAAACATTCGATTGCTAATTTGCTGAAAAAGGTTTGATCTTTGACACATATTAAGAGTCAGTTTATATGGTCCATGAGCCATTTTGAAGACTTTGATCATTGTGCTTTCCATCTTGTGGTTTAGATTGCATGTTGGACCTTGAGTGTGGATGTTTCTTTTTCTTTTATTATTACTTAATAAGTGGGTTCAATCCTTTATTCTTTTCTTAAATAAGAAACTAAGGGAGTGTTTACTTTCCACTTAACCAGTGAGCCTAATCTTTTAACTCATCTTAATGGCGAGGTCTACCAAAATATCTCTCTCTCAATTAAGTATTACGTAGTTAATATGACAATGTGTCCAAGACACTTAGAGGATGTTTCTTTTTTAGTTATGAAGAAAGAATAGTAAAACCCATTAATTTAATTGTATTTTTTTTTTAAATGAGACACTATTTTTTTTATTTGATCTATATCCACAAGACTTAAATTATATTGTCCTCTCAATTAAAAGACTTATATAATTAATATGTCCCGCTATTCTTTTCTCATAACTAAAAAAAACACGCCTTTAATTTGATAAACACCTCATAAACTAAATATTTTATATCTACCACACTTGATCCTAAAAAGAAAAGAAACACCCTGAATTCCCTTGAGTTGGTTTGCGAATTTAAGTCTCATAACTAAAGAATCTTGTTCCCTAGTTTGTGTGTTTGTGGGTCTCCTCCAAAAGGTCACACATCAAACAAGTTCATATGTTGTGGAAAATTTGGTTTCATTCAATATAAATATATCATCACAATTTTCGTACATTGCTTTGGAATCTTCATGTCGACTCTGGACTCACAACAATGAAAAAATGTGTTGAGAGGATGGACCCATCTTTTAAGTTTTGAAACAACCATTTAAGAGGTAAACGAAGAAGACTTTTTTTTTTTTTTTTTTATTATTTTTTAATATATATTTTATTTTAAACGGCCAAGCTTATTTATCTACATATAAAAAAAGCGAAAAGTTCGATATAGATCCAAAATTCTGTGATCCGATGAGCCAATAATAATAATTCGTTTTTTATTATGATAAACTTTCACCCTTTTAAAAAATTAAATATCTCGCAAACCGTTAATCGTTCTGTGATAAAAATTATCTGTCATGACGAAATTAAATTATCTTTTCATAGATATCTTATTAATATATATTTTAACCATTTTTTTTCAAAATTTGATCAACAAAATCGTATATGATTCGATTTTACGAATCATATATGATTCGTAAAATCATATATGATTCATAAAATCGAATCATACATGATTTTGAAAATCACATATGATTCGTAAAATCATATATGATTTTTCGGACGGAATTTTGAAAAAATGTTTGTCGAAAATATATAAAGTGCATATCTATGAAAGATAATTTAATCTCGTCATGATAATATTTTTATATTTTGAAAATTACCGTTTGTAAGATATGTTGTTTTAAAAATGTGAAAATGATTTTCTATTAATTTAGATAAAGATGGAGGTATGATTGGTTCGTTTGTTACATAAGCGAATATGAGTTCTATATTGATGTCAACTCATAAAAAAAATTGTCAAATTTTGAAAGTGAAATATTAAAAGTTAATGATGAGAGAAATGTATGATATAATTAATACTCTTATTAAAACACATCATTACTCAAAAGTACAATAATTTATTCACATTATACAACCAATTAAAAACATATCTACCAAATTAAAAACAACCAATTAAAACACACTTTACTATAAATTACAATAAAAATTTCACAATGTACAATTTAAACAAGTTACAACATAATCCAAAATATAAAATAATTAAACACACTAATTAATATTATTTTTAAAACACCCTAAAATGAAAAGTACATGTTATTATACGCATTATACAAATTAATAAATCACACAAAGCTTCATACAAGTTAACAAGTTGATGGTACATATAATTTTGAAAATCGGACTGGACCAACGGGTTCAACCAGGAACCGGCGTCGCCACCGTTTCGATTAACCAATAAGAGCATCTGAAAACAAACGAGAGAGGACCCGTTGAAACCGATACAAACCGGTGAATCATGTCTCATCGAGATCTATTTCTCCGGTTAATCATCACAGGGTACCCGCCGCCGCAACGCGCGGGTATCTGCTATACTATATATAAAAGAAAAACCAAAAAGTAAAAAGTGAGAAGTTGAAACTAAAAAAAGAAATACTGAAAACATATATTTTAAAAGCAAACTATTAATACATATCTAAAACCGGGTTGACCCGAGATGCTTCAAACCCGGTGGTTGACCCGGTTTAATTTGACCCGTTTTTTACCCAACCCTTCGGGTTGACTCGGTTCAAATCGACCGGAACGATTCAACCGGTTGAACCACCCGGGTCGAACCGGGTTTCAAAACATTATATTTAGGGTGCGTTTGGTATCCCACTATGAGAATGAGACTATAACTATAAAAGTGATTAAAGATATTTGTTTAAGATGAGGGGACTCACCATTATGATAATGAATGATATATATAATCCATACTCCATATACATCAAGTGAGCTAAGTATGGATCTTTCATAGGTGAGAGACCCACCACTAGTATCAAACTCATACCCATTGTCATTATGACATCATATAAAACGCACCCTTAATCACTAAGGGCCCGTTTGGTTTGTAGATGGGTTTAGGATTAGGATTAGGATTTGGATTTAAGTTTAGATTATGATTTGATGTATGAGAGAGAATATATATTATAAAATAAGTAAATGATTAATTAATGTAAACTAAAACATTTTTAAAATTGAAATAGAGGTTAAAAATTATTTTTAGCTATTAAAAAAGAGAAAAGACAAAATTAAAAACCACATGGCCCACGTGAAAGTAGTAAACCCAGCATATCTCACTGGCTTTGATGGATGCACGATATTTAGACATGAGACCCAATTATTAAGTTTAGGCATTGAAACAAACATGTTTTTTGACTTTCAACCTCTAACCCCAAAGTAAAAGACACCTAAAGGGTCTAGGTATAACAAACAAGCCTCACTAAAGAGGGAGAAAAGTACAAAACATCATATTTACAAGAAGAAAATCTGCCAAAAAACAAGCTAAAACATGTAATAATCAAAAGGGTCTAGGTATTCAGGAACATATTGTGTCAACTAGCGAAGTTAAGGAAACACAATTTGTTAAATCAATTGAAAAAGCAGCTACTGATGTGCCGGATCCGGAGGATCCTTTGAAAAGAGATCCGGCTAGTGTAAACGAAGGGATCCGAGCATCTGCAGCAGCAAAGTTTTATGAGAAATAAAGGTCCATCATTTTCTAAACTAAACACATTTATGAGAAGACCAAATAATGTTTATCCGAGAAGTAACCACCATCAAATGGGATGGAATCCTAATGTACAAAACGGTTTTCCATTTCAAAACTTTTCACCATGGAATGCTTTCTCACCTTTTCCATATATGCCTAACTTGAATGAAATGTATAACACTAATGGACCTGTGCACAAATGGGGACCAAACTTTTAAGTTAATTGTTTTCTTAGGTGTGCTTAAAAGTCGACCTAGATCCGGATGAATGGATCAAGGATAGCGAGTGCACGAGGCACATGGCCGGTAACAAAGATTTGTTTTTCACATACGAATCTTTCAATGGTGGAAATGTGGTATTTGGTAATAGCAAGAGCAAAATCATCGGTAAAGGTACAATTTCTCAAAATCTTTAACCATTAACGATGTGTGTCATGTAGAAAACCTAAACTTTAACCTTCTAAGTATAGGACAAATATGTGATAAAAAGTGCAACGTACTTTTTAGTGAAACTGGTAGTAAAATATTGAAAAACGGAATTACTATAGGAAGAGGCATTATAAAACATGGAGCATATGTCATTAAAATCGGAAAAACCAAAAAACAAACTTTGTCTTACTTCTATTGATGATACTTCGGCCTTATGGCATCGAAGATTGGGTCACGCCAATATCGACTACTTGATCGCTATCATCTAAAGAACTAGTAAGAGATCTACCATAATTAAAATCGAACATCATTTTGTGATGCTTGTAGCGTGGGAAAGCAAGTCCATGCTAGTCACAAAGCTAAAAATATGGTCTCTACTACTAAGTGTCTAGAACTACTTCACATGGATTTATTTGGTCCATTCGCTATTTAAAGTTATGGAGGTAACTACTATACTTTGGTTATAGTGGATGATTACTCTAGGTACACATGGACTAAATTTTTAAAGAATAAAACTGAAACGTTTGATTACTTTGAAATATTAAGTAAGAAAATCCAAAGACAACTAGGAAATCCTATAGCATCTATTAGAACGGATCATGGTAGGGAATTTGATAATGAAGCGCAATTTGGAGCTATTTGTGATGCTAATGGTATTACTCACAATTTCTCGGCTCCTCGCACTCCATAATCAAATGAGGTAGTTGAAAGGAAACTGAGTCGCACCATGATTAATAAGCAATCTATTCCTCAAATTTTTTGGTGCAATACCCTTGATACATCAACCTACATACTTAACCGAGTCCTAATTAGACCATTCTTAGGTAAAACTCCATACGAGTTACTTCGAGGCAAAAAGCCTACGTTAGAACATTTTAGAGTCTTTGGGAGCAAATGTTTCCTACTTAACACTAAATATTACCTAACTAAATTTGATCGTAAATCAATCGAAGGTATCTTCTTAGGTTACTCTCCAAATAGTAAAGCTTATGTTATATTAAATAAAGAAACAATGAAGGTTGAACAATCTTTAAACGTAAAATTTGATGAAAGTCCACCTAAACTTACCCAAGCTCTTGTCGATGACGAGATAATCAAAAGTGAAGCCATATAAATCAAGGAAAATATAAATAAAGGAGATGAACCATTAAACAATGAAATCATCATTATTAAAGAGTCTAAAGATCATCCCGTAGAGAAGGTTATAGGAAAGTTAAATGAAAGAACCTTGAGATCTCAAGTCCAAAACCAAAGTAGTTTATTTTGTTTTATCTCAACCATAGAACCTAAAAATACGCAAGATGCCATAAAAGATGAAAGTTGGGTAATGGCTATGCAAAAAGAGTTAAATCAATTTATTTCTAACGATGTTTGGACACTCGTCCCACCCCCTAATAACCAAACCGTAATTGGAACTAAATGGGTATATAAAAACAAGTTAGATGCAAACGGTGTAGTGTCTAGAAACAAAGCTAAACTTGTTGCCCAAGGGTATAATCAACAAGAAGGCATAGACTTTGATGAGACCTATGCTCCCGTGGCTAGATTAGAGTTTATAAGAATATTTCTTGCTTATGCTTGTGCTAATGATTTTAAGCTTTTTCAAATGGATGTTAAAAGTGCTTTTCTAAATGGCTTTATTAATGAAGAAGACTATGTAGCTCAACCTCCGGGCTTTATCGATTTCAAAAAACCTAAACACATGTACAAACTAAAGAAATCTCTTTACGGCTTTAAACAAGCCCCAAAGGCTTTGTATGATAGACTCAAATCATTTTTAATCAAAAACAACTATACCATGGGGTTAGTTGATAATACACTTTTCACAAAGAAAAAGGAATCACATATAATTATTGTTCAAATATACGTGGATGATATTATATTCAGATCGACTTGTCAAGATATGTGTGATGGTTTCTCAAAAATAATGCATGATAAGTTTGAAATGAGTATGAGGGAGAACTAAGTTTCTTTCTTGGTCTACAAATCAAATAACTAGAAGATGATATCTTCTTTAATCAATCCAAATACATAAAAGAAATGTTAAAGAAATTTGGTTTAGAAGAGTCAAAACTCATAAGAACACCAATGTGATCCGATACTAAACTTACAAAAGATGAAGACGGTGAATCCGTTGATAACACAAAATACCGTGGCATGATTGGTAGTTTTTCTCTATCTTACGGCTAGTCAGCCGGATATCATGTTTAGTGTTTGTCTATGTGATAGGTTTCAAGAAGACCACAAACATCACATCTAGAAGCCGTCAAAAGAATATTTAGATACATTAAAGTGCGACTCGATTGGGATTATGCTATCCTAAGGAGCAGGGGTAGAAACTATTGTATATCGGATTCGACCATTCGGTGACTATGTTGACGAAAGAGTACAAGTGGTGTATGTACTTTTATGGGATGTTGTTTAACATCTTGGTTCTCGAAGAAGCAAACGACATTGGCCATATCAACAACCGAAGCCGAATATGTCTCCGCCGGCAAAGCATGCCAACAAGCACTATGGATGAAACAAGCGTTAGTTGACTACGACATTTATCTAAGTGACATAGCCATTTTTCATGCGACAACAAAGGTGCTATTGATTTAAGCAAGAATCCGGTGTTACACTCTCGAAGATTAGGTCACGCCAATATGCGACTTCTTCAATCACTATCATCCAAAAAGCTTTACTACCAAAGACTCAAAAGTGTAGTAAAGCTTTTTGGATGATAACGATAAAAAGAAGTCGATATTGGCGTGACCCAATCTTTAAGATTGTAACACCGGTTCTTGCTTAAATCAATAGCACCTTTGTTGTCGATAAAATGGCTATGTCACTTAGATGAATGTCGAGTCAACTAACGCTGTTTCATCCATAGTGCTTGTTGGCATGCTTGCGGCAGAGACATATTCGCCGTTGTTGATATGGCCAATGCCATTTGCTTCTTCGAGAACCAATGTGTTAAACAACATCCCATAAAAGTACATACATCACTTGTACTCTTTCGTCAATATAATCACCTACATGGTCGAATCCGCGATATATAATAGTTTCTACCCCGTTCCTTAGATACCATAATCCCAATTGAGTCGCACTTTAATGTATCTAAATATTCTTTCGACGATTTCTAGATGTGATGTTTTAGGTCTTTTGAAACCTAGCACATAGACAAACACTAAACATGATATCCGACCGACTAGACGTGGATGAAGACTACCAATCATGCCACTAAGATTTTGTGTTATCAACAGATTCACCATCTTCATCTTTTGTAAGTTTAGTATCGGATGACATTGGTGTTCTTATGGGTTTTGACTCTTCTAAACTAAATTTCTTTAACATTTCTTTTATGTATTTGGATTGATTAAAGAAGATAGCATCTTCTAGTTGTTTGATTTGTAGACCAAGAAAGAAACTTAGTTATCCTATCATACTCATTTCAAACTCATCATGCATGATTTTTGAGAAATCATCACACATGTCTTGACAAGTCGATCCGAATATAAATATCGTCCACGTATATTTGAACAATAATTATATGCAATTCTTTTTTCTTTGTGAAAAGTGTATTATCAACTAACCTCATGTATAGTTGTTTTTGATTAAAAATGATTTGAGTCTATCATACAAAGCCTTTGGGGCTTGTTTAAGACCGTAAAGAACTTTCTTTAGTTTGTACACGTGTTTAGGGTTTTAGAAATCGATAAAGCCCGGAGTTGAGCTACATAGACTTCTTCATTAATAACGCCATTTAGAAAAGCACTTTTAACATCCATTTGAAAAAGCTTAAAATCATTAGCACAAGCATAAGCAAGAAAAATTCTTATAAACTCTAATCTAGCCACGGGAGCATAGGTCTCATCAAAGTCTATGCCTTCTTATTGATTATACCATTGGGAAACAAGTCTAGCTTTGTTTCTAGACACTACACCGTTTGCATCTAACTTGTTTTTATATACCCATTTAGTTCCAATTATGGTTTGGTTATTAGGTGAAGGACGAGTGTCCAAACATCGTTAGAAATAAATTGATTTAACTCTTCTTGCATAGCCATTACCCAACTTTCATCTTTTATGGTATCTTGCGTATTTTTAGGTTCTATGGTTGAGACAAAATAAAATAAACTACTTTGGTTTTGGACTTGAGATCTTAAGGTTCTTTCATTTAACTTTCCTATAACCTTCTCTACGGGATGATCTTTAGACTCTTTAATATTGATGATTTCATTGTTTAATGGTTCATCTTCTTTATTTATATTTTCCTTGATTTCAATGGCTTCACTTTCGATTATCTCGTCATCGACAAGAGGTTGGGTAGGTTTAGGTGGACTTTCATCAAATTTTACATTTAACGATTCTTCAACCTTCATTGTTTCTTTATTTAATATAACATAAGCTTTACTATTAGGAGAGTAACCTAAAAAGAAACCTTCGGTTGATTTAGGATCAAATTTAGTTAGGTAATCTTTAGTGTCAAGTAGGAAACATTTGCTGCCAAAGACTCTAAAATGTTCTAACGTAGGCTTTTTGCCTCGAAGTAACTCGTATGGAGTTTTACCTTAGAATGGTCTAATTAGGACTCGGTTAAGTATGTAGGTTGATGTGTCAAGGGCATTGCACCAAAATGTTTGAGAAATAGATTGCTCATTAATCATGGTGTGACTCATTTTCCTTTCAGCTACCCCATTTGATTATGGAGTGCCAGGAGCCGAGAAATTGTGAGTAATACCATTATCATCCCAAAAAGCTCCAAATTGTGCTTCATTATAAAATTCCCTACCATGATCTATTCTAATAGATACTATAGGACTTCCTAATTGTCTTTGGATTTTCTTACTTAATATTTCAAAGTAATCGAACGCTTCGCTTTTATTCTTTAAAAATTTAGTCCATGTGTACTAGAGTAATCATCCACTATAACCAAAGTATAGTAGTTACCTCCATAACTTTGAATGGCGGATGGACCAAATAAATCCATGAAGTAGTTCTAGACACTTAGTAGTAGAGACCATATTTTTAGCTTTGTGACTAGCATGGACTTGCTTTCCAACGTTACAAGCATCACAAAATGATGTTCAGATTTTAATTTTGGTAGATCTCTTACTAGTTCTTTAGATGATAGCGATTGAAAAGTCGATATTGGCGACCCAATCTTCGATGCCATAAGGTTTAAGTATCATCAATAAGTAAGACAAATTTGTCTTTGGTTCATTTCGATTTTAATGACATAGACTCCATGTTTTCTAATGCCTCTTCCTATAGTAATTCGCTTTTCAATATTTTACTACAGTTCACTAAAAAGTACGTTGCACTTTTATCACATATTTTCCTATACTTAGAAGGTTAAAGTTTAGGTTTTCGTGACACACATCGTTAATGGTTAAAGTTTTGTGAGAAATTGTACCTTTACCGATAATTTTTCTCTTGCTATTACCAAATACCACATTTCCACCATTGAAAGATTCGTATGTGAAAAACAAATCTTTGTTACCGGTCATGTGCCTCGTGCACCCGTTATCCTTGATCCATTCATCCGGATCTAGGTCGACCTTTAAGCACACCTAAGAAAACAATTAACTTAAAAGTTTGATCCCCATTTGTGCATGGGTCCATTTGTGTTATACATTTCATTCATGTTAGACATATATGGAAAAGGTGAGAAAGCATTTCATGGTGAAAAGTTTAGAAATGGAAAACCGTTTTGTACATTAGGATTCCTTCCCATTTGATGGTGGTTACTTATCGGATAAACATTATTTGGTCTTCTAATAAATGTGTTTAGTTTAGAAAATGATGGACCTTTGTTTCTCATAAAACTTTGATTTTGTTTTAGTGGAGGTGGTTGTTTGACATTTCTAACAGTAACATGAGTTGGTTTCTTCTTGTTAACAATAACAAAGTTGGTTCTAGATGAGGTAGCTACATTATTTCTACTGTTTGCTGGTATAGACCCACGGATCCCTGGTTTTACACTAGACGGTTCCTTTTTCAAGGGATCCGTGGGATCCATGACTATAGTAGCTTGTTTTTCAATTGCTTTGACGAATTGTGTTTCTTTAATCTCGCTAGTTAACGCATTAAGTTCCTGTACACCTAAACCCTTTTTATTGTTTCATGTTTTAACATTATTAAGTATTATATCTAGAGTATTAATACTCATTCTAGCAATCTTGGAATCAAGATTATCAACTAACGTTTGAAGTTGAACACAAAGCTCACATTCCCCATCTTCTTTCTTCCCTCTTTCTAAACGTTTTAATTTATCTTTTAACTCAATGACTTCCTTTTCCAAACGTTCATTTTTGTTTTTCAAAATCTTATTTTTGTTAATTACTTTTAGACTAATTTTTCAAAGTTTATCATATTCACGATGCAATGATTCATCATCTAATAATGAGCTACGACATACCTCGTTTGAGTCATTTGCCATGAGACAAATTTCTTCGTTCTCCTCCTCACTCATTCCCCACGAACCACTTACAAACGCCTTTTGTTCATCACGTTTGGGACACTCACTAATGAAGTGATTAGGATCCCTACATTTAAAATATACACGTTCATCCCTTGCTTTCTTGTCGTCTTTGCCTTTCCGAAACCCCTTCTTGTCGTCATATGTTTGCTTGACATATCTTCCTTTTCTTCTAAAGAACTTCTTGAAATCCCTTACCGCAATGGCATATTCTTCGTCATCACTTTCCGAAGAAGAGTTTTCTTCATCGCTTGAGACCTTCTTGGCTTTTAAGGCAAGAGATTTATGTTTCTCTTTCTTTTCTTTTGAGGCTTCGAAGTCTTTAGCGAGGACAAGCTCATAGACCTTTAGATTGCCTATGAGTTCGTCGAGAGTGAGGATTGACAAGTCTTTGGATTCTTCGATGGCCGTCACCTTTGATCTACACTTGGATGGAAGCGCCCTTAGATATCTCCTGACATGATTACGGCTAGAAAAAGACTCATCAAGTGCTTATAATGAGGTAATAATAGTGTTAAAGTTAACAAAAGAATTATTTATACTATCCTCATCCGGTATTGAAAATTGTTCATATTGTTGAACAAATAAATCTATTTTATTGTTTTTAACTTGTTGATTTCCTTGATGAGTTACAACTAAAGAGTTCCAAATTTCTTTAGAGGTTTTAAGCATAGAAATTCTTTTGAATTCCTTTTTAGGTAAAGCATTATATAAAACCATTTTAGCTTCACTATTTTCGGAAAGATTTTTCTTTTGATCGTCGGAGAGGCGATCATGAGGGATATTTACTTGTTTGTCGGTTTTATCATCTTTTATAGTGGCTTGAAAATCACCTTCAACAATGATGTACCAAAGATCAATATCTTTTGACTTCACATAAGTTTCGAATCTATTATTCCAATAAATAAAACCATTCGTTTCAAGTAGTGGAGGTCGTTGCATAGATTGCCCTTCTTTATAATTTTCAAAACTCATTGTGATCGAAAAGTTTTTAAAATACGATTTACTTTAAAACTTTTGTAAACCTAGATCTTGATGACAATTGTGAAAAACTAGAAGGGGGGTTGAATAGTTTTGCCAATTTTAAGTTTAGTTTCAAAAACTTTAGATTCGATCTTATGTGAATTCGTATGGATGGATAGAAAGTATGAAACAATAAGTAATGTAAGTAATAAAAGCAAGTAAAGTAAATGATAGAAAGTAATGACACAACCGATTTATAGTGATTCGGCTACAAGGACACCTTCCTTGCCCTACTCCACTCCCGAGTCACCTACTCGAGAGTTCAAGCACTATGTCAACAAGCTCCTTCAACACGGCGGAGAAGCCTCACAACGTCGCTTACAATTTTTCCGGTACAAAGCTAAATACCGAGTCCTTAACACGGAGGACCAAACCAACACAACTATAATACAACAACTATGTGAAATATGAAATATAAGATCTTGCTACAGAAATCTTGTGGAGGAACAAATCAATCAAGGACCCATTGCTTGGATGACTTGTGGTATCTCGTGATCTCGCATTTGAGAAGGACCTATATAAGAATCACAACATAAGAAAGAAGAACTACTATATAGATCAAGAGATATGAGATTAGAGGAGAGAAGTAATATATGAGAGAGTTTATAAGAAGAGGGTGAGTTACGATGAAGAAATGACTCACTATTTATAGGCAAAAACCTCTACTGTTTCCCGGATCCCACGGATCCCTTACATGAGGGATCCGTCCAGTGTAATCCCAGGGATCCGTGGACGCTCCTCCTTATTTGGGTTATGGGTCATGGGTCATGGACTTTGGGTCATTGGTACCCCAAATAGATACAATGTATCTAGACATTGAATCATGGGTATGGGTTATGGATTTGCTCCATGATTATGGGTCTTGGGTCTTGGATATTACCCATCCTAATAAACTATTACAACAATTTATGTTAAATGACTATATGTAAATGCTTTACAAAAATAACATGTATCCTTATAATTTTACTTATGATAACTTTATATTTGTTATCAACAAAACACAAAGAGATCGCTAAATATGAATAAACGTTTTTACGGTTTATTTGTATTAATAGACTTCACTTTGGATTAAATCGTCGTCGACAAGAGGTAAAGAAGTTTTAGGAGGATTCTAGTCAAATTTAGCTTTTAAAGACTCTTCAACTTTCATGGTTTCTTTATTTAGTATCACGCATGCTTTACTATTAGGAGAATATCCCAAAAAAAAATACTTTCAGTTGATTTTGGGTCGAATTTGGTTAGGTAGTCTTTTGTGTTAAGTATAAAACATTTACTACCAAAGACTCAAAAGTGTTCTAACGAAGGCTTTGCCTCGTAACAACTCGTATGGAGTTTTTCCTAAGAAAGGTCTAATTAAGACTCGATTTAGAATATAGGTGGACGTGTCGACGACATTACACCAAAAATTTTGAGGAATAGATTGCTCATTAATCATGGTGCTACTCATTTCTTGTATGGTTTGATTTTTCCATTCAACTACCCCATTTGATTGTGGAGTACGAGGAGCCGAAAATTGTGAGTAATACCATTTAGCATCACAAAAAGCTCCGAATTGTACTTCATTATCAAATTTCCGACCATGATCCGTTCGGATCGACACAATAGGACTTCCCAGTTGTTTTTGAATTTTTCTACTTAAAATTTCGAAGTGATCAAAAGCTTCAGATTTATTTTTCAAAAATCTAGTCCATGTATACCTAGGGCAATCGTCTACTATAACCAAGGTATAGAAGTTTCCTCCGTAACTTTAGATAGCCGACGGACCAAATAAATCCATATATAAAAGTTCTAGACATTTTGATGTAGAAACCATATTTTTAGCTTTATGACGAGCATCGACATGTTTTCTGACATTACATGCATCAAAAAAATGATGTTCGTATTTTAGTTTAGGTAGGTTTCTTACAAGCTTTTTGGATGATAGCGATTTAAGAAGTCGCATATTGGCGTGACCCAATCTTCGATGCCATAAGGTCGAAGTATCATCCATAGAGGTGAGACAAATTTTATCATTTAGTTCGTTTCCGATTTTAATAACGTAAACGCCATGTTTTCTAATACCTTTTCCTATAGTAATACCATTTTTCAAGATTTTACTACCGGTTTCACTAAAGAGAACGTTGCACTTTTTATCACATATTTGACCTATACTTAGTAGATTAAAATTTAGGTTTTCTACGTGACACACATCATTAATGATTAGGGAATTGTGAGAGGTTGTACCTTTGCATAGATTGCCCTTCTTTGTAATTTTCAAAATCCATTTTGATCGAAAAGTTTTTTTAAAATACAATTTACTTTAAAACTTTTTCAAATCTTTTCTCTTGATGCCAATTGTGGAAAACTAGAAGGGGGGTTGAATAGTTTTACCGATTTACGTTTAGATTTCAAAAGTTTAGATTCAAGCTTAGTGAAATCTTGTGGATGAATAGATAGTACCAAACAATAAATAAAGTAAATAAAGAATACAAGTAAAGTAAGAGATAGAAAGTAGAGAAACAAGTGATTTATAGTGGTTCGGCTACAAGGACACCTTCCTTGCCCTACTCCACTCCCCGAGTACCCCACTCGAGAGTTCAAGCACTATGTCAACAAGCTCTTTCAAATCGGCGGAGAAGCCTCACGACGTTGCTTACACTTTTCTGGTACAAAGCTAAATATTGATTTCTTCCATGAGGTAGAACCAAACCTTTACAAAACTATTACACAACAAATATATGAAATAAGGAATACAAGATAAGCTACTGAAATCTTGTGAATTGGCAAATCAATCAAGGACCCTTTACTTGGATGACTTGTATGAGTATTGTGATCTCGCCTTCGTGAAGGACATAAAAGAGAATTACAACAAAGAGAGAAGAACTACAAGAATGATCAAGTGATCTGAGGTTAGAAGAGTAAGATAATGTATAAAAGAGTCGTAAGAAGATGGGTGAGAAACAATGGAGAAATGACTCACTATTTATATTCCATCTATCTACAGTTCACCCGGATCCGACGGATCCTTTACCCAAGGGATCCGGCCTCTGGGTCAGTTAAGTCCATATTTTGGATACAAACCGGGTTATGGGTTATAGACCATGGGTCATGGACTTTGGATTATGGATAACCCAACAAGATACATTGTACCCTAGTCAATGGGTCATGAGTCTTGGGTCATGGGTCATGAACTTTGGGTCATGGATTATACACAACATGATTTCATGCCTTATGTCATTCAATGGGTCATGGGTTACGGATCAAGCTCCATGGGTATGGGTCATGGTTTTTATCCAACCTTCTACATGTTTATTACAACATATATGTAAATAATTAAATGTATATATTTTACAAAACAACATGTATTCTTAGAATTATACTTATGATAACTTTATATTTGTTATCAACAAAACTTAACAAGATCAATAAATATAAACAAACGTTTTTAGTCTTTTACGGTTTATTTGTATTAACAAAGATGATTAATAGTCATACTTGTTTTCACTAGAATAAAATATGACAATGGAATATCAAGACTCTTTCTTGAAGATTACTTTTTCGAGGACGATAAGTAATCAAAGGAGTTTTATGAATTCGTATAATCTTTGGAAGTGTACAAACTGCAAGAATCCGAGTATGGATTAAAGCATGCATCTAGGAGATGAATCTTACGTTTAATTATTAAATCGATATTTTGATTTTTAATTAAAACTAAGATAACTCCAAAGTGTTTCTAAAAGCTAGTGGGAGTATTATGTTTATTTTGCTTATATCGTATATGTTGTATAACATATGGGCAATAACATTCCATCTAAGCTAAATATTAATCCTTAGCTTGGAATGAAACTTCACTTGAGAGATTTAGGAAATAAAACATACAACCTTGGAATATATGTTTAAACATATGCGGTAAATAAGTTTATCACAACTGACATACCATTTAGCAAGTCTCAATGAATATATATCTTTTGATAATATAGAACATAAATGAAATTTTATGTCTGACTTAAGGATTCATTATGTACATAGACTGAACTTTGGGGGGGGGGGGCGAATTTATTTTGGGAGGTCCGAATCGAGATTTGTTTAGCCGGGGAGGCTCCCGCCTACATAGTTTCGTCCATGATTATGTATATCATATTGTGTAGAGTATTAGTTGTATCATGCATGAGTGCAAGATGATTTGACAACATTGGTATCAGTTTGGAAGTTATTAGATAACTATTAGAATAAATATTCTAATGAAATATATTTGGAATTGGAATAAATATTTTAATGAAATATTCTATGGATGAACAATGTGGCAATTGTTGCGCAGTTGTCATAGTCAACAAACTTGGAGTTTAGGAAGGCACCAAACATTACCAAATAGATGTTATTATTTACGGATATTTTGAAGAGCATATTGATGCTAGTTCTATTGAGATGACACTCAATACTAGTCATAGCAGGATTTATCTTTGATGATGACCATGTGGACTAGTTGTGGTCAACTCAGAGCATAGTTGCATTACACATTAAAGAATAATAATGCTTTACACTTTATAAGTTTGAAATATGATTTTCATTAATACGTGTGCATACAAGTATCTCTATTAGATAACTATTAGAATAAATTTATCTTTGATGATGACCATGTGGACTAGTTGTGGTCAATATCGAGATACTTGTATGCACACGTACAAGAAATTCATTAATTGAACTCTTGAACTCAATTTTCCGAAAGATCAAAGCCTAGTTGGATTTAGTTTATGCCTTGCCAACAAGTATGATCGTCATATCTTGAGGAATGATTCTTCAACTACGATCATCATGCATTGATCTATTTAGAATTTGGATAAGGGATGTTAAAAAATAATTATTATATAATGAATTAAACTACCCGATATGTTTGTTTTCATTTAATAATAAGTTGTATCATATATTTGCATGTTTAAATCCGTGAATGATTTATATTGTTCTAAATTTGTCCATGTCGATCAACGATACGGAGTATTGTTGAATTAAGACAAATCTGATTGAATGGTTATATTCTTCTAATATAGAAGGATGTGTCCCGCCATACTCACATGATATTCACATGATTGCAAATTGGACTACCCCAACTAACAAGATTTTCAACTTTTGGATCTTTATCATCAAGTGAATCTTGTAAGTGATTTTCTTTATTTATCCTTAGACTTGAGACTCAAGAAGGTTTTGCAAGTGTGGATCTCATTTCTTGAATATAGTTTAACACTATCCGCAATTGGTAGTTATAAGGCCTATTTTCAAAAGTGTCGTGAAGCACAAAATGACACCTGAAGTCAAGATAAAATTTGTTCATTCAATTAATTTTGAAGAATGATGCCACTGGGCCCCTCGTGGGTTGACCAGATGTTTGTATGGCCACACCCAAAGGAGATTTGTATATGTCCCAACGAATTTGATAATCTTGATCAATCGATGAAACGAGAAACAAAATCATTAAATTATGGAATGACCTAGATCCATATCCATATTTAACATGGTATCGGAAACAAAGGGATAGTAAATGACTAAATCATTTAACTAAGACTTTACGAAACCACACTCGGGAATTTCTGAGAGTAATGTAGTGTTGCTAGACGCTTAACATTGTTAGTACGATTATGACATTCGCAAGTGGAAGTTATTGATTATGCTCAAGTCAAATCGGTAACTATACGGCTAGGAATAGTGAGCCTATTGGGGGCATATACGTATACACCTAGGAAACATCTTATTAATATAAGTAATATATTTATCATAACGTATTAATTATATTAAGTCACGGATTATTTAATCGATCGTTAATTATAACGCTAGACGTTATGACTAACTAATAAATAAAGTAACTAATACGTGAGGGACTTATTAGTACGAAAACCAAAACTCGTGAGGTGTTGGTTGAGACCGGTCGAACAAGAAAGGAAGGGAGGGGGTGCGAGTGTCATTTCTTACAAACAAGAGGAGGTGATAAAGTCGAACTTGAAAAACAAGTTTGAGGGCTATATAAACAACCCATTGATTTTACAAACTGTTCGACACATATGAAAAATACCCAAACCCTTTTGCATGGTTTATCAATAAAACCATACGTAGGTTTCATGCAAATATTAATTGCATGCAAACTTTCTTTTCCTACTTTGTTTGACATTCAGGCACTTTTTTATCCCTTTGAACACCATACCATTGTATCATTCGTGATAGAACTAGCATTCACCGTTCCCGTATAATAACGTGTAGCGTGAGCAACCATAGAGGTTATCTACTTTGGTAACTTGATTGGGTTTCGTGTACATCAAAGAACATATAGGCGTGTTCATAGCTTCATTATTCGTTTGCATAAACTAGCTAAAAGGTACACAATCCCGTTTATTGTTTATGTTAATTATATACATTATACTTGATCTTTTTCGCTGCGTACCCGTGTTGATATTACTTGTTTAATATGCTTAAATTCCAACACGCCTATCGAAAGTCGACGTGATTTCCAAGAAAATAACCTAGAGTTAACTCGATCCACCACTCCAAGGCAGCTTTCTTTATTTCTCATATTTTTCTCAACTGGTAAACCCAAGTAACAGAAAGGTATGGAGTCGTGCTGACAGTTAATAGAATTAGCAACATTAATCACTTAACTTATATTGACACCAATACCATAAAGTCTACTTTTCTAGATATTCACTTTAAGGCCTCATGCATCTTGAAACCAACTAAGAATCCTCACCAAGTTCTTAGCATTTTTAGCAGACCATTCGCAAAAAAAGGGCTTCAATTCATTAGCATATTGCAATAAGGATAAATTAGAACTGTCATTTGCAAGGGATAATCCATTATAAAGGAGATAACGGATCAACTTGACGAAACCCTCTCTCCATGCGAAACTCTTTTGTAGGAGACCCGTTTACCAAAAACTATCAAGATCTCTATTTAGGTATTTCAAAAAGTTACCTGTGGCAGTTTTCAGACTTTTCTTTGGTCATCCTAAAATGTTCACCAAACAAAGTTTAAACCCTAGTGTATCTCTAAGCTTACCACTAGGCAACCTTGGATAATGTTTACGTTGTGAGACAACATAACTAGTTAAGTGACCATGGTGCTCTTGATATGAGAAGATCTCGATGCTATTAACCAATTAAAATTATGATACGATGTTGCTAGCTAATCCACTACCAAAGATTTTAGGTGCAACTGTTAATAGTCACAACTGAAATTATGATGGCCTGGACATAATAATGAATCTTCATTATGCGTACTTGGTTTTCCTTCCTTCATGAAAAATCTTGTTTTTTGATGGGCTTTAATGTTGTTTCTTGTAGGGTCGGGCTGGATGTACTATTTTGTAATTTTAATTCAAACAACTATTAACACCGGCATTAGCATAGGCGCAATCTTGCTTGCAGGGGAATGTCTTCAGGTATTGCTAAAGTTTATACCCAATGCATCAGCTTAGATCACGCTACCTCTTCTGTACGTATGCGCCGTTTTTAGGAGAAGTGTCACATGGAATTATGTCATTTTACGCATATAGGTTCAGGGTTTCGCGTAAGCATTATACCGGGGCATTAAACACACTGCTTTTAAAATCCAATTTTGCACTACTAGAAATGTCGAAGTGTATTGTAGTCTTATTGATAAAATGGAAGGACTGCAATTTTAGTTATAAACTTTGGCTAATACATGTAAAATTATTTAGTCCATTAGTATACTTAACCTTAAAAATCTTCTGTCATGATAGATTTGTTGTTGCTATTACTGGATGTTTGACAACAGAAAGTGAAAGTTTGCCTTATTGAGTTTTTGACTAAAAAGTGCTTTCTTATTGCTTCTAGATAATGTACTCGAGCCTTTCCCCGAGTGGCACAATGAAATTGTGGGAGTTCATAGCAATGGTAACCGGGATCATGATCATATTGTCTCAGTTACCAACATTTCATTCACTAAGACACGTGAACCTTGGCTCGCTTTTCTTGAGCTTAGGCTATACATTCGTCGTGGTTGCTGCTTGTACTTATGCTGGTCTTGGACAAAATGCACCCCCTAGATATTATTCCTTAGAGGGCTCACAGTTTTCAAAACTTACAAGTGCCTTCACCTCTATATCCATAATCGCTGCCATATTCGGTAATGGAATACTCCCCGAGATACAAGTGAGTTTCATTTCCTTTAATTTGCAGTCCTTTTAAACTTAGAAAGATAGTCCATTCTTTTTAAACTTCTAAGTTGTATCACTCATCATCCCTGAGTCGGTTAAACTCAAGCCGTTAAATTTACCTTTTAGTTTTAACTTCTAAATATTTGGGGATTGTCGAATTATGAAAACCCAAATTTGGTTCGGTTCACGTTTAGTTTGGGAGAGAACCAATAAAGATTGGTCCAGATATCAGTTCAATGGTCATATGGTTTGTTTGTTGTATTACAGGCTACTTTGGCGCCACCCGTAACAGGAAAGATGTTCAAGGGACTTTTGATGTGTTACACGGTGATTTTTGTGACCTTTTACTCGGCTGCAATTTCTGGCTACTTTGTGTTTGGTAACAAAGCTAGCTCAAACATCCTTAAGAGCCTCATGCCCGATGAGGGGCCGTCCTTGGCTCCAACTTGGCTTTTAGGACTCGGGGTTATTTTCGTCCTCCTACAACTCTTCGCCATTGGCCTGGTATGAGCCCTTTTATGCAAATTTTCATAGTTTCATGGAACTTAATTTGTGTAAATCTATCTTTTATCTCCGAGGTCAAATAGGTAAAATCAGGAAAGTTGACGAACAACGAAACTAGTGCATCTTTTATTGCTCCATGAAACCCCTCTTTGATCATTACCATAAAAAGTTAGATCATTATAATTAAAAGACTTCTTTTTATGTGAACTATATTTGACACAATAATTGTTATATGTAAATTAACAGGACATTGGATAAGGTCAACATGACCTAATGAAACCCACACAAAAAATACCCGTTTTGACCTGTTTCGTCACATGTATGTAAATCGCTCGTTCTTAACAAATGTTAATAGTGTGTGCATATTTTTCATTTCTGCAAGAATGAAGGAAAATGACGTTATCTTTCAAAACAGGTATATTCTCAAGTAGCGTATGAGATCATGGAAACAAAATCAGCTGACGTGAACCAAGGGATATTCTCAAAACGGAACGTGATCCCAAGGATAATTCTTCGTTCACTTTACATGATACTATGTGGATTCATTGCGGCAATGTTGCCATTCTTTGGTGATATTAATGGCGTAGTTGGAGCTCTTGGTTTCATACCGCTCGATTTCATCCTTCCAATGCTTCTTTACAACATGACTTACAAACCGTCAAGATCTTCCGTCACCTATTGGATAAATAACATGATTATGGTTGTTTTTACAGGTGTTGGACTTTTGGGTTCGTTTTCTTCTGTTAGAAAGTTGGTTCTTGATGCTAGTAAGTTTAAGCTTTTTAGTAATGATGTGGTAGATTGATATTATGAACTGATTTTAGGCTTAAGTTAGTAATCTCAAACAGCTTACTTTGACCAAAAAACTGGAGTTAAACTACTGAAGATTTTTGTATGTTTTAGATTGTTTATATTTTAGATATCTATGCAATTATCAAACTGTTTGCCTGTGTTTATATATGTTTGAAAGAAAAGCGATACTGATAGAGAAAATAAAGTATAAAAAGTTAGTTTAGTTTATAGGATAGGTTATTGGCTGTTTGTTTTGGGATGAGAATTTGTTATAAGTAGAAGCAAACTATAGAGGATTAGTTTGTAGTTTAGACAAACACAGGGAGTTTTATTTATTTATTTATTTTTTAATTTTTTTTTAACAGGCAATTTTTTTTACGCTCTACACCTCCTATCTCACAAATTATATCTCATATGTCACAAATTGTACACTGTTTATAAAGGTTAGGATTAGACTTAGATTATGAAGGTGTTTGTTTGGCTTGCAAGCTGAATTATGCAAATGTCTTATGAATGTCAAATTTCATAATGATTCTATATTTGTATTCCGTCCATCATCTCAATTAGTAAGAGAAGTGATTTGCACGTTTTATATTTTCATTGAGACACTTTAATATATAAGCAATTAAAATACATTATATTTAAAATACAACTGTCTAATGCATAAATACATTGATGTGTGCCAATAAAAATTAGAAGTGCGCAAATCAATTCTCATAAGAGAATGTGAGGAAAATGTTGTTTTATACATTACTTGATTGGACTCGTAACAACGGATATTGATAAATTAAAAGAGGTTTTTGCATCTTGTTTTTCCTTTCAGGTGATGAGACATCAAATCTCAATTTGGCCACATTATAATTCGTGCCATATCATCTTTTCGGGCACAAAACAAAAATGCAGTTCCTTACACTATCTATAATAGAGAGGTTGAAGACACGTTCATTGCCGATTTGGCACACCTAACACACGTCGATCACTATTAGGGTCACCTAACCAAAACGCGTCTTGTGCAAAAAAAATTAAAACTCAGTCGGCATACAACCGGGTCTTGAGTGTGTGTTTCTGTGCTTTTGTGTGTAAGTGTGTGTGTTTTGGTGAGGTATATATGTGTTTAAGTGATGTATATTTTAGTAATGAACTTGATTGTGTTATTATATTAAGTTGATGATAAAGTTGATTGTAAGAAAAGAAAAAAAATCATGTTAAATGTGATAATGGTACTTTTTCCTTTAAATAGATTAAAATATGTTCAAATTGTGTAAATTAGTACTTCTTCCGTCTGATGAGAAATGTCCACTTTAGCATTTTTTTTATTTCCATATAAAAGGTGTCTATTTTAAAAAGTAACAACGTGAAATGTTAACATTCACTTTATTGTGAGACCCATCAAAGCCCATAATTTCGAAAGTCCAAAGTACAAACCAATTCTAGTGAATCACCTTATTTTAACCCCTATACACCTCACATCTTTGTAATTGCCCGCCAACTGTTCGACGTATTGCCCCAACCACATTTGCTCACTTTCGCATTAAGTCATCACTTTTTTAGTAATAACTAAACAAAAAAATAAACCCTTTAGCAAACCCTTTTGGCGACTAATCGACGAGGTTTGAACCCATCGTTACATATACTAAAATGAGGTAAAACTCTTCTTTTTCAGGAGGTCGGCATGGCAATTTAGGATTGTTTGCACTTAGCAGAAATTGAACTTAAGACCTTGTCACAAGTCTTTTTGGTTTAACTAAATAAAAAAATATGAAACCCTATTTAGCAAACCCTTTTAAGCCATCGAAATTCACTATTTTTTCGACGTTGGTTGCGAAAGTTACTAGCTTGTTAAATATGTCTTTAACTGTAAAACAAGTGAACCAGTGTCATGGTATGGTAGTTGTAACTGGTCTTAACTATCTTGAACCTCTGTTAATCACACAAGTTATTAACACGAAACCGGATAGTAAAAATAGTGATGGTAGTGTTAGTTATGTTAGGTCACTAACGAGACACTCGAGAAATGAGAATGTGGTTGCGAGGATGGGTTTTATTGAGTTTTTGTATAAGCGTGGCGAGTTTAAGGAAACGTTGAGTGAGTATGTGAGTATGCAAAGGTTAGGGGTGTTTCCTAGTGTGTCGGTTGTAGCGTGTGGTATAAATGTGTGTACGAGGTTAGGGGATCGGGTTAATGGGATACTGTTGCATGGTCATGTGCATCGGTATGGGTTAGTTGGGGATGTTCATGTGGGGAGTGCTCTCGTGGGGTTTTATGAGAAGTTTGATGATATGCAGAATGTGAATAAGGTTTTTGAGGAAATGTCTGAGAGAAATGCAGTGTCGCGTTTGTTGAACGAGTATTTGGAAGCAGGGAATTTGCTTATGGTTGAACGGGTGTTTTCTGATATGGGAAATAATGATGAGGCGTGGACTACTATGGTTTCATGGTACACGAGAATGGGCGATATGGAAAAGGCTATAGATACATTTGGACGCATGCGAGTTAGAAATCCAGCTTCGTGGGTAGCAATGGTTGGTGGTTATGCGGATATAGGGAACATGGAAATCGCACGTAACTTTTATGATGTGATGCCTGAACAGAATGTTCTTTCTTGTATTAAAATGATCGATGGGTACTCTGAAAAAGGAGCTGTTGAGTCTGCGCGTGAAGTATTTAACGAGATGAATGAGAAGGATCATTTGGTGTACAATGCTATGATCACATGTTATGCTCAAAATGGGCGGTTAAAAGAGGCACTTCAGGTCTTTGACGAAATGCTTCAACCAAATGTAACCATTCGACCAGATAATATGACGTTAGCTACTGTTATATCCATATGTTCTCAGTGGGGGAACTTGAGTTTTGGGTGTTGGATCGAGAATACATTAATGAAGCAAATGAGGATCACGATGGATGATCATTTGGCTACTGCGTTTATAGACTTATATGTGAAATGTGGACGTGTTGATAGAGCTTATTATTTGTTTTATGGCTTGCAAAAGAAGGATGTGAGTGTGTATACAACTATGATATTGGCTTGCAGTAGGAATGGGTGGAAACACGATGCGGTTAGATTATTTGAGGAGATGTTGGAGGCTAATATCTGTCCAAATTCAGTAACATTTTCAGGGCTGTTATCTGCATTGAACTATGTGGGTATGCTCGAAGAAAGTTACCATGACTTTAATTCTGCTAACCCGGCGCCACCCCCATGGAGACCATTGCATCATTTGGGTTAGGTTGAAGAAAGTTACTATCCACTACCATCTTCGAGAACACTGAGCCATATAAGCTTTAAGTATACAAGTAAATAACATCTTCAAGGCCCTTAGAGATCAAGATCAGGGAGTACTACAACAGTGAGGGTGTTGACTCGACCAGTCCCATTTTTCCTCGAGGGTCGATCTATTTAGGCCGGGTTAAAGAAAGTCACCATTGGGTTAACCTTAGGAGCCCATTACCTCATCCATGTATGCCCTTAACAAAATTATTTTGAACACCAAACTGAAATCAGTTTTTTATACAAATTTACAAGAGAAATGAAACTTATGAATGGTTGGTATTTTACGCAATGGTACCAAAACGATGTTATGACACAAGTGTATTACCAGTATTGCATGTGAATTAGGGTCGGATCAGTTGGAAAACTGGAAGCAGCCTCTCTACCTTTGGTAGGGGTAAGGCTGTCTACATCTTAACCTCCCCCAAACACCGGAAACGGTATTGGGTACCCATAACCCGTGGAAGACGGCATTGGGAGTTACTTTACTTTACTTTTTTTGCATGTGAATTATATACGGAGTACTCGATTAGATGTTTAATGTATTGCCCCTTATGTGATGTTGATTGCTTGGTTGCTTCATCTTTTTGGCAGTTGGTTACCCTTCGGTGGAGTGTCGATCAGTGGCTGACTCTGGACCATCTGGTTCATGTTATGAAAAGTACTAAAAATCGTAACTCAAAAATTAAAGACCGAGTTCATTTTAGAAAAATCGGCATATTTGACATAGTTTTACACTACGCAAGAAAAATCTATGGGGTTTCCGTGCACCTCGGGAAACCCTCTTGGTCCGCTCCTGGTGTCGATGATTATCTATGTATACGTCCCACTCTGATTTTGTGGAACGAATTATCAAACATGAAGCATCCAATCTTACACAATATTGTGTTTTGACATGTTCTTTCAAACCTCCAAGATAATATATTTTTGGTGATAAAGTCATATAATTCTCACATTTATGGATTCTCTGTAAAAAATAGAAAGAGGAATGTAGAACTAATTTGGTTAGATGGGATCAGTGATCCAATATCGGTTTGTTTAAAAATTCTTTTAGCTCTTTTGTAATACATTTTGTACCTTTTACTAGTGTTTTAATGAACCTGCTGTTACAAATGGTTCGGATAAATGGAGGACGGGGCAATTTGTACTGATTCACCTCGTTTAGGTCTGTTAGTATTTTCAACATATCATATGGGTAAATTTAAAAAAAGAATACAGATAAGGATATACAGTATTATTAAGCATTAGATGTAATCTTTAGGTTCGGGGCCATCAGGCTATGCACATTAATGACTTGAGTCATTTGTGTCACGTTAACTTTCTCTCTCCGACAACCTGACGACGACCTAATTGTCATAGTGGTGAACTAGTTATTTTTTTTTTAATTCAAATATTTTTAACAACAAAATTAAACTTCATTAATAAAAATACTTAAACATTACAACAATAATTAAAAATTTAAACTAATAAAACGTAAACATTACAATACTTATTAAAAACTGAAACTAACAATCTAAGTTGTGGCGTGCATTGATTGTTGCCTTAAGTTGTTTAAGTTCTTATAGTTGTCGTGCGGGCATATTTGGGTCGACGGGTGTATTGTAGAAAATTAAGTCTTGTGTCCAGTTTGATTGTTCTGCCAATGCAAGTTGCTGACGTTGGATCTCAAGTTTCTCCCTTTTGAACTCTTTGGCTCGCCTTGTCGTTGCCTCTTGCAGCTCCAACTCTTTTTGCTTCAACTTTAAGTATTCCTCTTCCATATTCTTATTTTTTTCCTTACTTGATGGCCTGAACTTGAAAAAGTTCTTGGCCATCGAACTAACAAATGATTTAGGTGGCTCAAGAGAAGAGGCAGGTGCTTTCTTCTTGGACGCGTCACGACCTTTTGGTCGTGATTCTCTAGTCTCGTCCTCTTCAGACTCATCCACGTCTTGGGGATTAAAAGGACCTCTTGTTGGCCCCGAGGTGGTTTCCGAAGTATTGGATTTCTTCCGACTATTCGGGGTGAAAGAAGGAATCTCAACAGTTTTTCAAGCAGAATGATTCCTCAAAACTTTCCAACACTCCTTCAATGTAAACTCATGCTTGTGAATCACACGGCATTCTTTAAGAGCTTTTTCATAGTCGTCTTCATCATTTTCACCACTTCTGTGATTCTTCTTGATATTATCCATAATTGCACAAAAGAAACCAACCCTAGAACGAATCATACCCTTCCATTTGGTCGAGATCGAGTCGTACGTTCTTTGTGAACCAGTTTCATGTTCAAAGTACGCTATCACCTCCTCACAAAACCCATTCCGGTTGATAATGTTCCCTCTCTAAAAATATTCCGACACATGTATCCAAGCTGTACAAAGCGCGACCTCTTCTTCCTTTGTCCATAGTTCGGTTTTTTTGTTTGCAACATTCTTGCCCTTCTCCTTTGTAGCCCGTTTTGAACCCTTCTTTGGTTTGACGAGTGACGTCTCTTCGACATCGTCTTCAAGACGAATAGAACCGTGGTACAAATCGTGCCCCGAACCTTGCCCCATCGAAACATCTTGACTCAGATAGTTTTGAGTCGGGTATGTTGAGACGGATAGTTTTGAGGAGGGTATTCCATAAAATCTTCCAAATCCATATCAAGATTAACACCATGAAGCGGTGAAAACGATTGATTTGGTTGTGAAGATTGCGAGAAATCCATGTTAGGATGATATGACGACCCGCTTGGTGATTGGTTACAATTGATATTAGAACGACCCAGTGGGACATATGGACGATTGACGTAAAATGCGTTTTGATTTTGATTCGGTTATGGTAGTCGTGTTTGATATTCAAAACCAGGTGCACGAAAATGAATACCCTGATTTTGAGATGTTGTTACACCGGTTAATTCAAACGGTGGATCCGGTGAAAATTCAAATTCGGGGAATTTTGGGGAATTCGGGATCGTCGGTTTTTTATGTGGGAGTCTTTTTTTGTGACATGATGAATATTGATGAGAAGTTGTTTGAATTGTGTGTTTAGAAATGTGTTTGAGGTTGGTATTTATAATGTTGTAAAAGTGGTAAAGATTTTAAAAAAAAGTTTTTTTTTTTTTTTTTTTAATCCCAAACGGTTCAAATTTTACACACTTTTTGAGTTATTAAACTCCCTAGTTCGTCCAATTTTGCTCCCCCAACCGAAGCCAACCGACCGACCACATTGGCCCAACCGAAGCCAACTGATCGGTCAACCTATCACTCGACCGAACCATTGCTTTAGGGTTTCATGTATTGCATTTATAAGTATTGCATTAATAAAATGTATCATCTACGGGATTAACATGATATCAGAACAAGTCGATCCTCTGACATAGTCGACCTTTAACCGACGCTTCTATGTCACCCCGTCAAACCCTAGTCGTTGTCGTTTATCCGTTCTCTAAAAAAATCAATTTTCGGGTTAAACGCTAACCGGTCACTGTTTCAACCATAAATCCTAAACCGTAAGAAGATAACTAACGCCGTTAGTGTCATTAGTTTCATAATTAAATTCCGAAAAAAAAACATACCGTAACAAGTCGTCGGGTTTAGAAAACAACATTAGCTCACTCTTTTGCTTATAACTCTTAAACCAGTAAGAGTTAAATGATGTTGTCAGCGGATGTGAATTCGTAATTAAATTCCGAATAAAATGCTACCGGAATCACCTCATCCACTGGTTGGATGCGTCTTCACTCGTCGTTATAAGTCCAGAGGTCGTAAAAAAAATCTCTCTTTTTCACATTACGTTTATCCGCTGCGCCTGGTTAATATCAAAATCTTGATTCTTTATCAAGATATCTATCTTTATTTTATTTTTTTAGTAATTATAGTTTACACTTCAATTCGAACTTTCGTAATTTCGCCGCTTGAATTACGGTAGAGTATTAGGCAACAGATTATAAGGCCCGAGCCCGTTTGTAAGTTCGGGGCCATTAGAGTTCCATGTATTGCCTTTATAAGTATTGCATTAATAAAACGGATCTTCCAAAGGGTTTTATTATTTAACACATATCACACCTTTTACCATTTTCTACCCAAACCATTTCCTTTCACGTTTTTGTTAATTTTGGCGCGTGGCGCTCTTGTATGTAGTGCGCCACCATTTAGATACAGTGACCATAGCCGCGTGTCAACCAATGAATGATCTTGTTTAATTCATCATGGCGCACAACGATGACGTATAGAGTGTCGGATCCACGTGGCGCGCACCATATCTTCGATGATTAATATAGTATAGTTGGATATTTGATAAAAACAATTAAATAATAAAAAAAATAGACTAAAATACACTGTTGGTCCCTAAACTTGTTCATGCGCATCGCAATGGGACAAACTTGGGCATTATCATCGCTGGGAGTCCCAAACTTGGGTTTTATACTCTAGACAAGTCCTCGACCAATTTTTACATTAACGTCATTAATTTCCCATGTGCTTACATGAGGGCAAAATGGTTATTTCATTATTTTGGTGGTAAGACTGGTACAACCTTAGAGACTAACGGTGTATTTAATCAATAAAATTATAACATCACCACCACCACCCTCTCTTTATCTTTTTTCCTGCTTCTCTCTCTAAATTTCTGTTTCTCTCTCTAAAATTAACACATCACTATTCTCAAATCTCATAAACTCCTCCACAAAAAAAACATAATCTCAATCAAACTCCATCACCATTCTCTCTCTCAAATTAACATCATCACCATTTTCAAATCAAATCATGTAGGTTAGATTAAACACCAAAAAAATTAACTTCGATTAAAGTCAAAATAATTAAACACCCATTTGCACAAGGATGCGAGAAGTTTTTTTTTTTTTTTTTGATTTGTTTAGTGCTTATCAGAAAAATGTTTGTATTCCAAACCTTTCGAAAAGAATAAGCCCAAATAGCATAAAAATGCAATGCAATGTGCATCAACAACTAGAATATGAACCAAAGTATTTTCAGCCTATGATCTAGTTTTATGGATTTGAGAGCAGTACCCATAAATCAAAACACTAGCATTTTGAAATATGCACAACATATTTCACAGCACATTCATATGAGTAACGCACAAAGTTAATGAAAATTAAGTCTTACCCATATAATTATCTTATAAGATAATTTACAGATCGAAATGATACCTTACTTTTGTCCTTTCTCGGTTTTTGTAAGTCCATAGCTTAATAGTATGATACTATGATCTATTGTTTAATATGAAGTCTGAACTATTCAATAACAACAATGGTACTTTGTAATTCATACCATTAATATACATTTTTCCATACCAAAACTTAACAGAATTGCTGGCCACAAGATGCTTGGTATCATGTAATGAATAGCAATTTTGTTAGGGTTTTGGGACAGTCATTGGCACCCTTTTATAAAGTAACTTGATAAAAGTAAATAGACCTAAACAACTGTGATCACATCGCTAAAGGGGTGTTTGGGATTGCTTATCAAAATAGCTTATTCAATATATATAGCTTTCACTGACTTAAGCAGTTTAGATAAGCAATCTTGTATCAAAAACGCAATGGCTTAACAATTGGAATATTAAAATGATATACAGTATATATGCAGTTCGCCCATTTAGATAAGCAATATGTGTATAATGTTCTTAATGGAATGATCAGGAGTAAAAAATAATTAGATAATTTAACTACGAATGATTTTAATTATTTTGACTTTAATAGAAGTTAATTTTTTTGGTGTTTAATCTAACCTACATGATTTGATTTGAAAATGCTGATGATGTTAATTTGACAGAGAGAATGGTGATGGTGTTTAATTGAGATTATGTTTTTTTGTGGAGGAGTTTTATAAGATTTGAGAATAGTAATGGTGTTAATTTTAGAGAGAGAATCAGAAATTTAGAGATGGAAGCATGAAAAAAATATAAAGGGAGGGTGGTGGTGGTGATGGTATAATTTTATTGATTAAATACACCGTTAGTCTCTAAGGTTGTATCAATCTTACCACCAAAATAATGAAATGACCATTTTGCCCTAACAGACGTTAACTAACAGAAAATTGGTTAAGGGACTTGTCTAGAGTATAAAACTCAAGTTTTGTACTCCCAACGATGATAATGCCCAAGTTTGTCACATTGCGATGCGCATGAACAAGTTTAAAGACCAACGGCGTATTTTAGTCTAAAAAATAAATGTGGCTCGCTATACTATTGCACGCCGCGTGTCAAATGAGACAAAATCTTAAATACGGTCTAAATACGTCTTTTTGTAAACACCATACTAAATACAAGCACATCCGTAATTTTCACAATTTAAAAGCTTAGCTAATAATTAAGGTTTGAAAAATACAAGATAGAAATAGACGAAATGGTACCATGTAACCTGTCATTTATTGACTCGTATTAATTAGAAAGATTGTCCATTTCCCTACTATTAAATGTGCATAAACAAGTAGCTCGTACTGAATTATTACGTTAACATATATGATATTTTAAGCTGTGGGTCGTAATAAATCTCGTCGGTATCACATAACAATTATTTGATTGATTGATTAATTATTATATTTTGTAGAAAATCTTAAATAATTCTACGTTTATGATATTTAAGAACAAAGAGTTAAATAATACTACTTAATACGAAACGTAAGATCATGTATGAATCCTATTATTGAATTATTAATTAAAGGGTATTTTTTCAAATATTTTGCCAATTAACGTGTCATGCATTGATCAAGTTTTGCATTGTGGTTAGGTTTTACTATTTTTATTTAACGTGTTTCATTGACCATGCCCATATCAACGGGATTATTTTCTTCTTCTTACCAAGTTTGCCTAGGCTCTTGCACATATTAATAAAATTTGCTTACGAACTATGATCATTATCGATCTCTGACTCTTAATACATAAGACCGGATGTAATGGTTTGTGGTTGTCACGACGTCCACTACCTCGATCAACGTCACGTCATCTCTTCTTTTTAACTGTTACGTTTATCTTCATTATAATTGCTCACCATTCAACATTTAACTATATCTCGCTAATTAAACACACAAAACACAACCACATGAATTCCTTTTCACTGGTGGTCTCACTATCATATCTAGCTTTCGGTCCAAATTTTGCTCCATCACATGTGATCCAGATACCTCCCATACCAATTAAGTGACCACGCATGGTCATCACCTCTCATGCATGGCCATACCTCTTACTAAGACCAATCTAACATGTAAAATTCTATTGATGTTTGTATTTAAACTACACATAATGAAGTATATAATGGAGAGAGCTTATTTCCTTCATTAAATAAACTAAGACATTAAGTTTAAGCAATACAAATTAATAAGCATGTTGTACAAACAATTTAGCAGAAAAAGTTTTCTTCCAAGCTATAGTCAAACTTTTTTTTAGGTCAACATAAAAACCAAAACATTATTGTAATTGAAATTTAAGCAATATAATTAAAGCATGTGGCATTTACTTTTCATCTACAATAACTTATTTCAATATAATACAATTACCCAGAAGTTGTAAATTATTTTTCTTATTAAAGTGTCGCAAATACCTTTACTCCACATTAACACTTAGCAAAATAAATAATGTAAAGGTTCAAATCTTGTCATGAAACAAAAAACTAAAAAAAATAAAATAAAAAGAAAAATCTGTTTGCGAACCCTAAAAAATGATTGTAATGCCTATTTTACAATCAAATGTAACCAATTATCAGTATTATTTTCTTTATATTAAACCAACATCGCGGAGTGCTCTGCAGTTTTTATATTAATTAGTTTAGTATTACTTAAACTTAATATAGAAAAAATATTGTCCCAATTCATAATGTTATTGTAACGGAAAATATAAAATGAAAAACATTTATGGCAAAATATTTTATTATAGGGTACATGTCGTTGTAACGCACGAATAACTTGATACTATTTATGTAATATGTTTGGGCTTCAAGTGGCTGGGAACTTGGGATTTTGTTTTAATCTCATGTTAGTGTTCTTTTTTGGTGTTAAAACTCTCCTTTGTGCATCATGCTTCTCTTTCTGCAAAACATGTTGGGGTATGTCATGGTTGTTCTGAATAGTCAAATTCCACATATATTAATACACAGCTTTTAGCAATTATATTTGAGCTATACAAATATTCATATACCTTTTCTTTTTTATCATTTGACATTTTGGTACCAAGATTACTAACTAGGCATCTAATTGAGTAATAACATATCAACTAAGTGTGTGTAATTAAATAAGTTATTTTTGTTTCTATAGGTTCCTAGTATGGTGTTTTTTTATTCTTGTTTGATCAATAAAAACGAAACAAAAACCCTTTTATTTCGTTTTTGGTGTTATGTTAGAAGCTAATATTGAAAGGGACTGTTTACCTTAGTAGCTAGTACTATATTATCAGCTATACTCCATATATAAACTTCCATGTATTATTGACTAGTTAAAAATAAATTAAAACTTTAATATCTAAATGATTCTACATATGAAAGCTACAAGCAAATTGTCATTCATTGATATTTTTGGTTTCTATATTTTATTTGAATATTATAATAATTTTGTGAAAAAGCCAAATTACGTAATAGTGTAAGAGCACAAGATGTTTTAGAGCCATAAAGCTCGCGTTATAGCAAAAAATGTTGTCACTTCAGTTTTTTTCTTATAAATCAGAACATATAACTTAATCCAAAAGCATTTTCATTCCATCACTCAAGTTATAAGACACTATACGACTCACACATAATCCAAAAAAAAAAAAGCATCGGCTTGACTGGTAAGGATAGCGCCAACCCGTGCAATTTAAAAAGGTGTCATGGTTGAGTTATAAGTTTGTGCCATAAGCTATAACGCCACCTATGCCACCGGAAACCGGGTGGTCTAAAAGTTGAGTCATTAAAATAAATAAACGTAGACATCATCTTTACATTTAATTTGATATTCAACATATCAAAACTCACCACATAACATCCAAGTTAGGGGTGTAAGCAGCCGCCATTCGTGAAGTTTCGGGATCGGATCGGTAAAAGTTTCGAGCAAGCCGAAACGAACGAGCTCCGAGCTCGAGCCTAATTTTGGGCTCATTTAATAATCGAGCTCGAGCCCGAGCTCAGACAAAAGCTCGAGTGGGCTCATGAGCCTAAACGAGCCCTATAATTATATACGTGTATATATCGCCTATACGTATAAACGAGCTTAAAAGTAGTAAGCGAGCTCGAGCTTTATGTAATTAACGAGCCGAGCTCAAAACATCATAAAATTAGTCGAGGCCGAGCCGAGCTCGAGCTTGTGAAAATTTTCACGAGCCGAGCTCGAGCTCAAAGTATAAGGCTCGAAACGAGCTCGAGCCCGAGCTCGAGCTTTATATATATAAACGAGCCGAGCTCGAGCCTTAACGAGCTCGAGCTCGGCTCGGCTCGTTTCCACCCCTAATCCAAGCTAACAACTCATGCATTTCAATGGTACTTATTTCACGACTTGTGATCGACGTCTTCCCTTTTTTCTTTCTTACCTTTTTGTGTTTGTTTGTTTATCTAAAACAATAAGAAAAGACACATGCATGCATAGCATAGGTGGTTAGTTAGTTGGTTAAAGTCGATCTTAAAAATGATTTTGTTTCACTCGCTAACATTTGTTTCCTTAGTATCTAAGCATAATATCTTACATATGACTATATATGATCATATATGGGAGGTGAATATAACTTCTTTCTTCATTTATACAAAATTTGGCCCAAAAGCACATTTAATGACAAAAATTTTTAATAAAACTAGTGGCGGGCGTATCTAAGACAGAGAGTATGCACGTGTATACCTTCCAGAAAATATCCGTAGTGTAAAAAATTTCTTTTTTATGAAATTTTAATATTTCAATGCTAGATGCATACCCTCTTCAAATTTCTTTTGAAAGTGCACATCCTATAATTAATTTTTGCGTGTGCTGCTGACTAAAACTGTCATAAAAAGCACATTTAGTGACAAAATGTTTTTGAAAATCTTTATAAGAAAAGGAAAACGATCCTTTGAACTCATGATTTACACTTTGTGCCGCATATCCTTCTCTATTAAAGTACTGGCGAGGACTTGATATCTTTTTTATTTTTCGAGCGACAATTTTTTTTCACACTTTATACCACCTATATATTTCACAATATATCTCGCAAGCCACAATCTCTAAATTGGTGGACAACTCAAATATGTAAATGATATTTAACCAAAATATATGCATGTTACTTAAAATTAAGAAGACCTTATTGTTGTATATAAAACACCAAAAAAATCACTAATATAATAAGTTTTGTTCACACCATAACTCCATCAAAGCTTCCCCACATCTTTGCATACATGCATATAAGTAACCCAAGTACCCAACCTCTCTTTCCACATACACACACATTTCATGATTGACTTTTACATCTTTAAATACATAACACAAATCATTCTATCCAACTTGACAATAATCAAGAAACAATGGAAAAGGAAGCACAAGACATGATCAAGAAACAAGATCATGTATGGGATTGTGGTAGTTCTTTATACGACTCATTTGAGCTCAAATCTTTACAACACCAACTCGACTCAGCGATCACGGGTCGAACCATGTCCATGCCACACCTCTCACACCACAGAAATCCACCACCACAAGTGATCACCACCAAGACGACCACCTCGAAAAAACACTTTAAGTCATTCCACAAGCTCATAAAATCACTTTTTAGACCTAAAAATAGTTACCATAATCCATCATCAACTTTTTATGTTTATGATACTTCTTCTACACTTTCCACCATCCCTGAGCTCCCGGAGACTTTGCCCGAGTTCGATGTGCTTTCGCCCGAGATGAAGTCTTTGGTTACGAGAACTAGGTCCGATCGGTTTATGTCCACTTCTTCTCTTGGTATATCATGTGTATGATAGTTAGTTTTATATATATATGTATTTTTTATTTTATTTTTTTGTAATTTTGGGTGTTATTGTTGATACTGTAATATATTACTTGTACTGTTAAACTTTACTTATATGTTGTACGTGTGACGTTTATATGTTAACATTTTTAGGATCATGTTGATATATATGTAACTACAATATCTACTATACATTTTAGTTACAAGCTTAACTATGTGATTATATTGTTGATGCTTTATGAAGGTTAATAACTATGACAATGATGAATGATAGTATTTACCATTTATGAAATGCAATAGATAAGAATCCTGGTCTCATTTTGACTTTGGGGAGCTGATTTGCACACTTTATAAAATGATTAGGACACTACAATTAATTGTGTTTGGACATTTATACCCTCATAGTTACTCTTACACTTTCACCCATGTGAGTCATAAATGTCCAAACACAATTAATTAGAGTGTCTCAATCATTTTATGAAGTGTGCAAATCAACTCCCTTTGACTTGTAATAAGAGTTTTATAACTTGTGCTTTACTAAAAAACATTTTGAAAATTAAAATAAAAACATTATTATTATTATTATTATTATTATTATTATTATTTTAGTCAACTAACTATCTCATAATAAATCAATCACAGGAGGACTTGACCTACAACTATTTAGTTCGAGAATATTCTCACATATAGATGCTATTGGAGCACAAGCCGTGGGAAATACTTGTAGATTGTAATTGTAATAGAATAGAGCTTTTGCATAAAAACTAATTAACGATCCATAGTAGAGGTGCAAATGTAAACCGGTTTTTGAAAAAACCGAACCATAAAACCGGAACCGGTTTTTAAAAAAACCGGTTTAGTAAAAACCGAAACCGGTTTTCTAAAACCGAACCGGTTGTATTGGTTTTCGGTTTTTCCATCCGACCGGTTTTTTACCGGTTCTGAAACTGGGTAAAACCGGTTTTTTCAAAAAACCGGTTAAAACCGATTTTTTTTTTTGGTCGAAAACCGCTAAAAACCGGTCAGCGCAAGGCAAAAATGCCCGTTGGAATTCAATACCGGTGAAAACCGGTCAAAATCTGACCGTTGGAATTCAAAACCGGTTTTTACCGGTTTTCAAAACCGACTGGCATGTGAAAATGGCACTGTCCACAGTGGACGATTTGTTACCGTTTTCATACCATTTTTTGTTATTTTTTTTATTGAATTTTTGAGTTTTTTGAAGCATAAACATGTAATATAAATATGTGTATTGGGTTGAGGTTTAAAACACATCAAAAACTCTCAAATCTCTCTTTAATCTCTCTAATTTCTTTATAATGGAAAACTCACAATCACAACAAGCTTCCACTAATCCCTCCGTTAGGTCTTCCCGGACACGAAAACATTACACACAAGATGATGTTTCGGTTGTTAAATCAACTTCACGAAAAGGCGATGTTTGGTCTCATATGGATTTGTGTATTATGAAGGATGGGACGGAAAAGGCTCGTTGCAAAAAATGTTTGAACTTTTATGCTTCCGGGGCTAACACTAACCTAAGGGGTCATATAACCAAATGTACCGCGGTACCTCAAAATGCCGACGGTACTATTGGTGAGGATGGTCAAATTTGTGTATATGATAATGATGCGCTTCAAGGAGATTTTGCGGGGTGGGTCATTCGACATACTTATCCATTCAACGTCTTCGACAACGCCAAGCTTACGACCATCATCAAAAAGAGGCTACACTCGCGGTATAAACAAGTAAGTCGTACTAAACTTAGAAGTGATGCTTTTAAATTATGGGAAACGGCTAAAAAAGATATTATTGATGGTTTTCGTGATTATAAATATGGTGTTTCTATAACTACGGATGTTTGGACCGCACCACATGGTTCGACAAATTCTTATCTCGCCGTTACGGCTCATTGGTTTAATCCCGAATCTTGGTTATTAATGAAACGGACAATTGCTTTTAAACTATTTGGTTATCCTCATACGGGATCTAATTTAAGAAAAAATTTACATGACACTTTAATTGAATATAATTTAGATGATAAAGTTTTTACGATTTCACTAGATAATGCATCTAATAATACTAGAGCTATGGAATTGTTAAAATTACGTATAAAACCCATTTTAGATGGTGCTTTTTTTCATTCCCGTTGTGTTGCTCATGTTATAAATTTATCCGTTCAAGCGGCATTAAAAATATGTGAGAGATTTAGGGGTATGTTAACTTTAGGGGTATGTTAACAAATATATATCGCTCGAGTAATGAACGACAAATGAACTATAAACGTTTTCGTAAACAATGTGGTGAACCATTCCTAGGACCGACCTTTGTTACGCCTACTAGGTGGAATTCTACTTGCATTATGTTTGAAAATATATTACGACAACGTACTACTTTACATGTTTTTAATGAATTACTTGTTGAAAAAAACCGTTCCACTTCGATAGATGACCAAGATTGGGATCGACTAAATGCTTAAACTATTTTTTTACAAGTTTTTAAAGAGGCAACAACTATAGTATCGGGTGTTTGTTACCCAACTAGCCCATTAGTTTTAAATCAAATTTATGCTATGACGGAAAAATTAGACGAATTAAAAGACTCACCTACTCAAATGTTTAGAAAAATGGTTAAAGTTATAAAAACGAGATTTATAAAATATTTTCCTAGTTTACCTTTGGTTTATACTTGTTCCGCCGCACTTAATCCATGTTTAAATGTTGGAGGCGTAGAACTTTTAATAAGAAGAATAATGGAAAATTTAGAATTATCCTTTGGGTTAGACGGTGAAGATCCCAACTATATAGAATCTCAAGTTTTTAAATTTAATGATTATTTTAAAAAGTTGTTTGAAATTTATGCAACAAAATATGGTCAACAACCAAGCCCAATTCTCGACCCAATGCGGGCCGGTTCGTCTCGAATGACAAGGGACATTAACATAAACCTTTATAATACTTTACGTGAAGACGCTACAAAGCGTCAACGATCATCGGCCCCAACAAGCGAGTTGGGACAATATATGGCTACAAACTTTTAACAACTTTAAGTCCGAAGAGTTTGCAAACTTTGACATTTTGGCTTGGTGGAAAGAAAGGAAATCAATTTCAGCTTTTAGCCGCTATGGCTCGTGACTTATTAGCGGTCCAAGCTTCGACGGTAGCTTCCGAATCGGCCTTTTCTCATAGTGGTAGAATTATATCGGAAAAAAGGACAAAACTAAGCCCCGAATCCGTGGAAGTATGTGTATGTTTGAAAGATTATATGGACGGAGTAGATAGGGTACAACATGAAAGATCGTTGGAAGGTTCGATTGAAGAAGTTGAAGAAACTATAGCACAAGAAGAAGATGAAATGGGGATATCGCCTCCGACTACCGAATTAGATGAAGGTGAATTTGAACCATTTGATGTTGAAGAGTTAGATGTAGAAGAATTTTTGGAT
Source organism: Chrysanthemum lavandulifolium (assembly GCA_022545495.1). Taxonomy (NCBI): domain Eukaryota; kingdom Viridiplantae; phylum Streptophyta; class Magnoliopsida; order Asterales; family Asteraceae; genus Chrysanthemum; species Chrysanthemum lavandulifolium. The sequence continues at coordinate 220,154,681 of CM040240.1, read as the reverse complement.
GATTTAATTTCTTGAGTATACACGGGTGATGGCAATGCCGAAGCTTGATATACTTGAATACACTAATATGTTTTTGGGTGATGGCCATGCCGAAGCTCGAAATGTATTAGTATTTATTTATTTTTAGTTCTATAATTGTATTGTTTAAATAAAAGTTATGATTGTATTCGAAATGTATTAGTATTTTATAGTTTTAGTTGTATAATTGTATTGTTTAAATAAAAGTTGTGATTGTATTCGAAATGTATTAGTATTAAATGTTTTAAATTCCGAAAAAAAAACCGAACCAGTAAAATACCGATAAAAAAATGGATCCGAACATTTAAAACCGAAAAAAACCGAACCGGTAAAAAACCAATAAAAACCCGACTCCGAACATTTAAAACCGAAAAAAACCGATTCCGAACTTTTAAAACCGAAAAAAAACCGATTTCGAAAAAACCGAAAAAAAACGAAACTGGTTTTTGGAAAAACCGGTTTTTGTGCACCTCTAATCCATAGTCAGTATTCGTATCATAAGCTATAAGCCTTTAAGTCTTTAAGCCATCTATAGGGTGGGCTAGTGACCTAGTGGTAAGGTGGTACTAAAATTCAGTAAAGACGACTTGATTTCAAAAAAGATACATCTTTCGGCTAAAAATAATTATACATCGACAAAAACATATAGTTTAATAAAAAAACATAATTATTACTGTGTATATATATATATATATATTTTTTTTTTTTTTTTTTACGAATGACGCTTTTACCATTAAGTAATAAATTATTATTATTTTAAGTTGATAATAACAATTTTAAATAAGAATAATATAGTAATCTCGATCAAATCTTTCTATCTAATTTTGCTATTGGACAATTAATTCAGAACAACTCGAAATAAAAATGTGAACAATAATATTTTAACGAAAGAGTAAGAAACATCTCGATAAGATGATCAAAGAAAAGTCTGAAAACGATAACAAAAATACAAATTAGGTTACTTAGATCAAAGGAAACGCCCATGGATAAACTCTCCATTTATACTTCAACTCATAATTTATTTACCAGGGGATTACGTGATTATATTGTTGATGATATAATTAAAAAGATAAAAAAAAAATGATATAATTATTTAATTAATTAGTCAATACCTTTGATCTTTGAGTATCTTGTTTATCGTGATTCACCAATGCTAAATACAAAATTTGGGTTGTTAATACTTTCATCAACCATATCATGTGTAATGTGTTTGACAAGTTTACACTCTTACGTACGTAGCTTGCATAATGTATATTTTAATTTGTTTGACTCTTTCGGTATATGTTTAAGACGTACTTTTTTATAGTTATACAGTCGAAATATCTTGATATGCAAATGGGATATGATATTCAACTCATTAAACCAGTAATGTCGATGTCTTATTTATGCATATGTTTTACGTACTATCTAAACCATTTAGTTGTTAGGTGGACTTGACCACAACCATTTAATTAGAGAATATTTTTCATATAGATACTATTGAAATACAAGCTTTGGTAAATACGTGTAGATTGTAATTGTAACATAATAGAGCATTTTGAATAAAAACTAATTAACGATCCATAGTCAGTATTCGTATCATAATCTATAAGCCTTTAGAGGAAGGGGTATAGTAGCTCAAACCCAGCGCCAATCCGATGTGGCAAGCACAACGGCGCCGCCACTGGCGCTCAACCACACCATAACCACCTCACGCCATTTACCGGCGTAAGAAAACTGGCGTCACGCCATATTCATTTTGTTCCAAAAATTTTGACCGTTAGCCATCCAACGGCTATATTCTCATTTATTTATTTATTTATTTTCAAAAAACAAACCTAATATACATTTACCCCTTTATATATAAACACATTAACATTTTTTTACATACTCAAAAACATTTTAATACTTTCATTTTCACTCAAAAAAAATGTCTCAAAACCCTCACGATCCCTTTTTCCAAAATCTGCTTAATATGTCACAGCAATCGTCCTCGTCTAACCCAAATACACCTTCGCCCGGCTATTCGAAAACTTCGCAATATCCTCCGTTTTGTGCCCAATACTCTATTTCGGGTATGTCCGGTTTAGGGCTGAATATGGTAAATACCGATCAATTTCAACAATATGAAAATCAAATACTTAACCAACGATTCCAAAATCTCCAACAAAATCCACCTCTGCAAAATGAACCTCACGAAAATCAACCGGAACCAAAAGGAAAAAAAATCATCGTCATCCAAAGGCGGACGAAAAAAAAGAATAGCAAAACCTACCTCGATCGATGTTCCCGACACCGAATCCGAAGACGAATCTGAAATCGTACGAAGTCATTCTCGTTGGACGCCGGTGGAAAAAAATTGTTAGCCTCGTGTTACGTTGCCATTTTCGAGGATCAACAAGTCAGAAATGACCAAAAAGACGAGTCTTTTTTAAAAAGGGTTACACAATTGTACAATCACTCCGCTCATCACAAGCGTACCAAGGATATGATGACGGGAAAGTGAGAAACTTTGAACGCTAATTGTACGAGGTTCAATGGTATCGTGAGATGTTTAAAACGTCTTGGAGCTAAAAGTGGGGAAAACGAAGCGGATTTTATGATGCGTGCAAAGAAAACATTTCTTGAAGAGTCGCTTAAAGGAAATCAAAAGTTTACGCAAGAGCATGCTTGGGAAATATTGAAACAACATCCAAAGTGGGATATGGCCGATACCGTTGACCCGGTTGATCAAACCGGGCGTGCCGATCTATTCGGCCCCGACGCAAGACCACGACCCCCGAGCAAGGAAAAACATCCCTCGAAAAAATCAAGATCTGAAATCGGGTTCGGCCCCATGGAGCTTGCGGCTACAATGCAACATGAGTATCGAATCAAACGAGAATCCGCTCAAATGGCGTACGAGTCGGCTGGGAGAAAAGAGTGGGTGATAATGAAAATGGAAGAGTTGTGGTTTCTCAACAAGCCAACAAACCTGAGTTTGCCACCGAAACAAGCAAGGTTCATCGAGTGGCAAAAAAGTGAAATCATGAAAAAATATCAACAACAATAAAATCAATCCTGAATTAGTTTATGTAGTTTTTTTTTTCGTATTTCATTTTTTTTTATTTCCGTGTTGTATTTTCTAATATCGTATTTGTAAAATTTTTTTACGGATGAAAATTTAGTTTGTGTGAAAAAAATGTAAACGGCTTGGGTTTTGGCATGTGATGAGGGAGGGGTGTTTTTGATGTATGAATGTGAAAAGTGAAAAACTGACGTAACGCTGAGATGGGCTAGTGACGTAACGCTGAGATACCCCTTCCTCTTAAGTCTTTAAGCCATCTTTAGGTGGGCTAGTGACCTAGTGGTAAGGTGGTGGTAAAATTCAGTAAAGATGACTCGATTTCAAACAAGATAGATACTTTCTACCGATAAAAAACACACAGCTTAATAAAAAAAACAATAGCAGTGTACCTGGGCGTTGCGGCGCCGGGTACCCTGAAATAAAATTTTCCGGTGAATCATGTATTTTAGTTTATTATATTTTTTTGACAATAAATTTACGAATATCAAGAATTTCATTTAGCTTGTGCCCATTCGGGCTCGAGCCCATTGGCCCGTGCCCGTTCGGGCTAGAGCCCGTTGGGCCCGTGCCTGTTCGGGCTCTAGCCCGTTTGGCCCGCGCTCGTTCGGGGGCGCCTGTTCGGGCTCAAGCCCGTTTTGCCCGCGCCTGTTCGGGCTCAAGCCCATTTTACCCATTGCCCGTTCGGGCTTTAATATTTGTATAATGTACTTTATTATTTGTATTAGTGACATTTAATGCAGGGTACCAGCGCGTCGCGGCGGCAGGTACCCTGAAATAAAACTTTTAAGTAAATCATGTATATTAGTTTATTATGTTCTTTTTGACAATAAATTTACGGATTTCAAGAAATTCATTTAGCATGTGCCCGTTCGGGCTCGAGCCCGCTTGGCCTGCGCATGTTCGGGCTCAAGCCCATTTGTCATGTTGCCCGTTCGGGCTTGGATATTATTTGTATAATATTATTTGTATTAGTGACATTTAATGTAGGAATTGTGTTTAATTTTGTTGTACAATATGCTTGATAATTTGTACTTATTATGTTATGAGTGTTTTAATAATTGTATTAATTGTATTTATTGATCAGTTAATTAATCGACTATATTAAATAGCATTAATGTGGTGTTTGTTTTTTTTAATATGTGCATTAAAGTGGTGTACGTTATGCTTCTTATCTTGTACGTCTGAAAATTATGTGCAATAAAGTATTTTACATTATGCTTCTTTTCTTAATTATATAAATTACTAATTATAGTAACATGTGTAGGCTTATATTTTTAAGACTTTCTTTTATAGGAAGTCCAAAATACATTATTATGTAGTATAGATAATTATTAGTAGTTTTTTTTCCCTTACTTTTTACGGAATAACAGTTTTACACTTAACTAATAAATTATTGTTTTTTTTTTAAGTTGATGATAACAATTCTAAGTAAAAGTAATATAGTAATCTTGATCCAATATTTCTATCCACTTTTAGTATCAGACAATTAATTTAGAACAACCCGAAATAAAAATGTAAACAATAATATTTTGACGATAGAGTAATAAACATCTCGATAAGGTATGATCAAAGAAAAGTTTGAAAACGATAAGAAAAATACAAATTAGGTTACTTACATCAAATTAAAAGATGCTCGGCGATTCCGGATAGCCCATGGAGAAACTCTCCATTTATACTTCAACTCGTAATTTATTTACCAGATTACGTGATTATATCGTTGATGATGATGATAATAATAATAATAATAATATAATTAGTTAATAAGTCAATACCTTTGATCATTGAGTATCTTGTTTATTGTGATTCACTAATGCTAAATACAAAATTTGGGCAGTTAATATCAACCATATCATGTGTAATGTGTTTGACAAGTTTACACTCTTACGTAAGTAGCTTGCATACTGTATATTTTAATTTGTTTGATTCTTTCGGTTATTACATGTTTATATAACACTCTGTACCACCCGTCAAATAACCTAGTGGTAAGATCTTTAATTAGCTTTTAAACAAAAGATCAAAGGTTCAAACATCGCTAAATGTGTACATTTAGGGTGTGTTTGGTAGAGAGAAATGATAAAAGAGAAATGGAAATGAATTGAATTCCCTTGTTTGGTTGGCTAGAGAAATTAAAAGGTGGAGAATTTAGGAGAATTGGAGAGAATTGGTAAGGAGTTGGTAATGTAAATTTTAGAGTTTGATTTCCTTCCCTTTTGGTTGGAAAATTGGAGAAATGGGAATTGTTAGTATTCGTAATATTTTTTCATGATAAGTTTTTTTTTTCTTTTTCAACTTATATTTGTACTTTAGTTCCAAACATACGTTTTAAAAAAAATAATAAAAATAAAAATAAGTTTTTTTTTAAAATAAATACATTTTAAAACAATACTTTTTTAAAAAAAATATATTTTTAAAAAAGAAATATTTTTTAAAAAAATAAGTTTTTTTTTAAATAAATACATTTTTTAAAAATATTTTTTCGAAAAAACAAGTTTTTTTTTAAATAAATACATTTTTAAAAAATAATTTTTTTTAAATAATTTTTTTAAAGAAAGTAAATAAATTTTAAAATAAATAAATAAAAAATATATATTTTTTTAAAAATAAGTTTTTTTTTTAAATAATTTATTTTTTTTTAAAACATTTTTTAAGAATTGTTATTTAGAAAAAAATAATAATTTAAAAAAAAATAACAAACAAATACATGAGAGACAAAATGTTATTTAAATAATTTTTTATTTCTTTCAAGAATTCTCTGTTATTACCAAACATTAGAATTGAAAGAAAATTTCATCGATTTTATTCTCGAGATTCTATTATCTCGCTTCATTTCATTTCTTTAAAATTCTCTACCAAACGCGTCTTGCTTGGTGGTCGGAAAGAGCCGAAAGCGGTGCGAAATTAATTAAGTGAAGTTCACGTGTATCCGAAGTAAAAATACTCACCCTCCCCAAGTAATTTGAACTTAGAAAATCACATCCATTTACCCATTTTAAAGACTTTTTTTTTTGTTTTTTTTAAAGTTATACAAGTCGAAATATCTTGTTATGCATATGGGATATGATATTCAACTCATTAAACATGTATTGTCGATGTCTTATTTATGCATATGTTTTACGTACAATCTGAACAATTAATAGTTTGGATGATAGAAGATATATTCAGATGGTTGAGATTTACGAGTCACGAGAACACAGAAAGTCATTTATTTATATCTCATAAATTGAAGTGTGAATGTGTGATGGGCAACCTTTTTAAAATTACATCTAGACACTACACGTTTCATCATCCTAACGGTGTGTTCTCAAGTTCTATCATTAAAAGAAAAGAAGAGAAAATAAAAGAGAGAAGAGAAGAGAAAAGAAGAGAAGAGATCTCACTTCCTCCCAAAACCGGAAAGAAACTCAGATGCAACAATAAACACTACCATCTTCCTTCCTCAATCATTTCCTTTCTCTCCACTTCCCTCCCCAAAAAAACTCACGAACACAGCTTTGACCGTGTTTCCTCCCTTTTGATTTCTTTTCTCCCCAAAAACAGACTCACGAACACAGTGTAAGAGTATTGGGTGTGGGCACGTTGTGGCTCGCCATCATTTTAGGTGGAGGTGACATGGCAGCTTGTCGTGGCTCTTCACCACACCGGCCCCCCTTGTCGTAGCTCTTCATACAAACCTCTTCGTCACCACGACGAGGTAAAATTCGACATTTTTATTTTATTTATTTTTTTATATATATATATATATATATATATATATATATATATATATATATATATATATATATATATATATATATATATATATTTAATTAGTATGGTTGTGTGTGAATAAATATGTATGTGAGACCCAAATGAGTAAGTTGAGGTTTGTCGTGAGTGGGGGGATGGTTTGTTGTTGTTAGTTGTGGAGGTTTGTTATGATGATGTGGCAGTGACGTGGCAGTGATGAAGAGGTGTTACCTCTTCACCACACCCACTGCTCTAAGGGTAGTGGCAATGGGCACGGTATGGCACGGTTTCCCCTCATACCGAGCGGCAACACCGTTGCCTCTTGTGCGGTATGGTTGATGCACGGCAAAGATTGCCGATTCGGCATGAAGTGGAGCGTGTATATCCTTGTTCAAATATTCGACTGTTGCACACTTAATTAAAAAAAACTTAGAGCAAAGGGTATGGGTTGTAGTTAACATGCCAAATGTAAAAAATATGAGTTGTTGGCATGCCAAACCATACCATGCAACATGCCAACCACAAGCCAAAAATTGTTTGAGTTGGTTGAGTGGCTCAAGCCAAAGGAGAAGATGACAAATTGTTGCTATTTTTTTTTAGTGTATTGTGAGTGAGGGGTATTTCTAGTGGGGTATTTTGTGGACCTAATAACATGTTATTGGTGTGTTATGAGGGAGGATGTTTGAGTTATTGGTGAGTTATTGGGAGGTGTATGATGTGGTGATGAGGTGGCATACCAATAACGTGTTATTGGTATCCACGATACCTTGTGCTCTTAGGTGAGGTATGGAATCATGGTTGCCACTAGAAAAGTATGGTGAGATATGAGTGAGGTATGAGATGAGGTGTAATGATATTATTGGTGGGTGGTGAGGTATGGTTGATGTCTGGGATCATGGTTGCCAGTACCCTCTGGCAACCATGATCCCATACATCACCACTCACCAATAATATAATTCCACCTCATCTCATACCTCACTCATACTTCATCATACTTTTCTAGTAACAACCATGATTTCATACCTCACCTAATTTTATTTTATTTATTTTTTATTCATAATTATATCTTAAGCAAACAAATTTGTTTATCATAGAATAATGCAAGTATATAAGAGGTTAGACATAACTATCTCTAAGGTTTCGATATAGCAAGTATGCAACTACACCCTCCGTCCCAATTTTATCGTCCACATTTCCTTTTTTGTATTTCCCAAATTAATTATCCATGCTAAATATAGAAAGGAATATTTGATCAAGTTTACTATATTGCCCTTGTTTGAAATTATTATTACAAACTTTAAAAAATGCCTTAATTAATTACTTGAGGGTAAAACTGACATTCTGTCAAAAAGTAAGAAAGAGAAAGCTGTAATAAATGCACTTTTCTTAAACTATGTGTTTTTTGTCGGGGGACCATTATTTTGGGACGGAGGGAGTATATAAGAGGCACTGACAGTCTCACACGTGTTTATATAGAAGCTAACTTGCCATTATTTGGACACCGAGCTTAAATCCTGTAGTCTCATGTTGCTTGCTTGGATAACTTCATCCTTCATCTCATGATCCTCGACACTTCCTTCATCTTCCTTCGGTACCAAATACTTGACTTGTGTTCCCAATCCAAGCTTCAAACTCGCTCCAATATTACTTGTGTGCAACGGTCAAAATTTTGAAGTAAATATACACGCTCCACTTCAAACCGCTTCGGCAAAGTTTGCCGTGCTTGCTCCAAACCACACCATACCGCCACAGAAGTAATGGTGTTGCCGCTCGGTTTCAGGGCATACCGAGCCCAAACCGCTTCCATTGCCAACCCCCTGAGCAATTTCTTAAATATATTAGTATTACTTAAGAATTCACATATTACAATTTAAAATTGTTCTTATCGTGCTTAGTAGTGATGTAATTAAAGTAATGAGATATAATCAGTAAAATCGTACAGCATAAGATCGAATAATACAAATGGCCATCGTATAACATGATCATATGCACGTCTAATAAATTAAATAGATTTACCTTATAAGCATGTTGCAACAATCTTCTAAAAAACAATTTACCAAATTTTTGGTTGTTCTTAAGATTTTTAAGATCGGGATCCTAATCATTTTTGTCTTTGCAATATCGTGATCGTAAGATCTTATCGGGATCTTAAGATCCTACTATATTGTTATTTCTTAACAATTTTTGTTATATCATAAAAATCTACAAGTTATTATACATTATAAAAATGTTGTCCTAAATTCTGATTATTAAATATTTAAAAGTATTAACATGTTGTCTTTTGAATTATACAAAAAAACAACTTATAAATTTGTAGTTTTTTAGTTTGTAATCCGAGAAAAGTAAGATCGGATCGGATTATATCTTAAGTTCGAATGGTCAAGATCGGGATCCTATAAGATTTTAAGCTTGCAAAGATCCTATGTAAGATCCGGATCATTTTTGCTTTGCAATATCGTAAAATTGTAAGATAATAAGATCAGGATCGGGATCCTGACAACTGTACAATTGTGGTTGGTTGTTATAATGTTGTGTCTTCCCCCAATTTCTGGAACATAAATATTATATATGAAAAATGATTGAGATGTCTAATTCATGTGACTATTTTCATGCCTAATCTATTCATTTAGTGACACATGTATTCCACTTATTCTCACTCATCTTATTTACCATTGATTTTGGCATGTGTTCCAAGATCCTTGTTAGGCATCAAATTAAACACATGAATTAGTAATGACAATCACTACTCTATAATTATTTAAAGAAATAGTGTAACGCTATTTTTGGTTGCTGATTGGGTCATTTTTTCTGTTTTACTGTTGGTTTGTTTAGTTTTGTGTATACGGATTGAATTATTATGGGTATGTTTGGCAAAACTAACAGAACTAGAAATGTAATTCGTTAACTCAAAGCTCATAACATGAGCTACATGTCGATATTTTTTCAATAAAAGTGTTTGGTAAGTTAGGCGTTAAATGTAACTATAAGATGTAAAATGACGTAAAGGACATATACATAATTATAAACAAATGTTTAGAGGGTATATCAAGAATTTAAAGTTTTAATGACTCCAAAATGTTTAAAAGCTTCATGAATCGACTTTTCATTTAGGAGCTATTTGTTTGAAATAAAAGCTTGAAGTTAATGCATTCAAACGTATCCAAACGAAGCTATTTATTTTAGAAGAGATTATTTTATAATAAAAAGCTAACAGCTCCCAAATAAAGCTCTTGCCAAACAGACCCGATATCTGATTGGTTTTTCGTGGTATACGTAATGGAACAGAAAGTGATTTGGTCTTTTGTATGGTTTTGTCTTGTTTGCATGTTTGTGATGAAATTAAAACTACTTTCGTGTAATAGTTAATATCTATAAATATCAATACGCTATTTTTTAGATGAAAAGTAACCTTGGATACTGTTTATTAGGTGCGTTGATTATATGAAAATGATTGAGATAACTAATTCATGTGATTGATTTCATGTCTAATCTATTTATTTAGTGATAGACGAGTACCCGCGCCTAGCGGCAGCGGTTTTTAGTTTTCTGCAAAGTTCCGACGACCCATAAGTTTCTTTCAACAAACTGTATTTGTAGCATTAGAGAATCGTTTTCGAATAACTACAATTCTGATGCGTTGTTGCATAGCATAAATATATAGTTTTTAAAAAAATTATGTGGAGTCGATCTAAGTGTGTGAGTATATTTTCTAATAGGATTGTTTTAAGTTATTAAGATTTTTAGTAATAATAGATTCAAGCATTACAAAAAGCAACGGTATTATGTTGTTGGCAATATTATATTGTAGTTTAGAGGTATACCAACGTGTGTGACCGCTTTTTCTTGTTTTGTCGATAATTTAAGCGGTGATAACTATTTTTTACATGTGTAGCGTTTATCATTTGGTGTGTGGCTTTTAAAATTGTAACTTTGCAAATTGGATATCACCATATAAGATTATTTTGTACTATCAATTTGTATAGATATTTATGCATTGTTCAAAGATATTTGTTTGAGGTACAAATAATTATCGCTAAAGATAACAATACTATTTATTTTTTGTGATTTTAATAAACTTACATAACATTATTGAGACACTGGACAAAGGGCCAGACAATATATATTAACTTTTAAACGACGATTCATATATGCTAGTCCCTTAAATGGTGCAAGAGCAACATTTTTTAAAATAAATTACATGTGTCAAAGCAAAATAAACCAAAAACTAAAATTACTTGGTCTCTCCTTTAAAAAAAATTGTCACGGGTTCCACAACTACTTCATCATTTCTCATATAATTTTATCAAATTTGAAACCCGATTTCACCCGGGTGGTTCAACTGGAAGAAACCCGATAGGTTGGGTCAAAAAAATGTCAAATTAAACCGGGTCAGCCCGTCGGGTTTGAAGCGTCCCGGGTCAACCCGGTATCGGTTTCAACGGGTCAACCCGGTATCGGTTTCAATTGATTGTTTTTAATTTGGTAGATGTGCTTTTAATTGGGTGTACAATGTGAATAAATTATTGTACTTTTAAGTAATGGGGTGTTTTAATAAGAGTATTAATTATATTATTTATTTCTCTCTCCATTGACCATGTTTTCAACATTCAACATTTTTCACTTTTTCCACTTTGACCATTTTTCCATTTTATATAGTATAGATATATGTATTCCACTTATTCTCACTCCTCTTATTTACCATTGATTTTGCCATGTGTTCCAAAATCCTTTTTAGACATCAAATTGGGCACATGAATTAGTCATGTCAATCACTACTCTTGATTATAATTAAGCATTGCAGAAAGGAGTGTTGAAGTTAGGATTTCAAAGTTAAAGAGAGCTCGTATAAAATTTTAAAATGATAACGATATAATTCTAACCAATATATAAAAAAGAAGTAAACGAAGAGCCAAATGTTTAATAAATTAAATAAACACATGCTTTACACTAATACAAAGCTTTGATCTATCTTGGTAAGAATTTCAATGACCGTTAGTAACTTAGTAATTAGTATTTGGCCTCCTTGCTACGAATTAAAAAATAAATACAATACCTCTTCGGTAGTTAATTTATTATTCTTGATTGCCAAACAAGTGTCATCTGTGAAGGTTATGGATGTAACAGTGTCGAGAACGTAAAGGGGAGCATTTGACCAAATAAAGTGATCACGTATGACCCCCTAGCACCAATACGGGTCAGACGCGGACTAAGCACGAGTATGTAATACTCCCGACACCCACATAGTTCGGTCACGGACCATATACATACCCCGGCAATGGCCACTAAGCCATTCCGCGAACAGTAGACGCGTCCGAACAAGAACACAACCGCGTCCCACATAAAGGGAAAGGAATCTTCCCTAGGTCGGATGTACTGCGACCTGCAGTCCCCAAAAAGGGAAAGCGGGACAACTCCCGCCCAAAAACATCACCATCACAACAAGCGGACAAGCTCTGCAGCTGACTTACGTCACAAACTGTCGCTCTCAAGACCCGTGACCTTGAGAACACGACAGAAAGGTCAACCATATAAATAGAGGTCTCACCTCTACTCAAACGGTAACAGATACACACTCCCTCTCTAGAATTCACTTCATCTCTCTAAAACTATCACTTACTCTCACGCCGGAGGTTGACCGCGGAACCCCGTTCCGCGGTGAGACTAACGGTGTTGGTTTTCTTAGCAGCTAGCAATCGAAGATTTCACTTAATACAAGATCTATTCTCCGAAGAGTTAGCTTACACTAATCCTCGTAGGAGAAGCGCCCAGAATTGTATTAACAAGTTGGCGCCATCCGTGGGACCAGTGACATAACTGCGTTTCCCTTGTAAAAAAAAACTCTAATGAGCAATTTGGCAGAAAACCCCTCCCCGTCTCCCGAGCCGTCCACGGTCAGAAACACGGGAGGGAAGGAAAAAGTGCAAGACACATAACAATACCGCCCTAATACCGTGACAGACGCGTCAATAAGGGAGTTCTGCGAAAGGCACTACCATCAGATCTTGCCCTTCATGGCAGAAAAGGTTCATCAGGAAAAACTGGACCGGGTCAAAACCCGTCTGGATTTTGACGATGAAGCTAGAAATGAGAGGTCTCGAGAACACGCCCGGAATACCCACCCAGCATCCGAAAGAAAAGAAGCACCCAAAAGGAGGCGCAAAGCCAGTCCTAGTGCCAGGTCAGACCCGGCGGAGTATTCTAAGTCGCAAAGTGTCTTCTCGAGACTCAGCAGTCGAGACGATGGGGGTTCTAGGGACAAGAGCCGGTTGGAAACCAAGAGGCCGCGACCAGACGTATTCTCAAGACTGGAAAAGGAACGTCCGCACGTGTCCACTAGACTCGGTGACCAGAAACCAACCGTGTTCTCCAAACTCCAGTCCAAGGTCACCTCCCGTAGGCAACGCAAAAAGAAGAGAAGCGAAACAAAATGGACGTGACTGAAAAGGATTCGGCCGATAGACGCCATCGGAGCCGGAGTGCCTCCCACACGAAGTCCGGCAGAGGAGAAACATACCACTCGTGCCGCAGTAGAACAAGGGAAGTGTCTCCCCCGGAAAGCGAGGAAAGCACTGGAGGATATTGGAAATCCACCCTGAAAAGCAAGAAACGGGTCTCTACTCCCCGTATGACGTGGCTGACACAGACCCCTTTACCCGTCGCATACGGAATTTCGAGTTCCCGGACAGAACAAGAATGCCAACCCACATCAGGACATATGACGGGACAGGAGATCCGGAGGATCATCTGAAGATCTTCCAGACCGCGGCCAAAGTGGAGAGATGGGCCATGCCCACTTGGTGCCACATGTTCAACTCCACCCTTGTTGGACACGCCCGCGGCTGGTTTGATGAGCTGCGTCCGGAGAGCATTGACAGCTTTGAGGAATTGAGATTGAGCTTTCTTTCATACTTCCTACAATAGAAGAAGTATACGAAAGATCCTGTTGAATTACACCATATAAAGCAGCGGGAAGGGGAGTCCACGGAGGCGTTCGTGGAACGCTTCAAGACGGAGAGCATGTATGTGAAGGGAGCTCCAGAGTGCATGAGAGTGTCTGGCTTTATGCACGGGATAACAAACCCCGAACTAATCAAGAGGCTCAATGACAACATTCCCCAGTCGCAGGATGAAATGTGGAAGGTCGTAAAAGCATTCCTCAGAGGCGAGGTAGCCGCGGCCAACCAATCAAAGAAAAAACACTCCCAGTGGAAAAATCATGATGGAGGGCAGAAAAACATCCAGATCTTTGAAAGAAAGGGGGAGTTCAAAGCCCGCTCAAGGCCTGAGAGGAAGAGAGGAGATAGGTTCACCCCCCTCACAAAGACACCGAAAGAAATCCTGGCTATGGATACGGTCAAATTCACAGCTCCTCCACCAATGTCCAGCCCAGCCGAGTCTAGGAATAAAGACAAGTACTGTGACTTTCACAGAGAAAAGGGGCACACCACGGACGAATGCTATCAGTTGAAGAAACAGATAGAGGAAGCAGTCAGGTCCGGACAGCTCGCACATCTGGTCAAGGAGATCAAGAATGGAGCACAAAAGAATGGTGGACCTAAGGGCGGAAAGAAAGACACCACGACCAAGGACAAAGCTAAGTCCACAGGATGTACGTGGACAACGGAAGCGCTTCAGAAGTCCTGTACGAATATTGCTTCAACAAGCTAAGCCCTGACATCCGCAAAAGACTAATTCCTGCTTCCTCGCCACTGTTGGGTTTCAGCAGGGAACTCTCGTGGCCGTTAGGACAGATCCTATTGGAAGTAACATTGGGAGATGAAGATAACTCAGCTAGTGCCTGGATGAACTTCATGGTGGTACGATCTCCGTCTCCCTACAACGGAATAATTGGACGTCCGGGGATTAGGCTGTTAAGGATAGTACCATCCACGGCGCATGGGATCTTTGAAATTCCCTACGTGGCGGAGTTGTGACTTTGCTGCGGTGACAAGGTGGTCCGGTTGAATGCGAGAATGATCGCGGAACCGAGTCCCACCACACAACCACGTAGTAAAAAGGAGTCGCGGTGGCAATCAACCCCATTCCCGACCAAACGGTCACCATAGGGGCGGGTTAAGCGAGAAAGGAAAGAAGAGTCTATGCGACATGCTCAAGGATAACTTGGATATCTTTGCTTGGGAGCCTTCCGCATGATCGGGTTCCGGTCAATCGCGAACACAAGTTGAATGTCCGAGACGGTTATGAACTGCGACGATGAAAAAGAGAGGACAGCCCCGAAAGAAACAAAGCAATCAATGAAGATGTTACCAAGCTAGTTGCGGCAGGGATCATGAAAGAAGTACACTACCACGATTGGTTGTCTAACCCCGTGCTCGTCAAAAAGAGTGACGGAAGCTGGAGAATGTGTGTGGACTTCAAGGACTTAAACAAAGCCTGTCCAAAAGATTGCTACCCCTTGCCGGAGATCGACTGGAAGGTCGAATCTCTCTGCGGATACCCATTCAAGTGCTTTCTCGACGCATACAAAGGGTATCACCAGATACAAATGGCGACTGGGGATGAGGAAAAGACAGCGTTTCACACAAACCAATGCATCTTCTATTACACCAAAATGCCCTTTTGTCTAAAGAACGCTGGTGCTACTTACCAGAGGCTCGTGGACAGGGCGTTTGAGAAGCAAATTGGAAGAAATTTGGAAGTGTACGTTGACGATCTAGTCATCAAGAGCCATTCAGAGGAAGAAGTACTCAGGGATATTAACGAAACTTTCAGGACCCTAAGGAACATCAACATGAAGCTTAACCCCAAGAAGTGCACATTTGGGGCGGAACAGGGAATGTTTCTAGGTCATGTCGTGAGCAAGGAGGGCATCAAAGCGTGCCCAGACAAGTCTGCGGCCGTGGCTACTCTCAAATCACCCACGACCGAAAAGGAAGTGCAGTCTCTGAATGGAAAATTAGCCAGTCTCAGTCGATTCATGTCCAAGTCAGCGGAAAAGTCCTTTCCATTCTTCAAAACGCTGAAGAAGTGCATCAAAAAGAGCGACTTCTACTGGACACCGGACGCGGAGAAAGCGTTCAAAGAAATAAAGCAGCACATTGCCAATCTGCCAATAGTTATCGCTCCACAACCAAAGGAGGAGTTGATCATGTACTTAGCCGCGTCCCAAGAAGCTGTAAGCGCGGTATTGTTAGCACAAAGGGAATCAAGGCAGCAGCCAGTGTACTTCGTCAGCCGCGCCCTAAAAGGCCCGGAGGTAAATTATACTCCAATCGAGAAGCTCGTCCTGGCACTAGTATATGCATCCCGCAGGTTGCGGCGGTACTTCCAAGCACACCCGGTTGCGGTGATCACGGACCAACCATTAAAGCAAGTCTTGACCAAGACGGAAAAGAGTGGAAGAATGGCTGGATGGGCAATAGAGCTAGACGAACATGACATCACATTCAGACCCCGGACAGCCATAAAGGGACATGGTGCTAGCAGACTTCATTGCTGAGATTCCAGAAGAAGAAACTCTTAACAAGAAAGAGGACCAGCTACAATACTCAGAGCCGTGGAAACTATTCACAGACGGATCTTCGTGCATAGAAGGATCCGGAGCAGGCTTAATCCTGACAAGCCCGGATGGGCAGGAGTTCACCTACGCTCTCCGTTTCGAGTTCGAGGCATCCAACAACGAAGCCGAGTACGAGGCACTAATCGCAGGCTAAGGATTGCTGAACAAATGCGGGTAAAAGACTTATCAGCAAATGTTGACTCCCGTCTCGTGGCAAACCAGATAAACGGAGCATACGAAGCAAAAGGGGAAAGCATGGCGCGCTACTTGGCGAAGGCCAAAGCATTGATTGAAGGGTTCCGGACGTTCTCCATCAGACAGGTTCCCCGGAGTCAAAACAAACAAGCAGACGCGCTAAGCAAAATCGCATCCACCAGCTTTGCCCACCGACAAAGCGCTCCCGGCGTGGCGCTAAAATTTGATCCGCCTCCCGAGCGGTCGAGCTAAATCACTCAAGCACGCCACTGTGAATGGCGGACCGTAATCGACTTAAAGCGCTCAAGCACGAATGCAATGAAGATCAAGAGAGTATAGTGTTTCCCGGTCGTTAAGTCCCAACGGAACATGCGAGAATAGTCAAGCGATGTAGTGATCGAGGATTTGAAGGAAAGGATTTTGATTTATTATAACTACGTAAAAAGCCCATAAACTACAGGGCTTAAATGCAAATTAAAGAAAGTTAAAAAGATAAAATCTATTAAATAAACGCTATCACTATATTTAAAATGATGTTTTTGTTTTTATGTTTTTATAAAACTGAAACTAAAAACTACGCGACGTACAAATAAAAATGTGAAACTTACACAATATAAATACTAAAAATGTGAAAAATACATTTTTACAATCCTAATGATAAAAGAAAATTTATAGAAAAGGAAAATTATTTTTATAATTAATTATCTAATTATTATTAATTAAAAACTATTTTTAACTATTTAATAATTACCTAAAATACAAGAAAATAGGAAATAAGGCTGGAAAAATAAAATTAAGACTTAGAAAAGTCTAAAATATCAAAATAGAATTTTCAAAACTATTTTTGTATTTTTATGATTATTTTTCTATTTTCTAGGAATTAAAAACTATTAAAAACTAATTAAATTATTTAAAAATACAAATTTAACTAAGAAAAATATGGAAAAATATTTTTTTGTCTTTTTATATTTATCTTAACTTAAGAAAATTGAAAAATTAATTTTTTGAGACTTTTCTTAATTATTTGTATTTAAAGCTAATTAAAAATGCTTAAAAACTGATTTAAATTAAGAAAAATAGCAAACAAGCTTGGAAAAATCTGAAAATTTCAGGAAAAGTCTAAAATTATATTTAGAAGCTAGGAAAAATAGAAAAACAAGGGCTTGTGTGGAGAAATATGAAACTGATGAGTAAGTGCTTATTGAAATAAGCACTTAAATAAGCAAATGGAGTCCAAAAGCCACCAAACCAAAACAGAAGCTCTAATATGCTAAAGTAACCAACATGCAACAAGAAACAACAAGCTAAACCCTCTGGATCACAAGCTCAACAGATTTGGTGTAATTGAGATGATAAGCCAAAACAGTAAAAGGGTTGTCTACTTTAAGCTAGAATATAAGCACCTAAATAAGCTGGAAACAGGAAAACAGAAATTGGAACTTGAGAAGACCTGGGTGAGAGTGTTTAAACCAAATTACGAGACCTAGACAAGCTCAAATGAGACTTGTGCAAGGTCCGCAAAACTCGTGATAAACCACAATGCGGTCAGCGATTGCCCCGCATTGTGGATTTGACACCATGTTCACAAGCTTGTTAGAAGCTTAAGAAAATTCACAAAATTTTGCAAAAAGACAAAAGAAACTAGACCAGTAGGGCTTTTTAAAACTGCAAATTTTATTGAATTTGACTCAAAATGAGCCAATGAAAATCTTTCTAACTTGGCTAAAACTAAGCTTTGCATATTTTGACTTTTGAAAGAAATGGAAATTGACTTTTCCAACTTTGGACCTAGATTAATGTCTTGAAATTGAAGTATTATGATGAAATTAAACCAATGCAAGCTATATCTATTAGATTTGAACACAAAATAAACTTTTGATATCTAAAAATCCTAACAGTGAAGGTACAAGAACAGATTAAATGAAATTTTGACTAATTAGCTTTTGCAGGTACAAATTATGACTATAATGGTTCTAAGAACCTATACCAAGACTGAGTATACAACTTTCAAGCACCAACAAAGTCTCAAGCTCAGTTAAATGTACTGATCCAAACACTACCTTATAACATTGATATGAGCTTAAACCTACACTATCTACTAAACCAGCATACCATATTGATCAAATTGAGTTCACTAGACCTAAAAACAACTGATTAAACAGACCTCAACCATAGGTGACCACAGATACATACACAATCACAATATGCAAATTGACTTGAAATTTGAAATTGAGCAAATCACTCACATGTGCCCAGCTGGTGTGCAGCCTAAAACCAAACCCCAAGACCAATCTAAACTAGTCCATTTCAACCTCTGCAACACCCCTGCATCAACCTAAGATCACCATTGTCCATTTTAGCTTCCCAGTTGACTTTCATTGACCATATACCATATTTGATTGGAGCTGGTTTCCAAGCTTTCCAAAAGCTTTAACAAGCTCAATTAAACATGTTTGAGCTTAAAATGGAGCTAATAAAAGCTTGTTCATAAGAAAATAAAACTGGAATTCTCAACAGTAACGGAAAATATGAATTTGCATGAAACCTTGATATTGAAGATTAAAAGTAAATTAGAATGATAAGATGACTTGAGTTTAGTACATTTTAAGCTTAAAATTACATTTTAGCACACTAATTAAGCTAACTTAAAAGAAACGACATACATTGTAATTTTAAAAACTAACTACTGCTTCCTTTCTTCTTCTCTTCCCCTTTTTATACTTTCAATGGCTTCCACGTGTCCTTATGAGTGTTTCCCACCACTTCTTTTAACCAATGGGAGAGTTGAGGTTAGTTTGGCCTTTTGATGACTTTTGGCGGGAAAGGGACAATTTGACTTCTGTGGCTCTGACTTTGCAGCTAGGGGGGGGTGAGAGGTGTGATGATGAGGGGTTGATTTTAAGGAGATAAGGTGAAGGTGGATGGGATGGGTGAGAGGTTGCAGAGGTGCAGGCCAAGTGGGGAAGAAGCAAAACCACAAGGGAGGGAAACCAGTGTTTGACTGGGGTGGTTTGACCAGGGGGGTCAAAAACAGGAAAGGGGTCAAAATGGGTTACATGGCAGGGGTCAATATTGTTTTGACTAGGCTTAGTTTGGTTTATAAATAAGGACTTGTTTGTAATTCTTCCAAACTTGAGGGGCCATTCCTGTAATTTTCCAAACTTGACACAAGGACTAAAACTGACAAACTTCAATAGTACAAGGACCAATTTTGACAATTTCAAATTTCCAGGGACCAAACTTGACAATTTCAAAAGTTCAGGGACCTTTTCTGCCATTTAACAAAAGATTTATTCAAGGACCATTTTTGACAAATTAGAATATTTCAGGGACCTTGAATAACATTTTTCTTTATTTAGATTTACCAGGACCTGCTTTTTGACAACTTTTGAAACTTGGGGACTAAAGCGCCAATTATGCAAATTTGATCGTTTTCACCGATTTTGACATTTTGCATTTAAAACACATAAAACACTTATTTGTGATATTTTTGTCATTTTGATGCATTTCTGAGTGTTTTCAGATGTTTTTGCAGTTTAATTGGTACAAAAATGATGAGTATTTAGACACTCATCACTGGCTATCGTGGAAGAAGACGGAGACACATGGATGACACCCTGATCGAATATCTAAGGGATGAAATGATACCGGCGGATGACAACAAGGCAAGAAAACTACGGATCAAGGCAAGGCAATACACGTTGAGAGACGGAATCCTGTTCCGGAAATCTTTCCTAGAACCTTGGCTCCGATGTGTGGGCACCACTCAAGCCAACTACGTGCTGCGAGAAATCCACGAAGGGTCGTATAGCATGCACTCCGGCCCAAGGGCAGTAGTAGCCAAAGCAATTAGATCCGGATATTACTGGCCGACGATGAACAGGGATGCACGTGAGCTGATACAGAAGTGCGAAGATTGCCAAGTCCACCGCTCGGTACCAAAACATCCGCAGCAAAATCTGACCCCAATCACCTCTCCTTAGCCTTTTTACAAGTAGGGTATAGACATCAGCGGACCTTTCCCAGAAGGCCCCGGCAAGGTAAAGTTTATGATTGTAGCAATAGACTACTTCACTAAATGGATTGAAGCGAGCCCTTAGCCTCCATCACGGAAGGCAAGTGAAGAAGTTAAATGCAGGACAACATTGTCGCCGCTTGACTGCCGGAGAGATAGTATCGGACAACGGAAAGCAAGTCCGCGACAACCCATTCAAGGACTGGTGCCAGAAGCTCAACATCAAACAACGGTTTGCATCGGTGAAGCATCCGCAGGCAAACGGGCTGGTCGAAAGCGCGAACAAAAGTCTGGGAGAAGGCATCAAAGCGAGGTTGGAGAAGGGAAGTAAGGACTGGGTGGAAGAAGTGCCGCATGTGCTCTGGGCACACAGAACTATGATCAAAACAAGCAACGGCGAAACCCCATTTTCCCTCACATATGGCACTGAGGCAGTTGTCCCAGTAGAGATTGGAATGCCAAGTCTTCGATGTACGGCCATAAACCAAATCTTCAATGACCAAGAGCTTCGTCTAAATTTGGACATCCTGGAAGAAAAACGCGAAGCCGCGGCCATTGAAGAGGCGCGCAGCAAAGCAAAGATGGAGGGGTACTACAACGCCAAAGTACGAAGCACGACCTTCCGACCCGGAGAATTTGTCTACCGCAGCAACGAAGCTAGTAGAGCGAAGGACACCGGATACAAGCTCAGAGCCGCGGACGGGGATGTTAATACAAATATCGTCATTAAACGTTATTTATATTTTTGATCTTTGCCTAAGTTTTGTTAACGACAAAAGTAAATTTAATTTATAAAAGCTTAAAGCTTGTCAAGTTTATTAGATATTAAAACAAGCTTTCTCAAACAATATATTCATCATTCAAGCATTTACATTTATGATTAGTAACATCTTGATATGACTCTAATCATTATGTATGATAGTAGTTTGTAGAATGTGTTAGGTTCTTAAAACCAAACACTACTTAAGCATTTGCATATTTCTATAAATAGTAATACAACATTTGACATCATGTATTACATCATGGAAATCATTAGAAGATTCCATTAGATATTTTGTGAAGATTTGTACTCTTCATATCTTGCACAATCTTACTTAGATAGAGTTGACTTTAGGCAAGATTTGATATCTTGACTGTCGACCGGCGGTACCAAAATGGTACAGGCGGAACCCTTTAAGGGTCCGCCGTCCGTGGACGCTCCGTCCAATTTGGCTATAAATAGCAATGCCAAGCCAAGTAGTTTCTTATCCCTTTCTAACATACTCTCATAAATATCTTCTCTAACCTTTCTAACTCGGTTTCATATCATATTAGTGATCTCTTTGTAGCAAAGAAGATCAAGTCATATTCAAGCTTCAACGAGAAGTTGGAAGTCTTGTTTGTTTAGTGTTGTATGATCTAGCGTTGATCCATACTTCATTGTTGTATCAAACCATCATAATCTTGTGAGTGTGAGTGGTTAGTATTTTAGTCCTCAAAATACATTGTGAGTGGGAGTAGTTGTACCCTTGGAAAGAACTCGACATCTAGCTTAGTGTCGAAAATAGTGTAAGCGAAGTGTAAAGGTTTTCTCCACGGTGAAAGGAGCTTGTTGACTAGTGAAGTTAAACTCTCGAGTGTGAGACTCGGGAGTGGAGTAGGGCAAGGAAAAAGAGTCCTTGTAGGTCGAACCACTATAAACAACTTGTTGTGGTTTGATCATTTCTTTCCTTATTTACTTATTACATATTGCTTGCATATTTCATTAACATACTTAAGATCAATATCAATTGATCTTTCAATAAGTTTCAAAACAAAGTTTTTAATCGGTAAACTATTCAACCCCCTTCTAGTTTTCTACAATTGGTACCGAGCCTCGTTGCTCAAGAATTTCTAAAATAACTTGTATTTTATAAACTTGAAACGATCCATGGATTCTCGAAAACTTTAAAGAAGGGCAATCTATGCAAAGACCACCACTCTTTGAAACCAATGGATTTATCTATTGGAAAACCGCTTTGAAACATATGTAAAATCAAAAGATATAGATCTTTGGTTTATTATTGTTAAAGGAGATTTTAGTTCTACAACAAAGGATATTTCCGTTGATGAACAAAAGAAATTAGTTGCTAAAAATAATGAAGCTAAAATGATGCTTTATAATGCTTTACCTAGAAAAGAATATGAAAGAATTTTTATGTGTGAAACCGCCAAAGATATTTGGGAATCTTTAATTGTTACACATCAAGGTAATTCACAAGTCAAGGATAACAAAATTGATCTTCTTGTTCAACAATATGAACAATTTGTTATCCCCGAAGATGAAACCATTGATTGTGGCTTTGCTCGCTTTAACACTATCATTACATCACTTAAAGCACTTGATGAATCTTTTGTAGTAAGAACTTTGTCGAAATTTCTTAGAGCACTCCATCCCAAATGGAGAGCTAAAGTGACCGCTATTGAAGAATCAAAAGATCTCTCAATAATGTCACTAGACGAGCTAATTGGCAACCTCAAATTTCACGAAATGGTAATGGAGAAAGATTCGGAGATCATCAAAGGAAGAAAGGAGAAGATCAAATCCGTTGCTTTTAAAGCAAAAGCGGAATCAAGCGATGATGGTGAATCTTGTTCCGATAGTGAAGATGAGGAGTATGCCATGGCCGTTAGAGATTTCAAGAAGTTCTTTAGAAGAAGAGGAAAGTTTGTAAGACAACCTCGAGAAGAAAAGAAGCCATTCTGAAAAGATCGGGATGATAAGAAGATTAAAGGTGAAAGAAAGTGTTTTAGATGTGGTGATGCAAGTCATCTCATAGGAGAATGTCCCAAGCCACCTAAAAGCAAAACTCAACGAGTTTTGTAAGTGGTGCTTGGAGTGATAGTGAAGACGATGAAGAATCAAGCAAGGAAAAGATCGCTCTAATGGCACATGAGTCAAATGAGGTACTTTCCGACTCTTCTTATTCTTCTATAGATGATGACACCTTGCAAAAACAATATAATCAATTGTGTGAGCTAAGTCTAAAAATCATAACTAAAAATAAATTTCTAAAACCAAAAGGAGTTTTTGGAAAATGAGGTATATGAGTTAAAAGAAAAGCAAAACGACTTGAAAAGGAAAAGCAAATGACGATGATTGTAAATCATGTCAAGAGCTTAATCTTGAAATAGAAAACTAAAGCTCACACAAGAAGTTTTAATAGAAAATAATTCTAAGTTTAAAAGGTTTAACAAAAACATCGCTATTGCCGATGAAATAGTTAAAATCCATAAAACACCGTGAGACATGAATGGGCTAGGTTTTAATGAAGTATTAATTCCAAAGAGTCAAAACAAAACGGCCGAAAAGGACGAACATTCATCAAAATTGTCACAGACAAGACGGACCGACGGAACCAAAATAAGGGTTCCGTCCATTATGCAAAATGGTACCGCTGGTACTTCAAACAGTAATGTAATGTTCGCAATACGGACCGCATCAATTTGTTAAAGTAACAAAGAAAACCAATGATAATGTTAAACTAAAACCAGCCATTATATCGAGTAGGACTTGTTAAAATGAATTTAGATCAAAACTACTCAACAACGATATAAAACTTCTTTTGCCAAACGCCTTTCCTAAGAGCAACCACAATGTTCAACCTAACTACCAACACAACGGTTGGAATCAAAACTTTCCTAGACCATATCAAACTCCAGATTACATGCCATGGAACCCTTACCCATCATTTCCATACATGAATCAAATAAATGGTATGTTTAACCCAAACGGACCCATGAGATATTGGGGACCAAATGTTTGAGTTATTCGCTTCTTAGGTATGCTTGAAAGTTGGATTGGAACCTGATGAATGGATAAAAGATAGTGGATGCTCACGACACATGACGGCAACAAAGTCTCTTCTCATCATACCAAGAGTATGACGGAGGTAATGTCACTTTCGGTAGCAATCTCAAAAGCAAAATCATTGGCAAAGGTACGATTGCTCATAACTCTCTAACTATTGAAAATGTTGCTCATGTGGATAGGTTAGGATTTAATCTACTTAGTATTAGCCAACTATGCGATAAAAAGTATAAAGTACTATTTGATGAAAATGGTAGTAAAATACTAAAAGATGGTATCACCATAGCTAAAGGAGTTAGGAAAAATAACATATACGTCATGAAAATAGATAAAACATATAATGACAAACTTTGCCTAACAACATTAGACGATAGCTCATCTCTTTGGCATAGACGCTTAGGTCACGCTAATATGAGACTTATACAAAACCTATCTTCAAAAGAGTTGGTTAGAAATTTACCAAAACTAAAATATAACCAACACTTTTGTGACGCTTGCAAAATTGGTAAACAAACACATAGTAGTCACAAATCTACAAATATGGTGTCCACATCTAAGTGTCTAGAATTATTACATATGGACTTATTTGGACCATCCGCTATAAGAAGCTATGGAGGCAACTTATACACTTTGGTCATAGTAGATGATTACTCAAGGTTTACTTGGACGTTATTTTGAAAACCAAAATGAAGCTTTTGATAAATTTGAAATACTTAGCAAGAAAATTCAAAATATTCTAGGTGTCAAATTGTGTCGATCCGAACGGATCATGGTCGTGAATTTGACAACGAAACTCAATTTGGAAACTTTTGTGATACAAATGGTATAACACATAACTTTTCCGCCCACGAACACCTCAATCAAATGGAGTAGTAGAACGTAAAAATAGAACAATTCAAGAAATGAGTAGAACAATGCTTAATGAACAAAACATTCCTCAAAAGTTTTGGTAACGCCGCTGACACTTCTACATATATTTTAAATAGAGTTCTAATACGTCCTTTCCTAAACAAAACACCATATGAACTTTATAAAGGTAAAAGGCCAACATTAGGATATTTTAAAGTCTTTGGTTGTAAATGTTTTATTCTTAATACTAAGGATTATCTCACCAAGTTTGACCCAAAGTCTTATGAAGGTGTATTTCTTGGTTACTCTCAAACTAGTAAAGCTTACATTATCCTTAATAAAGAAACAATGATAGTCGAGGAATCGTTGAACATAACATTTGATTTAAAGTCCACCTCCTCTAAGACATCACCTTTGGTAGATGATGACTTAGTTGAAAGTCAAATAATAGAAAGTCAAATTAATAATAACAAGGAAGATGAACCATCAAATAAGGAAATTGTCAACATCAAAGAGTCTAAAAGTCATCCATTAGAAAAGGTCATAGGAAAACTTAATCAAAGAACCTTAAGGTCACAAGCTCAAAATCAAAGTAATCATTTTTGTTTTGTATCCACCATTGAACCAAAAACCATAAATGAAGCAATAAAAGATGAATCATGGGTAATTGCCATGCAAGAAGAATTAAATCAATTCGTTAGAAATGATGTTTGAAACTAGTTCCAAAACCCAAAGATCAAACTATAATTGGAACAAAATGGGTCTTTCAAACAAAATGGACGAAAATGGTGTAGTATCTAGAAACAAAGCTAGGCTTGTTGCACAAGGTTATAATCAACAAGAAGGAATTGACTATGATGAAACTTATGCACCGGTAGCTAGACTTGAATCTATTAGAATATTACTTGCTTATGCATGCGCTTATGACTTTAAATTATTTCAAATGGATGTTAAAAGTGCTTTCCTTAATGGGTTTATTAACGAAGAAGTGTATGTTGCTCAACCTCCGGTTTTACCGACTTTGAGAAACCACATCATGTCTTCAAACTCAAGAAAGCATTATATGGCCTTAAACAAGCACCTAAAGCTTGGTACGACCGCCTTAAGACTTTTCTTGTTGATAACAAATATACTATGGGATTAGTAGATAATACTCTTTTACTAAGAAAAGGAATCGCAAATTATTATTGTTCAAATATACGTTGATGACATTATATTCGGATCAACTTGTCAAGAACTATGTAATGATTTCTCTAAAATCATGCATGACGAGTTTGAAATGAGTATGATGGGTGAGTTAAACTTCTTTCTAGGACTTCAAATTAAACAACTAGAAGATGGTATTTTCTTTAACCAATCTAAATATATAAAAGACATGCTTAAGAAATTTGGTCTTGAAGATTCCAAACCAACTAAAACACCCATGTCCTCGGACACTAAACTCACCAAGGACGAAGAAGGTGAATCCGTAGATAACACTAAATATAGAGGAATGATTGGTAGCCTACTCTATCTTACGGCTAGTAGACCCGACATTATGTTTAGTGTTTGTCTATGTGCTCGCTTTCAAGAAAACCCAAAGGCATCACACTTAGAAGCATTAAAAGGATTTTAGATATATTAAGGGAACAACGTGTTTAGGATTATGGTATCCCAAAGGAACGGGTATTGAAACCATAGTGTATGCCGACTCGGATCATGCCGGTGATTATGTCGATAGAAAAGTACAAGTGGTATTTGTACTTTTGTTGGACATTGTCTCACCTCATGGTTTGCAAAGAAGCAAACGGCTTTAGCCATCTCTACCATCAAGCCGAATACGCCTCACCGGAAAAGCATGTCAACAAGCTCTTTGGATGAAGCAAGCTCGAGACTACGGAATTCATCTCAACGACATTGTGATACTTTATGACAACAAGGGAGCCATCGATCTCAAAGAAAATCCTGCTCAACATGCTCGTACTAAGCACATTGAAATCATCATCACTTTCTTCGCGACAATGTTCAAAAGGAAACATTTCAATCGAGAAAGTATCCTCCAAGACAACATTGCCGACATCTTTACTAAACCTCTTAAACGAGAACCTTTAATCTTCTTAGACTTGGTTTAGGGTTAATGGAACCAAACATGTAGGATAAACATAGTCTAAAACATTAGAATAGTCAAGCCAAAACAATTTTGCCTTGTATCGCCATCGTAGCCACGGCACCAAACGACAACACGGACGGAACCAAAATTTGGTGCCGTCTCGTCCGTGGTGTCTCATGTACAAAACCGCTATATACATAACATCCTCTTCCTCACAACCCACTTTACCAAAACGTAAAACTTAAACCAAGCTCATTATTGTCATCTTTCCACTCACTAATCATCAAGATAACATCATTGTAAGTATCCTAACTACATTTCATCTCTTAATTCTGAGTCTAGGATTCTTATTTATGCACAAAACTATCACAAATCATTACATGGGGTTTTATGTATGCTTTTATACCAAATATGAATTCAATTGGCAAATTGCATAACTAGTCATTCAAATTAGGTACTACATTATCATATTGCATAAACAAATCATGTTTCCCACTAATTGATAGATAATAAATATAAGGCCTTATTCAAATAACCAAACACCCCATGTCAAAAGTTTTGAAAAGCTTCTCACTTGTAGGAAAACATTTTTTCATTGCTAATACAAATAGAAACGTTAAAATTTTCATCACTTGCATGCTCTTGAATACTAAAGGTATTGCATAACTAATATGCACTCCCGGGTATATTCAAATGTAGCCACATTGAATTAGGAGCATTTGGGTTATCTCATGGTATTTGCCAAACACTCCACTAAAACCATTTTGTGCATAAAATGAGTCGAGATAACCGCAACTCCAAATTGTTTTCATATAGGCACACACTAGAATCAAAAACGTTAAAATTTATTTTCATTTTTTAACATATTAATTCTTGTCCTTAGGAATAACCATGGTAGCCGCAAGATTCTATGATCACAAAGACACTCTTAACTACATTCCCAAACACCACAAAACCAAAGGACTCACCAAGGAACAAGTAGAAATATTTAGGGGTCTAGAATCAAGGTATTTCCACGAGGGTAGAACCATTCACCCATCCTTTCTTGAGCATACTAATCTTCGTGAAGAACTAGCCGCCATTCAATTCGATTGTCTTCTTGACATTGATGAACCAATTTGTCCTAGGTTCGTGTTAGAATTCTATGCTAGTGTGACCGGTTTTAGTGATGAAGATGATGATGAATTTTGTCTTAGCTTTAGAATCAACCAAAATGACTACACCATCACCTTAAGTGAATTTGCTAGAGTACTAGGAATTCCCAACCGAGGAACTTGTGTCTACACGGATAAGTGGTCACCACCGCCTTGATGCAATCAACGACCGCACTTCTCCCTATCTAACCCGTTTGGCCGATAAGGATGTCATCCGTGAACACCTTTTAACCCAAAACGGATACAACCCGAGTAACCCGAAAGGGAAAAGAGGTAGACCGAGATCCATATGGAATGGAGCTAAATGAACTTAAGCACTAATTTAAGAAATGGGAGGAGTTACTTAGAGCAAACGTCATTAGCACCATAGGAATAGGGATCACATAAACGCTTGTCTTTGCCACATGCTCTACAACTTGTCCACCCGACAACCATTCAACTTAGCCTACTACATAGCTAGGAGAATGATTGATATTCCAACTCAAGGATCCGTTGTTCTTCCATACGGGATGCTTCTCACCCGTCTCTATAGAAACTTCGCCCAATTCCACCAACCCCAAAAGGGATGCACCTTCACTATGAACTCATCCCTCACATCTTTGTACCTTTGAGTGATGCTCGAGTTGCTAAGACTAAAGGCAAAAGAGCTAAACCTCCAACTCCTTCATCATCATCATCAAATAGCTCCGAGGATGGTCTTCCAAGCTCTCATCTTCCACCTCATGAGTATTACGCATCTCTTCCCGAGGTTGAGAATGAATCAGCAGAATTCAAGCAAACTAAGGGAATGTTCAAGTGCCTTGGTAGGATGATGAACAAGATTTACAAGAAATTGGACAAATAAGGGTCCTTTAAGGAGTGTTTGGAACAATGCATTATCGTTAATGTTTGATACTATTTAGTTGTTTTTATTATGTAGGATGATAATATAACTTGAAACAATGGTGTATGCTAACAATTTCATGCAGGGGGATAGCACAAGTATGCTATCAAATTTTACCCATTTTCACTATATTGTGAAAATCAATAAGCCTTGCTCAAAATCTATGCTCCACTATGTTTACATATGTGTTATTTACTTTTCCTAACTAGAAATGTTTAGTATAACGACTTTTGAGAAAAATTTCGTGTTTGAAATTTCCGACACCTAAAAACGAACTCATCCATATTTCAAGACTCGACGGATCGACGGCACCATAATTTTGGTACCGTCCTTTATGTAGTTTGGTACCGCCATACCCTGACAGCGGACCAGACGGACACCTTTTTAGGGTACCGTCCGTGTATGATTTTGGTGTCGTGGATCCTCCGTAATTTTCTCGAATTTCGACTCTTCGTGATTCCAAATTATCTTCCATCACTTATAAATCAATCTTAACTAGTTTATACTGTTATTAGAACTAGTATTACTTACTAAGGTATATAAGAAATCCATTTCCACCAAAATTCAAAATTTGAAAAATCCACCCAAGGAGCCCTTTGGCATAAAGGAAGGAACCAAATTTTGGTACCTTCAAATCCATGGGTAATCAATATTAGGAAATTCCACTCACTAGAACACATTTATTGCATATCTTTTCTTCTTCACTCCATCTTCTTTGTATGGATTGACTTGGGTGATATGACTAGCATTCAACCCACTTCCAAATCATTAGGAACCTCATCTCTTCAATGGTTCAACATCAAATCAAACCATTTCACAACAATTTCTTACCTCTATAAATTGAAAGGCTTTACCATGATCATCCTCACACCTTCTTCATTCTCACTATTATCTAGCAAATCAAAACCCAAGTAAAAAATGACTAAATCATCACCAAAACCTTGCAAGAAAACCGCTAGAATTAGCGTAAGGCCTTGTTGTTTTGTTCATCTTAGCTCATCATCCGAATCTTCACCACTAACAATCTCATCTCCCATTAGAGATGATACAAATCTTACCCTAGCTACACCCACTTCATCACACATTGTGATCACCACTCCACCACCAACAAAAACACCTACTTCACCTCCACCGCACCCATCCAAACATCCAAAACACCTCACCACCTTCACCAAGGTCTCCCTCTCACTCCCATGGAGTTATTTTCAACTCCACCAACATCACCAAATCCTTTCCTAGAGGACTTGGAGGACTTGCCTCCTAGGCCAAGTCATCCACCACCATTGCCATCTTTTGGCACAATTGAGCGAATCGCTCATGAGTCACCTCGGTCATCCATTGACCCAAACGCCCATTAGGGCCAAAACCTCTCCTTTTCACCCCATTCACAAGGACATTCATGGTCCTTTATACGGGATCATCCACTTCCATCATCAATGTCCCTCATATTGAGGACATTCCGTAGTGCATGTGGGATGACAATCCCACTCGAGAGGAGATTCAAGCCGAACTCCACAACCTCCACCAATTCAAAGGCATGGTGGATTCTCACTTAAGTGAGACAATGCAAATGCAAAATGCTTTGCTTGCATCCATCATGACCACTCCAAACATTCCCAACACCACCAACACATCCACCATTCCACCATCACAACCTCCCCAAACTTTCTACCCTCCAAGGCATGGTTGCTCAACTTGTGAGCAAACGGGCCAAACCGTGGAACGGACCCGGGTTATGGTCCATGACTTCCACGAAGAAATGAGGTTCATCCTCAACCACATTCTTGAGCGTCTCAATGCTCTTTCCCATCCACCATCACTTTAGGATGGTTTTAGAATAGTCTTTCTTTTATTTGCTTTCTTAGGATAATTTTTATTTTCTTGTACTAGAAACACATCATTGTGTTCTCTTTTCATGATCTTTATTCATGAAAAAAATTTAACTAATGAATGTTGTTTATCATATTGTTGGTGTCATTACATAGTGCTTGGAAATGCTTGTGAATGATCATTATTACTAACAATTTTTTTGTAGCTTTATTTTCACAATCCATGTATCTTCCCATTAAAGCACCCAATTTAGGGGAGCTTTGAACAAGGGGAGAGAATAGCTCGGCTCATTACATTCCAAGATAGCATCTTCTTTTGTTGAGACAAAAAGGGAGAAAATATAGAACTTTGAAATTATTTATATTTGACTTTTCCGAAAAGTCAAACCGCATACATTTGACTTTCTAAAAGTCAAACAGAACTCTCATTGATAATACTTGACTTTTCTTTAAAAGTCAAAGCGCATACTTTGACTTTCTCGAAAAGTCAACATCATGCATCAACTAGTGAATTCTTTGACTTTCATAAAAGTCAAATTTCATACACTTGCATTATCATTTCCTTTTCAAGTTCTAAAACTAATATTTTATAACTCTTGTACAAACTTTGTTTCTTTTATAAAATAAAATTTATATTTTGTCCTCAACAAAAGGGAGATTGTTAATACAAATATCGTCATTAAACGTTATTTATATTTTTGATCTTTGCCTAAGTTTTGTTAACGACAAAAGTAAATTTAATTTATAAAAGCTTAAAGCTTGTCAAGTTTATTAGATATTAAAACAAGCTTTCTCAAACAATATATTCATCATTCAAGCATTTACATTTATGATTAGTAACATCTTGATATGACTCTAATCATTATGTATGATAGTAGTTTGTAGAATGTGTTAGGTTCTTAAAACCAAACACTACTTAAGCATTTGCATATTTCTATAAATAGTAATACAACATTTGACATCATGTATTACATCATGGAAATCATTAGAAGATTCTATTAGATATTTTGTGAAGATTTGTACTCTTCATATCTTGCACAATCTTACTTAGATAGAGTTGACTTTAGGCAAGATTTGATATCTTGACTGTCGACCGGCGGTACCAAAATGGTACACGCGCGGAACCCTTTAAGGGTCCGCCGTCCGTGGACGCCTCGTCCAATTTGGCTATAAATAGCAATGCCAAGCCAAGTAGTTTCTTATCCCTTTCTAACATACTCACACATATCTTCTCTAACCTTTCTAACTCGGTTTCATATCATATTAGTGATCTCTTTTGTAGCAAAGAAGATCAAGTCATATTCAAGCTTCAACGAGAAGTTGGAAGTCTTGTTTGTTTAGTGTTGTATGATCTAGCGTTGATCCATACTTCATTGTTGTATCAAACCATCATAATCTTGTGAGTGTGAGTGGTTATTATTTTAGTCCTCAAAATACATTGTGAGTGGGAGTAGTTGTACCCTTGGAAAGAACTCGACATCTAGCTTAGTGTCGGAAATAGTGTAAGCGAAGTGTAAAGGTTTTCTCCACGGTGAAAGGAGCTTGTTGACTAGTGAAGTTAAACTCTCGAGTGTGAGACTCGGGAGTGGAGTAGGGCAAGGAAAAAGAGTCCTTGTAGGCCGAACCACTATAAACAACTTGTTGTGGTTTGATCATTTCTTTCCTTATTTACTTATTACATATTGCTTGCATATTTCATTAACATACTTAAGATCAATATCAATTGATCTTTCAATAAGTTTCAAAACAAAGTTTTTAATCGGTAAACTATTCAACCCCCTTCTAGTTTTCTACAGGGGAGATACTCCTGAGAACATGGAACATCCGCAACTTGAAGAAATGTTACATCTAAGCGTAGGTAGATTCTCCCCGCCTTTTGTAAGTTGATCACGGATCAGGTCCGGGCAACAGGGGAGCTTTAACCTTTCATATTTCGTATTTATATTGTAATGTTTTCTAAGTAATGAAACGTAGATGCCTGGCCCGCTCTACAAATTTTCCAAAACAAAAACTTAAATCACATATTCACTTTTGCATTTTTCGCACATCTCTTATATCTGTGACAAACAGTGTCGTACATAAAGGACGAGCAACCTCAAAATTGACTCAGGCATATAAGTGGTATTGCAAACCCATTGACCAATGTTTGACACCCCCGGACTCCCGAAGTACGGCCAAGGGTTCAACTCAAAGCCCGGACAACTAGTTCCGGCAAATAAGTAAAAGAATACGCATACAACCAAAGATTTCCATTAAATATGCAAGACTTCTTTACATATACACGGGGGCATACCCCCGGCTTACAATAAATGGCGTCGCGGCAACCACGACCCTAACAAAAATAATAAGTGGAAAAGCTTCACAATAGATTGCAAAGGGCGGCATAGTCTAAATGCCGCCCACAGAAGACTGACTCAAGCAGTTCCGGCACCATCAAGAACACTTGTATCAAACATATCGTCGTGCGCAGCCTGTTCTTCTTCTTCTTCTTCTCGTCCTCCCCGGTAGGGCCGGTGACCGCGGAGGAAGGGGTTGGCCCCGGATGAACAATCACCAAAGAAGGCTCTCCAGTGGCAGTAACCTGGTGCTCAACCTCTGACACAAGCAACTCCGGATTTCACACATCAAACTTCTTACCGTATGCCCGGTGCTTCCTCTCCTTGTAGGCGGCAATGGCGCGTGGGCGCCTAGTGATAGTTTGAAGCAGAGAATTGGGAAGAGCAACTTCCTCCGCCACCGGGGGATTACACACAAACTCTCCCGAGCTGCCTGGTCTCTCCTCCGTTAACACAAGCTGCGACATAAGGAATTCTAATGAAGAATCCTTGCAAGCTTCCAAGGAATCGAGAAGTAGGAAGGGGACGTCACTAAGGCGCATCACTGATTCGCGATAAACCTCCTTGGCTCGCGGATTATAGGCCTTAATCTGCTCCAGTTTAACCCCTTTACCTCCATGCACAACCCCGGCCTCCAAACCCTGCCTCAAACCTTCCGCGATCGCCTTGCTTATACAATCACCCAGGCGTGTCTGCAACTCCTCGGACTGTTTAAAAGCCAGCCATGCCCTGCGAAAACCATGACCAATAACCCAACGCTTTCCTTCGATGGCAATAAGGGTACTCGGAAACATGTCCTCATCAAAGTCGCGGTTCAGCTCCGCCAACCTCTGATCCAGCTGTGCGAGTTGACCATCATACTCGCCACAGACCCTATCCTCGCACTCCTTCAACTTTTCTTCCAGCAGACCCGCGCTCTTCACCTGTTCTTTCAGTTCATCGCAGACAAAAGTAAGCCCGGCCACTTTACCCTTTAGTTCAGCATTCTCAACAGTGAGATGGGCCAGCTGTTCATCCTTGGGCGCAATCATACCTTCTAATTGTGTCACGCGCTCACGCAGCCTTTTAAGCTCTTCCGCTTCGGACTCAAGCGACCCAACCCGCTCGCGGAGATCCTTTGCCTCCGCGGCTTCAGCCTCGAGCTCCTGAATTTTCCCCTTCAAAGCCTCAATCTTCTTATCCTTCCTCTCGAGTCTCCTGTTCAACTTATTAGTCTGGTTCAGCTCAAACTGTAGCCGCAAACGTACCTCGGAAGACATACACGCTTGTTGGACAGTCATCATGTTGTACTGCTCCAGCAAGTCCGTATGGGGCATGTTGCGCAGTGTGGACAAATACCCGAGAGTTGCAAGGTTGTCTAGCATACTCTGACAGATCCAAGGGTCGTTCATCCGGAACTCATTGGTTGGCAACCACTTCGGGACATAAATATTTTTTGCCTCTGCCGTGTCCACGGACAAGGATTCGTAGAAATCATCATCGGAGGCCGCGGGGCGGTGACCAGAAGGATCTTGCAGGGGAGACTCAGCCCTAAACGAGCTCTCCTGTTGCATAATGGGCGGCTCAGAAGGGCCGGGCATGTCCACATCCAGGTTCTCTTGATGAGCCGGGGTGGATGTTTTGGAAGCAGAATCCGGATTGACTTGCAGTTCCGGAGTAGCCTCAGAGGACAAGTTGGTCACTTCCCGCGGACCAGAGTCGGACTCGTCGCGAAGCTCAAGAGCAGATCCCGCGGTCGGGCCCCCTGCATCATAACACTTAAGTTATCTTTTGAAAGCAAAAAACGAGAAAAAATCGACAACATAGCACAGATACCATAGCAGCAGTGGATCCAACATCATTCGCCGGCACAGAAGTAAGCCTCTTCTTCTCAGGTTGCTTGGAAGGGACAGCAAGCCTAACCCTCTTCTTCCCAACGGCTTTGTTAGCCTTCGCCGCTTCAACATTGTCCACAATAGTCTCTTGGACTAATGTGATAGTATTCTCCGAAGGCTCAATAACTCGGCTGGCGGTCTCATCCAGCAAAGTTTTCTCACCTTCTCTCAGAGTCCTTTCCCCGGATGCTACCTCGAAAGGATCCTGTTGGTTAATAAAAGCGAAGAGAGACATATCTGCAAACAAAAATGCACAAATTAGTAACAAGACATAAAAGGGAAGGCAACGAGGCGCAACAAACCCTAAAAAAGTTTACCCACCCTCATTATCCAAAGACCTAAAAGTAGGTCGTGCTGTGGCATCATCCCAAGCACGGCTAAGACCAACTGTGCAAAGAAAAGGCTCCAGCAACTTCTTAAAAGGAGCGCGCATCGTATCAAGACGATGCAGTAACTCAAGGTCAATGCCGTCGTCGGTCGGAGGTGGATCACGGTCAACAGAAACTTTCTCGTTCCACGAGATCGCTAACGGAAAAACAGTTGCGTCAACCTAAAAGATGAACTCCTTCCAATTCTTCATGGAATCCAAAGGAGCGGTGTAACACACCGGAACAATCAAGGACTTAGGACCCTTACGCTTCTCTAGAGTCATCCAACCATCCTTCATCCCCGAATAATAAAACTTCCTAAATAATGGCACGGTGGGTGTCCCACCGTGAGCGCGGCAAAGGATCTCAAAATGACTAATTCTAGCGGCGGCCAGTACGGATAACTGCGATAGATGAATTTGAAAATATTCCAAGACCCTACATAGGAACGCGGAAAGGGGTATCCTAAAATTGCAAAGTTCGAAGAACCTAGTATACACTCCTATCTTACCCTTAGGAGCATCCCTTATGGTGTCGTTAGGACCAGGAAGAATTGGATGAACGGTCGAAGGAATGTGATATCTAGAGCAAAAATCACTCAAATCTTTTTGGGACAATTTACAGGTAAAGTCACTTAGGAGTTTCTTAGCCATTGAACTACAATGAAGGAGGAAAAACCTAACATGATAAAGTAGGAAGAAGCACACAAAACTTGGAGAGCGTTTTTCTTTTTTACTTGCGAAGAGGAAATGGCAACAGTAACCAATAAAGTAAAAAAGAGCGGTATTTATACTCTCCCAAAAGTAAAACTGACGGGTCAATCGAACGGCCAACAACACGCCACGTCGCGGTCCGTAACTAACGGTCCGGATCGCCTAGATCAGCGAGCGAGATGGGCGGCAGAACGTCCATCGGTCGAAAATACGCTACCGAGGCGGTTCGCGAATCGAGGAAAAGCGTAACGCACCCCGCCACGTGTGGAAAAGCGGTCGGCGGTTAGGTCTTCCTCGACACACCCAACCGCGGTTACGAGAAAACTTAGTCTAGCGGTAGCGCATGATAAGACTAACAAGCACAACTAGGCGGGGGACTTGATCACGTATGACCCCCCTAGCACCAATACGGGTCAGACGCGGACTAAGCACGAGTATGTAATACTCCCGACACCCACATAGTTCGGTCACGGACCAGATACATACCCCGGCAATGGCCACTAAGCCATTCCGCGAACAGTAGACACGTCCGAACAAGAACACAATCGCGTCCCACATAAAGGGAAGGAATCTTCCCTAGGTCGGATGTACTGCGACCTGCAGTCCCCAAAAAGGGAAAGCGGGACAACTCCCGCCCAAAAACATCACCATCACAACAAGCGGACAAGCTCTGCAGCTGACTTACGTCACAAACTGTCGCTCTCAAGACCCGTGACCTTGAGAACACGACAGAAAGGTCAACCATATAAATAGATGTCTCACCTCTACTCAAGCGGTATGTATACACACCCCTCTCTAGAATTCACTTCATCTCTCTAAAAATATCACTTACTCTCACGCCGGAGGTTGACCGCGGAACCCCGTTCCGCGGTGAGACTAACGGTGTTGGTTTTCTTAGCAGCTAGCAATCGAAGATTTCACTTAATACAAGATCTATTCTCCGAAGAGTTAGCTTACACTAATCCTCGTAGGAGAAGCGCCCAGAATTGTATTAACATAAAGTCTGTTGTTGAACAAGTTTTCTTCAATGTCACATCATCATCTTCAAATCCTTTGTCTCATGAACTAACTTGCAAATAGTTTGCTTTGTTTTATTTATCTTATGAGTTAATACTTATTATGATCATTAATCATTCTTAAAGGCAAATACTTAATCAAGCATACAACAAGTGATACATTAATAATCATACAAGGCTACAAGCAATTAATACTTTAATAGTTATTAAGTGAATGAAGTGATCGTTAATGAAAGAACAAAATTTATCGATTAACTCATAATTCAACATTTCAAAGAATTGAAGACACAAAGATTCAAAGATGAGAATAAGTAATTGTGATCATTAATGAAAGAACAAATAAAAAAGCATCCAATCCCTTATCAGAAAAAACAATTCTTTTGATCGATTTATTCAATTGTTACACTCGTCTTCCTCTTGACTCTTGAGCTTCAGGTTACAATTTTTTTGTACAAGAAACACGATATTGAATCAGTAATATTAGTAGGGGCCGATTATTCATATTCATAAAATATTAGGCTTTTAGACTATACTATAGTGGACTTATTCGACTAGTTGGGGGAAGCCTAGCATTTACTAATCCCCCCATTGCCTCCATCCCTGGTGGAGAGTTGATAATAACAAGTATTTATCGCCCTCGCGGTACGAAAGGACTAAATCAATATATCATGTGCAAAAGTATAATTAATAAAAATCAAAACACGATATAAAAAAGTTAAAGAAAGTTGAAGGGTATAAACTATAAACATGAAATTGAAACACAGTACTATAATGTATAGAATGAAAGATATTTCAAATCAAATTTTGGTAGATATAATTTCTTTCTGACACACGAGGTAAAATGGGATAAGGATCCTCTCAAGTTGTTTTTACAACTTGAGTCAAGTTAAAAGGATGTGAGCCATTGGATTTGATCCAATGGCTCAAATCAAAACATCTTTTGATTTGGTATTTGATCAAATCCATATTCATGTATCCAACTGACTCGAGTTGTAAAACAACTCGGAAAATCTTCTCCCATAAAATGATAGATGCATTTTATAGTACCTTGTCAAGTTTTGACGTTGCCCATCAGTTATTCTCGTGCATTGCAATCTCAACCACACATCAATTTGATGTTTCATTTATTTACCTATCTTTAGTGACTTTTTAGTCACAAAAATATTAAAAATATTTTCACTGCAATTATTATTTAAACATATTTAACTTCAAA
The DNA here is from genome assembly GCA_022545495.1 of Chrysanthemum lavandulifolium. Lineage (NCBI taxonomy): Eukaryota > Viridiplantae > Streptophyta > Magnoliopsida > Asterales > Asteraceae > Chrysanthemum > Chrysanthemum lavandulifolium. The sequence continues at coordinate 220,116,008 of CM040240.1, read as the reverse complement.
TTCAAATCCAAAAATCTAATCGAAATCTAAATCTTAAACTTGTTTACAAACCAAACGAGCCCTTAGAAAGATATTGTATTTGCCATTAGGGATGGATAAAGCTCACCAAAGATATCGATAAAGGGTTAAGTGTAGTAGTTGGTTTGACTGAAGATTTAAGTTTTTATATCGATTATTGGTTTTAAGTTTCAAGTTACGTTTGTCTAGCTGTATTTGAATGTAGATGGGTTCGTAATTTCATTTTTAATGTTGCAATTAGTTTGTCATCTTACAGCCATTACGTGTAAGCGTAACTGAGTGAACGAAGGCTTTGTACGTTAATTTATGCGACAACTAAATATGATGGTAAAGAATGTGTTATACCAATTATTTAAACCAAAAATATAGTACTCTGATGACATATCTTAAGTTTTAACAACATAATTATTACTCCATCCGTCTTAAAAATATAGTCCTCTATTGATTTTTTCGGTATTTCTTTTATAACTTTGACCTTAAATATTTTTATTTGTGTTATATAATACTTGATGCAAATTATATGAATAGATTGTGTTTTAAATTTATTTTCCATTAGTATATTTTTCATCAACTATTGTATAACACAAACAAAAATATTTAAGGTCAAAGTTTAAAAGGAAAGACCGAAAAAGTCAATAGGGGACTATAATTTTAGAACGGATGTAGTACTATTTTTTATTTTTTTATTTTACTTTTTGCAGAATGACAGTTTTATCTAGAGATGGCAAAACGGGCGGGCACGGGCACGAGCTAAACGGGCACGGGCTAGAATGGCCACGGGCTTAAACGGGCACGGGCTAAACGGGCACGGGCCAAACGGACACATGGTATATAAATCGCTTAATAAAAGACCTAAAACGATGAAATAAATTCTTTAAACGTAATATCTTATTTATATTAAAAAAAACTTTAATATATTATATAAAAAAATATTTCTTTAAAACGATCTTTATGTTTTACAATTGAGAAAAAAAAATGTACTCGTTAGTGCCCATTTAAGTTTTCAATGGGCTATATGTGCCCATTTAAAAAAAAGAGATGGATAAATGTGCCCAAATCTTTTAAAAATTTGCCCATTTAACCAATCTTTTTGTTTTTGGACACATTTTGGCACCTCTAGTTTTAAATCTTTTTGCTTTTGGACACATTTTGCCACCTCTAATTTTAATTTTTTTTTTTAAAGTTGATAATAACAATTTCAAGTAAGGGTAACATAGTAATCTCGATCAAATCTTTCTATCTAATTTTAGTATTGGATAATTAATTTAGAACAACCCGAAATAAAAATTTAAACAATAATATTTTGACGGAAAAGTAATAAACATCTCGATAAGATGATTAAAGAAAAGTCTGAAAACGATAACAAAAATGCAAATTAGGTTACTTAGATTAAAGTAAAAGATGCTCGGCGTTTCTGAATAGCCCATGGATATACCACCTCTAGATATACTCTCCATTCATACATTTCAACTCGTAATTTATTTACCTGATTACGTGATTATATTGTTGATAATACATTAAATAGAAACAATTGATAAATAAATGATACAATTAGTGAGTCAATACCTTTGATCTTTGAGTATCTTGTTTATTGTGATTCACTAATACTAAATACAAAATTTGGGTTGTTAATACTTTCATCAACCATATCATGTGTTTGACAAGTTTACACTCTTACGTACGTAGCTTGCATAATGTATATTTTAATTTGTTTGACTCTTTCGGTTATTACATGTTTATATAACACTCTGTACCACCCGTCAAATGACCTAGCGGTAAGATCTTTAATTAGCTTTTAAACAAAAGGTCAAGGTTTAAACAACTTTAAATGTGTACATTTAAAGTTGTCAGGAAAGGGTCGAAAACGGTGCCGAAATTAATTAAGTGAAGTCGTGTACATCTGAGTCAAAAATACTCACCCTCCCCAAGCAAAATTAAAACTCTACCAGTGAATCACAAACATTCAAGAACAGGATTGTAGATCTGGATGAAAAAAAAAGAATTGGGAAAGTATTGGAGGGAAAAGTGTGTTGGGAAGTGTAGGCAATGAAAAAGGTATGCTAAATAGTTGTCAAATATAGTCCCTGAAAGAACATGTGCCTTGGACGTTTTCTTAACGCATCACTCAATGAGTGATATTTTAACCCTCCTTTTTTATGGGTCAATGTATTTTAAAATTGTTTGTTGGACCAACCAAACACAAACTTTCATTGTATTTCAATATCAAAACCCATGAAAACCAACAAAATTAGGCCGACCAAACAGTCCCTTAGAAAATCACATCCGTGTACCCATTTTAAAGACTTTTTTTTTGTTAAGTTATACAAGTCGAAATATCTTGTTATGCATATGGGATATGATATTCAACTCATTAAACATGTATTGTCGATGTCTTATTTATGCATATGTTTTACGTGCAATCAGAACAATGGGCCCGTTTGGTTTATAGATGGGTTTAGATTAGGATTTGGATTTGAATGTAAAGTTGTAGATTAGGATTTGGATTTGAATTTAATGTAGGAGAGAGAAAAATATTTAAAATTATATTATATTTAAAAAAAAAATGATTTATAAGTGTTTTATATAAAATGTGAGAAGAGAGAGATAGAGATAAAATGAAGTGGGTATCATTTTTTATCTTAAAACCTACTACTCCTCACTAATTTAGCACATTTCTTATTATTTGGTATTAAGTCCAAACTCAAATACTACCAAACACTTAAAAATAAGATGAGGTCCACTTTCCTAACCCAAACCCAATATAAACCCACAAACCAAACGGGCACTTAATAGCTTGGATGATAGAAGATATATTCAGGTGGTTGAGATTTACGAGTCACGAGAACACCAGAAAGTCATTTATTTATGTCTCATAAATTGAAGTGTGAATGTGTGATGGGCCACCTTTTTAAAATTACATTTAGACACTACACGTTTCATCATCCTAAGCAATTTCTTAAATATATTACTTAAGAAAAATTCACATATTACAATTTAAAATTGTTCTTATCGTGCTTAGTAGTGATGTAATTAAAGTAATGAGATATAATCAGTAAATCATACAGCATAAGATCGAATAATATAAATGGCCATCGTATACCATAAGATCGGAGTATATTATATGCACGTCTTAAAAATAAATTAAATAGATTTACCATATATATAAGCATGTTGCACAATCTTATAAAAAATAATTATCAAATTTTTGGTTAGTATAACTTAGAGAAATGATATAATCACCTAAAAAAAAAAAAAACCATTCGTTGTCGTGTCAGCGAGTGATTGGTTTAATAAGAGAGTGGAGAGAGAAACTGCTAGAAAATGCATCAATCACCCGCTGACACATCGACAAGTGAATTTTTGTGTAAATTTTATGAGCGAGTCTAGCATTGTTCCATAACTTATAATTTTGTGTCTTCCCCAATATTTCTGGTACATAAATGTTAAGTGCGTATATAAGGGAGGAGGGAGTGGTACCCTAATATCCTGGGTGTCACATCACCTCTATCCAATAAAAATCCTCCAACTCAAAACTATCCAATTTTACACTAACACTATCCTAAGTGGAGGGGTGGTCTGCTAATCCGATTTTTATTTTTATTTTTTTAATACGTAAAATCACATCTGATATAAAACATACCATTTCATTTAAAATAAAAATATATATTATTAAAAATAAAATCAAATTAGAAAAAGTAAAATATAAATATATATATATACTATAAGGTATAATATATAAATTACTTATATATTAAAAAGTAAAATATAAAATACATATACTCTTCTCCTTCTCCATGTTACCTGCAAGAAAAAAGAAACAAAGCAAAAAACACACACTAAAACACCTTCAAAAACACACACACATAAATCCTAACGTTCGAATATTCAAAAAAGGTTGCCCTTCATTGCTCGGGCTCCCAACTCGATTTTGCTACTCGATCCAACTACCCGATGTGCTCGGGGCGGTGTACCCGCTCGGGTTCATGAACTCGATGCACTACCCGAGCTCCACTCCCTCCTCCCTAAAGGAGGAGGAAGTGATACCCTAATACCTTGGGTGCCACATCACCTCTATCCAATAAAAACCCTCCAACTCAAAACTACCCAATTCTACCCTAACACTACCCTAAGTGGAGGGAGTGGTACCCGATCCTACCCTAACACTACCTTTCACAAAAAGACAAAAAAAATAGAGAAGAAAGGAGTATACTCGATCGTCTTCTGAGCTCGATTTGGTACAAAATTTCAAGTACCCGATTTAGTGGGGACGGTGTACCCGAAGTACCCTAGTATACCCTAACACTCCCTCCTCTCTAAGTTAAAATCTATAAATAAATACGCTATTTTTCGGATGAAAAGTAACCTTAGATACTGTTTAATAGGTGGAGGGGATCAGATGCAAAGTAATAAAATTTTAAAAAATGTAAAAAGACACTCATCATTTGACATTTATCCTTCACTTATTTTGTTAAAAAATACGCTCAGGAGTAATATGGTCATTTGACACGTTTTTGCTTTTCCACCTCAAACTTCAAACGCACGTATCTCATAAACGTCAAACTTTTAAAAAAAAATGAGTTCTCCATAATTTCTAAAATTTAATTCTCTTTAATACAGTATAAATCTTGTTAAATATTTTAAACTTTTTTTTACATATCAAATGAGACTTGATTTTCTTAATTTTTTTTGGCATTTTCAGCTATATTTTTGTTACCCTCATAAATGCCGAATCATTAAAACTTAAAAATATGAAAGTTATAGATTTTCGTTCACTCTTTACACATGTTTTTGAATCACTCAAATTTAATTTCATGTGAGTAAGATATCATACGTTAAAAATGACGGTTTACTCATATTTATTGCACATATGGTGTTTGAGAAATGTTTATCTTAGATTTTTAGTATTAAAATTGTGTTAAATGCACTAATTTTTGTCCTACAACACATCATTAATCATTTTATCAATTTAATATTCAAAAAGTGATTTTTTTTTATTGTTATTTTTTTTATTAAACTGATGAACAACACTAACTGATTAACAACACTAACTGATAAACAATACTAACTGATGAATAATACTAATTGAATGTACAAGTTTGTTAGCACATGGTATAAGTTGGTTTTAGTGTGATTATGTTGATTAATGTTTTTGGTTATGTAAAGTGGTACTTTGAAAAATAAGGTTATCTTTTTACTTTCTAATTAGATTAATGTTCATCAGTTAATCACGTTGTTTATCAGTTTTCTAACAAAAAAGATACCGTTCATTAATAAAAAGTGTTGTGCATTAATAAAAAGACATGTTTATTTGTTAATCAATAAACAAATATTGTTTATCAATAAAAAGAGTTGCTCATCAATTATCTTTAATTTTTTTTCATCAGTTACATCACAATTTTTATCAATAAAAAACATAGTTCATCGTATACTTTGTTCATTAATAGAAAGTGTTGTTCATCAATAAAAAGAGTTGTTCATTTGTTCATCACTAAAAAGTATTGTTCATCAATAAAAATATTTGTTCATCAATTTTCATTAATTTTGTTCATGAGTTTTCATTAATGCTGATCAATAAAAAACATTGTTTATTTTAATACTTTGTTCATTTATAGAAAGTGTTGTTTATCAATAAAAAATATTATTGATCGATAAAAAGAGTTGTTCATTTGTCCATCAATAAAAAGAGATTTGTTCATCAATAAAAAAAGTTGTTCATTTGTTCGTCAATAGAAATAGTTGTTTATTTGTTTATCAATTAAAAGTGTTGTTCATTAATAAAAATCCATAATGTTAATCAGTTGTGTAAAAAAATCACAATGTTCATCAGTTAAGGTCACAATGTTCATCAGTTTATCAGTTGGTTGTTGTTAATCAGTTAGTCTGTTAATCATTAGTCTTTATAAATCAGTTAAAAAAAAAAGCTAAATAACGTATTTGTGGTAGACCAATTAGTGCATTTAAATGTATTGTCATAAGAAATTCTCTTTTAGGCATTTTATCAAACACTTTGTGTGCACTAAATATGTGTAAAAAGTCATTTTTAAAATGCAATATCTCACTCATATCATATCGAAATTGAGTGATTCAAATTTTTGGATAAAAAACGACCAAAAAAGTACAACCTTTGTGTTTTAAGTTTTGCGTAATTCAACATTTAAATTAGACAAAAGTAGGGTTTAATATGTCAAAATTTTCAAAAAAATAAAAACCCACTTGAAATCTAAAAAAAAAAAGTTCCGATTTATATATCAAATAGCATATCAAATTAAAGAAAAATAAATTTTAAAAATTATGGTGAAATCGGTTTTTTTATAAAAATTTGTTGTTTTAATGTTATGACAAATTTAAGTTGATGATAGAATTAAAAACGAGTTAAAGACAAAAATGTCCTTACACCGAATCATTAAAAAAAAAGAAAAAAAAGGAGGAAGATATGTGTGTGGGGACACATTTCACAAACTAACTAACTTTCTAAACTTTTTAATTTTATCCAGTTTGCAAGGGATTATACATTTTATTAAGTGTGTGTTGATTATAATGATGCATTGTGGAGAGTTGATAATAAAAAGTCTTTACCACCCTCAACTTCGATAAAAAGATTCATTCTCTTCATAAAAAATAAGAAGTATAACAATAAAGATGTTGTTTTTCATTTATACCTGGAGTTGAATACCCCATTCAAGAATTGTTTTGGATCCAATCCATATGAATCAATACAAAAGGCAAATATTTTATGATACACCAGATCTGGCTCGGTTATTGATAGAGTGAATAAATCTGTCATTTCTTGAAATCTCTCTTCTGTATTAAAATCGTGGTGTAACGTGTATCCTCCCCTGTTCCGGTCATGGAATAGATGAAATAAATCAAAAAATAGATTTTTGTTCAAGAATGAAATCTTGTTGGAACTGTCCATATCCGGTTCATCTTTTGGAACCATATCACATCCCGAATATGATGAAATAGGATGAATTGAGACGGTATTGTAAATACATAATTATCTTAAATAGATTAACCATTTCTTCATTTTACGTTGGAAGGACTAAATCAATATATCATGTGCGAAGTATAATTAACAAAAACTGAAGCACAATATAAAAAAGTTAAAGAAAGTTGATGTGTATAAACTATAAATATGGAATTGAAACATAATACTACTTAGGGCTAAGGTGCTTGCAAACAGGCTGAAAGTAGTTATTAGCTCGTTGATCTCGCCCAATCAATCGGCTTTTCTTGGTGACCGTTATATTCTAGATGGGCCTCTAATCTTGAATGAGATTATTTCGTGGGTTAAAAGAAGCAAAAGAAAAGCTCTTATCTTCAAGGTGGACTTCAATAAAGCTTTCGATAACGTCAATTGGGGTTTTTTATTATCGGTCATGGAGAATATGGGTTTCTCTGCTAGATGGCGCAATTGGATTTTTGGTATCTTATCTTCTGCCCGTGCGGCTATCCTTGTGAACGGCTCTCCAACGTTTGAATTTCAATATGGAAAAGGGGTGAGGCAGGGTGACCCTCTCTCTCCTTTCCTCTTTCTCATCTCTATGGAAGCGCTATCGGGTATTATGAAGAAGACCGAATTCTGTGGTTTCTTTGGGGGGGTTTCTCTCCCAAATAATGGCCCTTCTATCTCCCACCTCCTTTATGCCGATGATTGTACTTTTTGGGGAATGGTCTCGCCTTGATATTACGAAAGTTACCGGGATTTTGAGATGCTTCTACCTTTGCTCGGGCCTCAATATAAACTTGGGGAAATCTCAGATTTTTGGAGTAGGTGTTGAGGATGGTGAGTTGCAGTCGTTTGCGGCTAATGTTGCGTGCAAACCGGGGGCTTTCCCGTTCAATTATCTGGGTATTCGTATAGGTGGAAACATGAATAGGATTGTAAATTGGGAATTTCTGTTCGATATTTTTAAGGCTCGATTATCCAGGTGGAAAGGGAAATGTCTTTCCATCAGTGGGAGGGTTACCTTGATCAAAAGTGTGATGGAAAGTCTCCCTTCGTATTACTTCTCTTTATTTAAGGCGCCTTTGAAAGTGATTGAGGGTCTGGAAGGTATTATGCGTCGTTTCCTATGGGGTGGGACGGAGGAGTAAAAAAAAATCAATTGGATTGCTTGGGAAAAGATTGCCTCTCCTGTCAAGGTTGGAGGCCTCGGTATTGTTAGACTAGCAGATGCAAATGTGGCCCTCATATCTAAATGGATCTGGCGCTACATATGTGACTCCGGTAGTTTGTGGAAGAAGGTTGTTGATGCGTTTCATGGCTTCTCAAGGCAATGGTCCTCGCTTCCGCTTTGTAAAGCCGCGTCGGGAGTTTGGGCTAACATTGTTAAAACTGTATCAAAAGTCAAGATTAATGGCATAAGCTTGAATCAAGCTTTCAAAGGTGTTGTTGGAAATGGGAATTCGATTAGGTTCTGGCTTGACCCGTGGGCCTCGAACGAGCCTCTGAAGGATGTTTGCCCTCTTCTCTTCAAAAAAGAGAAGGAGAAAAAGTGCATGGTTGGTGATAAATTTGATGGGAGGTTAAATAGGTTTGTTTGTATGGATGGTACTTCCCTTGCGAACAATAATGAAGCTGAGATGGAGGAATGGAATCAGATTAACAATCTGTTGTCGGGTTTGCATCTTAGTGAATGTAAGGATCAGTGGAAGTGGATTGGTGGGAAGCATAATAGTTTTAGTGTCAAAGTCTTTAAGGAATTCCTTATAAGCGGAATGGATTTTAGCAACAGGTTTGTGGTTAAATGGTCTAAATGGGTTCCAAAGAAGACCAACATTCTGATGTGGAGAATGGCCTTGAATCGTTTGCCAACTACGGACGCTTTACGGGCCAGGAATTGTCATGTTGGGTCTCAGGTTTGCGCCTTATGTGAGCAAGAAGAGGAATTTGTGGATCATCTTTTCTGCAATTGTCATGTCTCGATGGGTATATGGTCTAAGGTTGGAAATTAGTGCAAGTCCGCTCCCATTTTCTTGTTCTCGTGCTTAGATTTGTTTGACATCCCTTCGACTGTTACTAAGGGTAAGACAAGTAGGAAGATTATGAAGGGTATTATTTTCACCTCTTGTTGGTGCATATGGAAGGCCCGAAATGCTAAAAGGTTTGATAATGTCCGAATTGATGCCCGGAAGATCATGCAAGACATCCAATCTCTTAGTTATTTATGGTATAAGAACCGTACCAGGAATTTTTCGATAGGTTGGAAAGATTGATACTCTTTTAATTTGATGTAATCTCGTTTGTTGTTGCCTCCCCGTTTTTTGGCGGGGTTGTGCGTGTGTGAATAATAGTCAACTTTCAAAAAAAAAAAGTAAATTGAATAAATGATAGATGCATTTCATGGTGCCTTGTCAGGTTTTGACCTTGCCCATCTGTTATTCTCGTGCATTGCAATCTTAACCACACATTAATTTGATGTTTCATTTATTTACCTATCTTTATTGACTTTTTACTTTTTTAGTCACAGAAATATTATAAATTTTTCAATTCAATTGAATATTTAAATTCAAATTAAATCCAAATCCAATCATAAACTTGTCTACAAACCAAACGAGCCTTTAGAAATATATTGTATAACCATTTGGTATGGATAAAGCTAACCAAAGATATCACTGAAGGGTTAAGTGTAATGGTTGGTTTGACTGGAAATATCACTGAAGGGTTAAGTGTAGTGGCTGGTTTGATTGAAGATTTAAGTTTTTATGTTGATTATTGGTTTTAAGTTTCAAGTTACGTCGTTTGTCTAGCTTTATTTGAATGTAGTTGGATTCGTAATTTCACTTTTAATGTTGCAATTAGTTTGTCATCTTGCAGCCATTAGGGCTGTAAACGAACCGAACGAACACGAACGGAGCCTTGTTCATGTTCGTTCATTTAATTTTAACCGGACAAATAAACGAACACGAACGCTTAAACGGACGAATTTTCTTGTTCATGTTCGTTTATTAAGAAAATGAGTTGTTCGTTTATGTTCGTTCATTAAGACACTAAACGAACGCTAAACGGACATAAACGATCGAACATAAATTAACATAGACAAACAAACGTAAACTTTATTAAACCATGCATCTAATATTGTTTTATAAGTGTTGTTTTGTTTAAACAAACTAATTTTAAAATTAGACAATTAAAAGATATATGATATATAAACATAAATAAATAAAGAGTAAACTACACCGTTCGTCCTTGTGGTATACGTTGACCATCAAGTTTCGTCCCTTGACCAAAAAAATTGCACCGTTGGTCCTTAACTGCGAAACGTTACTTAGCGTTGGTCCTTCGTTTTAACGGGCGCCACTAACGATCGTTTTCTCACTTCAAGCGAGGGTATTTTCGTCTTTTTAAGTCTGCACATGAGGGTAAAGTAATAATTTTATTCATTAACTTCATCTTCTTTCTTTTAACATCTCTCTTTTATCTTTATCTCAAAAGCATCATGATCCATCACAATTAACATTTCTATTTTCACTATATTTCCTCATCTTCTTCACTCATAATCACTATCTTACATCATCTACCAAGCTTCAAATTAACCACTATCATTTTCTTCAAAAATAATTCAAATAACTTTCAAAAATCCCATATGATATGAATTCTTTTTTTCTTTTTCTTCCTCATTCTATATTATTACAGAAAACATAAATACCAATTCTTAAAATCCTATATAACCATGTCATTAGCTGCTATGATTTAAAAAAGAGTCAATGTATATTGAAGATAGGGATAACTCTTTTATATGTACAAAAAAGCTATGTGGTCACATGGCACACATTCTTTTTCTTTCAACCTACCTACTTACACCAATCTTTTTTATTTACTTCACTCAGCCGAATCTCAATATTTGAACAAATTTATATATAAATACCAATATTTGAACCGAATCTCAAGATGGAACAAGAGTTATATTGGTATTTATATATTTTAATAATGTGAACTCGATTCGAAACCCAATGAAAATGGATTCGATTAATGATCTTATGCACTTCACGGGTAAGTTTTATTTGTTGTTTTTGATATATCGATGATGGGTTTTGTTAGATCTTTAAGGATCTTTGATATTTTCGAATAACACGAGATCTTGTGTTCTTTTATGTTTGAGTCTTGTTTTGATCCATGATGAAGTTCTTTTGATTGTATATTTAAAAGTTTGTTTTGTGGGGTTGAGTGGAGGTGAATCTGAGGCGGTGTGTGTGGGTGGTGGTAGCGGATGAGATCTGGTTGTGTTAAACATGGATAGATTTGAACATGGATAGATTTGGTTGTGGCTATGTTAAACAAATTTTCATGGGTTTTAAAGGTGTGATCGGTGGTTTGATAAGATAGGGAAGAACAAAATCACGGTGATGATTTTAATTTGTTGTTTTGTGGTATGCAAATCTTTGTTGTTTTCGGTACTTTCGGGTATGCAAATTGTTATGGTTATAATGGGGTTTGATTTTAATTTGCTTGTGGTGCTAGTGAAGTTGATAGTGTGCTTTAAAGAGTTTGATGAATATGAAAATGGTTTTGATGGTTAAAGATCATGTTGATTCTTGGTTTCTGAATATGATAGAGGTATGAATTGAATGAAAGAGATGAAGTTTAGTGTAAAATGACCATTATACCCTCACTTAACAAGGCTTAACGCCCGTTAGTCCAATCAGTTAGTGTGAGGGACCAACGATGACTAACGATTCGGAGTTAAGGACCAACGATGCAATTTTTTTGGTCAAGGGACGAAACTTGATGGTCAACGTATACCACAAGGACGAACGGTGTAGTTTACTCATAAATAAATGAACATAAACGAACGTTAACGAACGCATAATCGAACGTTCACGAACATAAATGAACGGACGCGACTTTTGTTCGTGTTCGTTCATTTAACTAAACGAAAGTAAAATATTGTTCATGTTCGCTCATTTAATAAATAAACGAATTTTTTACCGAACGGTTCATGAAATGTTCATTGAACGTTCAGTTCGTTTACGGCCCTAGCAGCTATTACGTGTAAGCGTAACTGAGTGAACGAAGGCTTTGTGCGTATATTTATCCGACAACTAAATATGATGGTAAAGAATGTACTATACCAATTATTTAAACAAAAAATATAGTCCGTTGATGACATATCTTACTTAAAGTTTTAACAAATTTTTACAACACAATATTGTATAACGTTAACAAATTTTGTTGGAAGTGAATTTTGAGGCCCCAAATATATAACGAGATAAATATTTTGAGACCACAAAAAATTTGAGGCCATGTGCGCTAGTACACATCGCACACCCTTATACGGCTAAAGTGTAACAGGATAGATCTTTCCCATTAAATAAAACTTATTGCTGCCAAAGGAAAAAAATATGTATTTAATCTTCAAGATACACATTGTGAGAGAGATTGAGTAATTTTAGATCATTATTCACCTAAATGCAATTGTATTAAACGAGATCGGACTTGTCCGCAGCGTTATGGCGGCGAATTTTAAGCCAGGGTGATTGTGCATTAATAAATAGTAATATAATCTTTTTTTTTTTTTTTTGGAGGCGAATTTTTAGCAGGGTGATTGTCGTTAATAAATAGTAATATAATCATTTTTATTTATTTATTTTTTCTTTAGTGACCGAAAATGTCTTTGTAGCTACGTCATTGTGTGTTTCAACCCAAAGTGTCTTGTGTTGTCTTTGTAGAAAAGCGGAAAACGCAGCCTTTTTTTGTGTTTTAATATATACTTATAATTTCTTTTAATACTCAGACTCTCTGTAACGCATTGGTCGTCCATTCGGTCGACCCCATCAAAGACGCGTCCCACCTTATTACGGGCCCCTCTTGCGACGTGTTGGAGGATGTTTATCTGTGTGAGTGTTTTATTTAATTGTTTTTATTATGTTTTTAGTGGTATCTTCGGTTTTCTCATTACACTATAGGGGGTGTTTATTAAATGAAGTGGTTTGGAGTGATGTATAGTTTAACCGCTTATTTGAGAGAGAAGTTTTTGAGGAACTCCCCAATAAGAGGAAATACGTGTTTGGGCTTACTCATTAAGTTGAAAAGATAGAAAGAAAAAAAATTGATGTGACAGTGATGTCCTCAATCCTGTTGTGATCACCATTACGAGTAACCTCATATCCTCATAGGCAATACTTTTGTTAAAATATAAATTACATAAGTTTCTAACTTTGCACTAGACATTCAAGATGGTTTTTTTGAACCATGACCAATCTCACAATTCCATTGAGCAACCTCGACCTTTTAACCGGATATAGACTAAGGCTAGAACCGCCGAAAGTCCTTCCAATGTCCCAAGATCACGTGTCAACTTTACAAGAGATTTCCATGACCTGACCCTTAACTAGCTTAGCCTTTGCACAAACTTTTAATCGACTAAGAACCTACATTAATACCGATGTAAAACCGAACATCCGAGTCTTTTCATCCGTTCGCAGACCGGGCCACGCGACCCATCCGACACACTCAGTCTTACAACCCAACCTAAGTGTCCGAGCCTTTTCCTTGTTCTTGTCTTGGCCCGTGCGCGGAGACCGGCCACGACCCATCCATCCTACACACCACAACATAAAACAGGGCAGGAATTTCACCATTTTATATAGCGCGGGAATCCGACCACTCTTAAGGCCATTTCCGTAACTTTAAACCCAAACAAACAAATAAACAAAAACCAAAACCCTAAAAAATAAATTGGGGCAAAAATCATAATTGAATGGAGAAATCAATAGCAACACTAGACAAAGGCACAATATGTTCATCATGGAACTACTCTGGTCAACGATTAGCTACTGGTTTGGTCAACGGCACAATCACCATCTTCGATACCACTGATCCTGCTTCTTCGGCCTTTAATCAAACTTTTAAATTCAAGGTTTACTTCTCTTTTTTTACTGTTTATTGTATTTACAGTATTCATTATTTACTGTTTTAGGTTTTTATTTACCTTTGTATGTTACATTTTGAGCTTAATTCGTTTCCGGTTCGGATTCGATATAATTTAGTTAAATGAACGAACACGAACACTTAAACGGATATATTATTTTAGTTTTAGTTTTTATGTTACATTTTGATTTTTGAGCTTAATTTGTCGCATTTCGGATTAGATATATTTATTCACAGTGAACGTCTGAACGAAGCTATTTATTGTCAGTATTAGTACGTTTAGGTTTATCTGAACAAATGAGTGAATACAAACGCTTAAATGAACAGGTTTTAGTTTAGATTCTTATGTTAGCTTAGTTTGTTACGATTCGGTTTATATATATTTTGATTAGAACGAACAAAGATATTTTTTATTTAAATTAGTTCGTTTAGGTTTATCTGAAACAAATGAACGAATACGAACGGATGCTATTGTTGTTGTTCATTTGTTAAGGTGTTTAGTTCATTAAGACAAAACAAGCGAATGTAGATGAATTAAAGTACTCATAAGTATAGCTATTTAACTTAAGATATATAATGCAGATGTAATATTTGAATCTAAACAAACAAATATATGAAATGAACGGATACCGGACATTCACGAACGAGGCTTTTCTTCGTGCTTGTTCATATAAATGAATGAACATAAATGCTGTTCATGTTTGTTCATTTAATGAATAACTGAACTTCTGGCCCAACTGTTGGTTGAATGTTCGGTTCATTTACAGCCCTACTTTTTAGTTGAGCTTGGATTGATTTGGATTAAATGTATTTGATCAGTGAAATGGATATATTTGTTTGATGATTGAATTGATTCTTATGGCGTATATTGCTATATTTTTGTAATTTCTTTGGTTTGGTAATGTTAGGAGAATATTTGTTGGCAAGTGTTATGATTGACTGATTGAGATGAGTGTTGATGATTGACTAGGTTAATGATGGAAGCGTTGCAAAGGTTGTTTGGGTTCCGCCAGAGTATGGTGATGCGATTGCGTGCATTTGTTCCGATGGAAGTTTGTCTATTTGGGAAGAGGTTGCAGAAGGTATGAAATGTGTTTCTGTTTAGATTTAGAATGTAGTTTACATATATACGTAGAAAATAATATGCTTGGAACGATCCGTTATGCATTTTTACTGTCATATCCAACATTATTTTCAACTCTTTGGGTTTGAATGTATACATGGTTAAGCTTTTAAGATCACTGTTGTAAGAATTGTTAGTTGAAACGAGTTGCAATCATATATCCTCGTTCTACCTGTATATATTTCAGTTATCACATAAGCTGGAAGTACTACTGACTCAATGCTTTTCTTTACCTTATATGTATCAGACAACGAGCCTGTTCAGTGGAAGCAATGCAAAAACTTTGGAGGACCTTTGGATCAAGTTCTAGACAGTCAATTTGGGAACTCCCAGTCAAGTTTGAAATTGGTGAGTATTCTGTTGGCTGAGTGCCTGAGTGTTTATACATCTCAATCGTGTTAGGTGTAAGATTTGACAGTTGTTCCTTAAAGCTGAGTACACTCTGAAATTTTCAACGCACTAATTGTGTTTGGTTATTTATAGATAGAATTAGTAGAATTAACTAAAAGCTACAAGCCTACAAGTCTACCGAAAGCTGTGTGGTTTGTACTACCATCTGTCCACATTAAATGTTGTCACACAATGAATAAGTCAGCAGCTGAGATGTCGCAAGTCATAGATCTGATGCATGATATACTTCTATAGGGTGTATTCGAACTTCGAAGTTCTGTTTCTCCTGCACTTTCATATTTAAACTATATGCAATGTATTACAGTTTGGCATACACATATTATGATTAGGGTTCATCATAAGGTCTTAAAGCTTGATTCATGTTAGTATCAACGCTTCTAGGTTCTTTTTTATTCTATAAAGTTGTAGACACTACAAATTTCCACCATCTTCTGCCACGGTTAATTTTGCATCAGGTTACCAAGTAATCATTGTGTTTCTTTTACTCAATTTCATATGAAGTTGATTTATCCCCTACATCTCTAACCCTGTTAAAATTTACTTTTTATTTGCAGATAGTTGCTTATTCAAATGGCCTTGTAAAAGTTTACGAGATCTTAGATTCAATGAATCTGAAGAACTGGCAACTTCAGGTGAGCATAACTTTGTAAATGATACACTGCTATATTTATTAATTGCTCTTGCACTGCAAACTAAATGGTGGGAAACCGTGAGACCATCTGTGGAACATCTTGGATTAAGTTATCTATGCCATAGCAGCATTCATTGGTCAATTGGTCAATTATCTTGCTTAAACTCTTAGTATCTACATTCTACAGTGTCCTTAGTTCTCTACCTTCCTGTTTTCCAATCTAAATAGTTCGCAAGTATGCAAGCCTAGCCATGTACATTAAAATACAACTAGTTATTTAGTTTCCATTTATTCATTTTGAGTGTGGCATCTGCATGCACGTATTGACTAGGGAGGAACTTATCTATTGTCTTATGTTATCCAGCAAACAATCAAATGATGAGTGTGTTTCTCCTTTACCGGACGCTCTTGCAGATAAACTAGATAACCAACTATTAAAATTAATTTTTGATGGTTCAACCTGAATAGAGTCTAGGTCTCTGTAGTTTTTTTAGTTCATATCCAAGGAATTTTAAATGTTAATGCACAATGATAAAATGTCTAATCTTGTGCACCTTGTAATATGTTTTTCTTTGTTTTTTAGACTTCTCTCTTGCTTCTTGATCCCAAATAAATGTTACCTTTCTTCCTTTTTTGCGTCTAGGCGGAATTTCAGAATATTACAGATTCAGTAACTAAATTTGGAAAGGGTTCGTGCTCATCTGCATCTATTTCCTGGAGCCCACAAATAACTGAAATTCGTCCTGCAAGTTTTGTGCTGGGCTTCAACTCAGATACTCCACAGCTAAATTCTCCCAAGGTATGTTACTTTTAGATTTACACCCTTTCTGCCTTTTTTATGCAATTGGAATGATGATCTATGTGTTATTCTAGTTGCTAAGACAATGTTCTTATTTTTGCTTATCTTGGTGTTGGCTACACATTTGGAAATATAATCCTTGGGTAAAGCATGATAATGACTTTTGGTTCTAACTGGTCTGTAATTGGCTATTCTCAGGTATGGGAATTTGATCAAGATCATCAAAGATGGCTTCCAGTGGCAGAACTAGCAGATCCTGGTGATAAGGGTGACCGGGTGTATGCTGTGGCATGGGCTCCAAACATCGGAAGGTAAAAGCCCATAAACCTTTTCGTAACTTATAGGACTTTATCGAGTGTAGATACATGTCTATGTAGTATGTACACACATATATATGTAAAGACTGAAATATCCGTAAGGCTGCTTACTAAAGGTCGGATTCTAATTATGTATAACTGCAGGCCATATGAGCTGATAGCTGTTTCAACCTCCAAGGGAATTTCAATATGGCAAATGGCGTCAAATCCTGACCCTAATGGAAGGCTTTCAGTTGAGAAAGCTGTGACGTTCCCTTGTATTGACAACGAGGTATGTGCTCTTTTGTAAACTTAATATTTTGTTTTCTTCACAGAACACATGAAGGTTGTTAAATGGATCTTGCCGCATGTGTATTAAGCAAGATGGGATATTTTGAGAAAATATGTAACAATGTAATATGTTTTAACAATATATCCTTTATGATAGTTGATGGTAGTTGCATTCAGTCTAACTATTAACTTACTACAGTTTTGGTACCCCTTACCCTTTCTTGGTGAAAGGATGAAAGGGGTAAGAATTCTTGTGATATATTAATTTTAAATTTGTGGAGCTTGATGTTTTTTAGCAGTTCATTGATCTTTGCTGTGTTGAGTAGGTGTGGCAGATGGAGTGGGATATGAGTGGAATGACTTTAGCAACCACTGGGACTGACGGGAGGGTGAGATTGTGGCAATCCAACCTTAATGGAGTTTGGCATGAACAAGCAGTCATCGAGCCCACCACATAAGCGTGCCTCATATCTTCTCTAATATTATTGTACCAGAATCGTTAGTATTCATATGTATTCATCATTAGTATTCTTAAAGAATCGTGCAAGTAGTGCTGATAGTACTTTTTGTGTTCCATTTTTCTGAAAGTAATGCAAGTCTTCTGTCATTAGTATTGGCTCATGTACTCAAGTTTGATGCAACAGTTTTTATTTTGCTATCTATAGATAGTTTTTGCAGCTTAATAGATGGTGTTCTGTCATGGGCATATCTTTTGCATTTATTCAGCGATTTATCCAGTGTTCGATATATTTGTAATATTGTTTCATCCTTAACCTTCATGTTCTGTGGTACCAATGCAAAGAAACGTGAATCAGATGCTATCTCAGTATGTGTGAATTTAGCTGCAAAGTGGAGTTCCCTTGCCAGTTGCCACCCAAACAATCTGTAAGTCTTTGGTATTTCAGTTGCTGTAATGCGTAGTAGAAATCTGTCTTAAATTGGTGTTGGGTTAAATTTGTAGAAAATATTTATTATGCATAGCTTACATACCATATAGTTATGTGTACTTCTACGGATTTATGCACAAGTAACATGTTTAGTTTTATATCTTAAGTCTGTTCGCTTTCTTTAAGTTCATTTTCAAAGTTACAGAACAATTGAAGTAGCCTCTCAACTTGAAAAAAAATGATGTCATATATAATTTCTTAGCCCTTGATCTTACAATTCTAATCGTACAAGCATGGTTTCCTATGCTTCTATTTGTACAAAAAATATAGCTTATTGATGCTGGTAAGCATCCCTATCTGCAACTAGTTACTTTACTATTGCAAAATTTATTGGTAATTTTTCATGTCACTTTTCTTGGAAGTTATCTATGACTAATGTTTGTATCTTTCAGATAAAAAATCCAGAGTTAAATGGGAAATTTGTTCTAAGATCTTGCGGATCAGTGGGAAATGCCAATGGTGAATTTGTTGCTGAGGCAGTGGTCGATATCATTCCTGAGAGGTTTGAGTCATCGTGATGTTGGAAATCATTACCCCATTCTGTGAAGTAGTTTGATCCAGAAGGCGAATACCCTTGCAAAAAATTGTTATCGGTTTCATTTGTGAAATGAAATTGTTGGTAGTTATCTACGCATCCGAAGGATGCCGATGGGAAGGAAAAGGAACATGGGACCGTAGTATCTAAATCTGAGGTACTGACTCTAAGATTTTCTCTTAGGTTTGTGAGCATGTCTCCGGATTTAGGTGGTGGAGGTAGTTGGAGGATGTGATGGTGATTGTTCTGTTTGATTTCATGTTTTTCAGGTGACTTTGGTGGTGCAACGGCTGCAGTGGCGGGGTTGCAGGTGTGCTGCCCTCTGTATGTGATCTCAAACACGGTGGGGTCCTCATCTGTTCTCTGCACTTGTTTCCTTGCCATGCAATTATGGACATAACGGTACGTGCATCTGTAATAGCTTCTGCAAGATTTAGCAAAAAATGTAATCAGCATATTGATACTTGAATTCTGTGACTGATGTTTTCATTGCTACAAATTCTAGGGTAGTTTGCACTAAGAAATGGCGTCATGGTTGCGTACTACAATTATTTTAAAATAGTAATACAAACCAAGTATTCCAACCTACTAACCTAGACCCTAGTATATTGAACATAAGTGGGCCCGACACAATCACAATGTCTGACTGTTTCTAATATTAGAAAGAAATCCTTAACATAGTATATTTTAACATAGCATATAGTACGAGTGTACGGTTCATGCAGATATGGGTCCCACACTCGTTCTCTTAAAATAGATATACCGGCATAGAGCAACCGGATGATCAAAGAAACGTGGAGTGGGTCCCACTCTTTCCATTTATTTTGATTCAAATATTTGAAAAACCAAACGATAAAAAAAAGGAAGAAGAATCTATGTATTGTTATTACCTTGGAAATTTGGCGCCCAAAATGTCTTTCTGCCCATACTTCCTCCAACTATAACCATCGTCAGTGTTTCCCTCCAACCCCGTGTCAGTCGAGATTCTTATTTGGTTTTTCCATGTTGGCATTGCCTTCCTGTGACACAAATGAAAAATATATTAGACCTTTGCACCAAACAGAATGCACAGTGTATACGTACTGATCCAAAAAAGATAGATACCTCTTCTTAGTTACAACTCTCTGATCCTGATTATCAAATGCTTGATCATACTCCCCACTTCGTGGGCTTTCATCAATAGAAACCGATGACTCAGGCTGGCTAAGCATTAATGGTGCTAATGGTGGTGTTTGACCACCCGAGTCACCCCAGTTAACCATCACCAAAGCCCTGTCATATGACGCTATGATCGCCTGGATTAAAAAATGCTTCTCTTCAGGTGAAGCATCTGAATTTAAAATGGACTTTAGCTGTTTCGCTAGTTCCATTCCTTGTGTTAACTCATTGATGATACGAGCGCTAGTGTCCATAGGTAAAAGTTAAGAGTTAAGATACAAAGTGTACGACGGGTTTAAGTTTGAAAAGTCAATGCTTGTTGCTCATTAATGAGAAATGTGATGATGTGTTGTTGTGAAGCTGAGGGAATGAGGTGATTTTAAGGTTATTTAAGTAGAGATGATGTTGAAGGTTGACTGAAGAAACCGTGTTAAGTGTTATTTTCTTCCAAAAATGGACTGGTCATTGCTGCTTTTTGCTGCTGACCAATTCAAATGTAGTTTATTTTACTGATCAACCCCTTCAACTATTAGGAACTTTATACTAAACACCCTCCCATGTCTTTTTGTTTTTACATCTGGTCTCTATTATGGGGTCCAAATATATCCAATGGCCCATGTGCAATCTTACTTGTAGGTGTAGTTCAATTCGATCCCTTAGCTTACTTGGCACTATGTTAGTATGTTATATTATTGTAGTTAAATATCTCATTTCGATTACTTGATGTAAAAACAAATGAGGTTTTTCCCGTTTGGGTTAGTCGTGGAGGGTGAGTATTTGGTTCATGATATTTTTGTGGTGTAAAAAGTAAATCATGATAATTACATTTTAGCAGCTACTTAGAAAAAATTGTTACGTGGGGGTGCGTATTATGATAAAGAGCTATCCATGGCTCGTTAAGCTCGTTGACAAGTTGGCTGACGAGCTTTTTGACAAGTTGGCTAACGAGCTTTTGTCAGACGACTTCTTGATCGCCAATGTCACCAATTTTACCTAAAGATTGTTTTGTTATATATGTTACGGTGTATTTTGAAAACCATGTTACACTAATTCATGGTTTTGATTTAAATTGCTCATATGGTTTGCTAAAAACTAAGCAAAGCAGCTTGAAAGCAAAGTATTAAGGTACCATATTTGCAATTCCTTAGCACTATCCGAAGAAGTTTCAATTTGGACCCTTGAACTTATGGAACTTAAATTTTGAGCAACCAAATAGGAGTAATAATGCAAGAAAATGATAGCTGACCAGTTCAAAGTTCCGCACAAAAGATTCACCCACTTTTTTCTTCATTACAAAATATTTTTGGTGCTGACCATTTCAACTATCCTACACACACTCAAATACACACACACATATACACGTGGTACATGAATAAAAACATAAAGAGTTAAATTAAAAATAGTATGAAGCTCTAGTTGATGTCAGACTAATACTATTATCTCAATCAATGTTCTGTTTTTATGCCTTTCAATATTCCAATATATAGGTCTTGCATCACTAAGACTTTCTTTTAGGTTTTGTTTAAAGATTGTAAATAGATAATATGAAGGTGTTGAATGGTGTTTGATAATTTTCTCTGAGTTTGAAGTTTGAAAAGCCATATTAGTTATTATGAAAAACTTGATTTGCTTGCTTTATAAAAATGCTTATGCCACTATATATAGATAAGATTTACTTTTCAAACCTTGGAAAACATAGGCTTCTTTCAAACATTAGCTACTTTTGGTCTTGTTGGCCGGGACCAATTTTTTGCTTTACGTCTTGTTTTTGTTAAAATGCTATGGTCTTCCTTTGGTTTAAATTCTAGCTCACATCCAGTTAGAGTTGCACATTTCGGTTATTTTTCGAAACCAATTTCGGTTCGAGTCAACCGGTCAAAAACCTGTTTTGACTCAAACCGGTTTGGTTTGAAATCGGTTTTAGGCATAAAAAGCGGTTTCATGA
This sequence comes from Chrysanthemum lavandulifolium, assembly GCA_022545495.1. Classification (NCBI taxonomy): domain Eukaryota; kingdom Viridiplantae; phylum Streptophyta; class Magnoliopsida; order Asterales; family Asteraceae; genus Chrysanthemum; species Chrysanthemum lavandulifolium. The sequence continues at coordinate 220,093,981 of CM040240.1, read as the reverse complement.
CCCCAAATCAATATGGTTTAAGCTGGTTAAAACCAGTTTGTGTTTAAACCGGTTCTCAAACCGGTTGACATCAAAACATGTAAACCAGTTTTCAAACTGCCGGTTCGATTATAATAAAACCAGTTTTGAGAAAAACCAGTTTTCGGTTTTTTTCTGGTTCGTTTCAAAAACCGGTTTTTTTTGCACCTACATCCACTTCGGTTCTTTGTTCTAGCTCTAGATATCGCTCCCTACCAAGCCGGTATTATAAGCAATAAAAATCGAAACTTCATATGAATATCTTGTATAAATTTTTCAGTCAATCGATACAACGTATATACTCTTGCAGTATAATGTGGTTCGTTTGGACTTATTTTCTACTTCACGGTCAAAATGATACTCTTTTTGCAAGTTGAGAAAAGTTAAATAAAAGTAGAGTCAAAGTGAAAAATAGGACATGCACTTGAGGAGTTGAAGATATCATAAAGTGATTAAAAAGATCTTATATAGTAATTCAGAAGTTGTTTAAGCAATTGATATAAAAAATAAGAATATGACTTGGTCTAAGTACTTAGAGTGAATAATTACTCTGATAATTTAATAAAATAACAATCCCGCGTTTAATTGGACAGTGACTGTATCGTGGTAATGACATGTTAAGTAACACGTTCTTGTTATCACCCGTTGACTTATGATATCGAATCATATATAAAATTGGTTAAGCAAATCTTTTAATTAAAGGCCAAGGCACATATACGTTGATGTCATATACGATGTAACTACTCCATTTTCGTACGTCATATTAACATGCATATCAGCATATGCTTTTATTTATACTGAAACCCGTTAGGCCATTAAGAAATAGATTTATTGCTAACACACATGCTAATATGCTATACACAAACTCAAGATTTGTATAAATGGATGTTATATGTAATTTAATTATTACATCTGTCTCAAAATTATTGTTCACAGACAAAAAAGCACATAGTTTAAAAAAAATATTATCATTATAACTTCATTTTTTTTACTTTTTGTACAAAGACAATTTTACCTTTAACCAATTAATTTTAACTTTTTTAAACTTTGTAATAATAACTTCAAATGAGGATAATATGGTAAACTTGATCTATATTCCCTATTTATTTATGCAAATGAACAATTAAAAGGAAATACAAAATGGACAATAAATATGGGACGGAGGTAGTAGTTTTAAAGTTCTAGTGATTTTATAAAATTTTAGAAAAAAATTGGCTGAACAAATGATAATGGGTCGAGGAGTTTTCATGCAAAGGAAAGCGCCTCCACACATGATCCCATTTCCCCGTGGTTTTCCACTTCGCTGTGACATGCCTTCACAACCCACTTTCTCATCTGGATCACGACTCCGCTCTCATAAACATTGGGCATGTTAATTTTTCTTTGCCTGCGCACTTTTCTGTTAAAATCGTTCTTTAAACATGGCTTTGGAAGGTGTTACCACTCCCGATCCCATAAGCGAATCCAGGGGCGGACACAAAAGGGTCCCGTCAACTACATGAATTTATTATTCTTAAATTACCCAATTTTTTAAAGTGGCACTTTATTCCAAATTTTTGTGTTACAAATTTTCTTTAATCTTAATGAAATGTATCCCAAAAATTGTAACCTTGAGTCCGTCACTGCGACCATCTCACCTTAGGTGACCATAATAATTATAGCTCTTAATGTAATTATATATTAACATAAGCACTCGGGGTAATTAAGTTGTTAATTTGTTTCAGCTATCATCATTAAAATGTGAGAAGTCTCAACTCTTAAATTCGAATTGTTTGGTTAATAACCCTTGAAGTGCGTCAACGTCCTGAATAGAGGAGCTTTGCCCGGTTTGAATATGTTTGATGGTGAACTTAGGTCTCGTAAATTAGTTGACCGAGCATAAACGAGGTTAAACAACATTTAAGCAATTATCAAGGCCGTCATTGAGCTTTTAAAAATTTTGAGGGCTCTGGACGAAATTACATAAGGAGGCTTTTTGAGAAGGAATGTTATATATAAAATGTCACCGTTTATAAGATATAATGGAGTTATCTAAACGTTCAACATATTATTTATTTAAGATATTCTCTCATCTAAATATTGTTTTTCATTGTGAAAAATGTGTATACACATGCATATTGTTAACGAGACAAATTTTGAAGCCCTTAAATTTTTTTAGGCCCTGAGCGATCGCCCTCCTTTCACACTCCCAAAGACGGCCCCTGCAATCATGCATCAGTGTCTATCAAATATAGGTCTCTGGTAACAAGCTTATCGATTTCCATGTACAGAATATGATTAAACAAGCATTACAGATGTAACAAGCTGTACAAAATTACAAATAATTAACATACAGAATATGATTAAACAAACTAATATTAACATACGATCGAGTAAGATTTTGGTGTCTTATTCTATAAGAATTTGAATAAGCTTTGTCAGCTTCTCATTTAGGCGTTTAGCCCAATCAACTTGTTTCATTTTAACCTTGTTAGGTACACATCTTAGAGGTGGCCATTGAATTACTCGGAAACAGTCAAGTGAATATCACAGTTAGGCGTTGCATCCAAGACTCGCCCAAGAATTTTTTAAGGTTATACCGATGGCTTCGAATACCTTGATTTTTCAAATTGTATTCCACAAAAGTGTAGACGGCGAACACGACTCGGGTCTTTTTGCACCATTATTGTCCACCCATGAGGAATAGCTCAAAGAACTCTCCCGGCCTAGTGGGCATTAACCTGGAGTGGAAGATGAGGCCAAGACTGGACCGAAATCTTATTCCACAAAGTCTCCAGTGTCTTCATAAGTTTTATGGAGGTTGTCAGACTTATACGAAGAACGCCAGGATGATCTTGAACCCTATCGATTGACTCAAGCACAAGTGCTTCAATAATTGGACTAATGCTCCATTGAGTGATGTTTTGAGTTTCAAAAGAAAATTTTGATGATAGGCATTCGCTATGGTTTAAGTGTCGTCCATGCGTTCGCTCTTTTGTTATGCAACTTGAATTATTTGGTATGGTGACATGGTTTGTAGCTCAGCAACAAATATCTTTCTAGATGATTTATTTCAGTCAACTTTGTATTTGGTTCTTGTTTATCTTTTCACAATTTCCAAGTAGCTTTACTAGCTTGATTGTAGTTTAGAAGCTCCTTATGTACATATACATTTTGTAAAATTTACAAATTACATATAATCTTTCAATAATGGATTCTCAAAAAGAACAATTTGAAAAATATAAGCAAGAGATTTTGATACATAAGAAAAAGCTAAAACAAATACAACATGAAAACTTTTCTTTAACTAATCATGCGGGATTTAGAGTATGTCAAGTTCATGATGTACGCGTTTGATATAGTTTCTTAGAGCATTCATCATGATGGTCTCTGAAAAAGTTTATAAAATGATGAAGATATTTAAAAAGTTATAAACTATAGTAGATGTATATTTCAAATCTATATGACATTAATAGGTTTACGATTTTGAAGAGGTCTAGAATTTAAGTATTTTGAAAGTGTTGTGTTTTATGATATAAAAAGATTTATTAACAGGTTTATCCATAATAGAAATAGGTTTATAATTTTAAAAAGTTTAAAAATTGATGAACTTTTAAATGTATAAACCTTTCTATTTTCTTAAATTTATCATAGTAGATGTCCTTATATACCTTCTTAATGTAATAACTTTTACCGTTTCAAAGAAAAGCTCTGCCTTCCCATTTAACTTTTCTTTTAAGTAAACATTCAAAGTTGTAAATATAATTTAAACCAAAACTCATACTCCGTATTTGCATAAGCCGGTCTAGTTATTAAAGAGATTGTGTCTCAATGGTACTTTTTATTGTGTGAGAAGTTTTTTAATTAAATAGTTGCGGGTCAATTTTTGCTTAAAACGTGTGAGATAAATTTATTGTATATATTATAAGATAGGTAGTTGAGAGAAAGAGAGAAAAAAAGAAAAAAAAGAAAAAAGAAAAAACTGGTCTAGTTATCCATGTTACCTTATAACTAAGCATGACTCAATAGAAATAATTTTATAATTACTAAAAATTTTATCCATTATTATGTGAAAATTACTTTGACAAAATTGTCACTAGTGGGTTGATTTTAAAGTTGTAATTTCATTTAAATTTTATAACGTACTAATGTGAGATTTAAGTTTCAGTTTAAGCATAAGAAACAAGTTTACTAAGCCGTCTCTAAAAAGAATGGTGATAGTTCAAGTGGTACGAAAAAGAATTCTGAAGTAGAGACGAGCTCAACTATTCCTTTTGATGCCCTTAGTACGAGCTTGGATCAAATGGGGGGGTCATCAAATTCAGGTAAGAAAGTTGATGCATGTTTTACTGACCAGATTTTAATATTCATAAAGTCTCGTTATACCTATAGTCTACCCTAATGCACTAACGGGCAGTGTACCCGGTCGTGTGTAGTGTAGTATTCGGTAAAACCGAGGTCGTCCCAAGAGCTATGTGTGCGGATTTAAACTAAGTCTAGATGCCACAGATTTTAATATATTTTAAGGTTGAAATGATTAATTAACTACTAAAACAGGAAAATAAAGAAAGCAAATAGAGGCGAGGGTTGTGATCAATAGGGGAGAAGTGTGTTAACCTAGTTATTCATCCTATCAAACTAAGTTCATGTTTAATTACTTCCAATTACTTCAAGTGGGGTAAAAGTCGCTAGGGCGACATTTGGTCGGATTCGTCATAACCTATCGACAAAGGGTTCCACTGGAGATGTCGGGTGACCCGTCGAAAGTCCATTGTTCTTAGTCCCTAAGCAAGTCATTAAGTACCGCTACATGCAAGATTTGTAACAATGAGTGCCCGGCGCTAGCATCTTAAACACTCATCCCCGACTTAAGTTCATCCAAACGGTAGGTGATCGGTTGGTCAAATCGACAAGCGAAGAAGGGTCGTCAGTTGGTCATATCTTACCCTTCCCACTCAGTCTACCTACTTAGGGTCAGTTGGTCATATCTCCTAAGTAACTAGCCACTACCACCATTCAAAACTACCGAAACAAGGGTAGCTACCAACAAACTATGCATGCATACACTAGAAATAATTATACAAGAGCAATGTAAACATAAACAAAGCAATTAAGGAATCATAACTAGACTAGCACCAGAGGTGCTTAACCGCTCATATTAACTAAAACAATCGATTCAATGTTTAACATTACGAAATACATGAATTGAAAGTAAAGAAAAGATAAAATGCTAATGCTTATCGTAGGGGAGTGATTTCTCCCTTGGAGATGGCTCCGTATGCTCCCTAAGATCTTCCTTCAACCTTCTACTCATGTTCACTGATGTTGTGTGTGAAATGGGATGATTAGAAATGTTTGTAAATCGAGTGGTATTTATAGGCGGATCCGTTACAGTACAGAAAGTTGAGAGTTACGCCGTAACACCATTATCTTCGTAATTTGCCTTCGAAAATCTTTGGTTACAGTAACATATGGAAGGAGTTACACCGTATCTTCAATAAATCCTGGTTACGTCGTAGTTTAGACAATATTCTGGCGTAGCTTGCAGCGTGCGGAACCTCATTTGACCTAGTTAGTTACGTCGTAATCTTTGGAGAGACTTACGCCGTAATCTTGATTGAGTTGGTTTTCGAGCCACGCTACATTACTGCGTAATGTGAGAGGAGTTACACCGTAACATATTCAAAATGAGCATACTATCATATATCTTCAATAAACTCTTCAAATCCGCGTCTCTTGACTCCAATGCTCGTAATTTACACGAAAGTGAAATATAGAGGAAAACAAGCGTAAATTCATATAAATGATATAAAATACGAACATTATCGGGAAATTGACACTTAATATTCGGGACTATTTGATGTTATCAAATATCCCCACTGAACTTTACTTGCCCTCAAGTAGACCTTATTAGATAGATTCCTAAAAGATATCTCCCATTACTTGGAAAATATAAGTTTACAAATCCTTATGCTAGAATAAAACAAAGCCGAACACCTCACAAAATGGGAACAAAACACTCAAATCTCTCAACTATTCTAAGGGTATGTTTGGCAAAACTAGTGTGTAATTTGTATGTCAGAAGTCAGAAATCAGAATGGTATGTCGTTATTAGCGCAAAATCTGTTAACATGAGCTACAAGTCGTATCTTTTTCAATAAAAGTGTTTGGTAAGTTAGTTGTTAAATGTAATTATAAGATGTAAAATGACGTAAAAGGACATATACATAATTATAAACAAATGTTTAGAGGGTATATCGGTAATTTAAAGTTTTAACAGACTCCAAAATGTTTAAAAGCTTCATGAATCGACTTTTCATTTATGAGCTATTTGTTTGAAATAAAAGCTTGAAGTTAATTGATTGTTGCAAAACCGTCAAGTTTTTCGCATGATGATCACTGTGAATGATCATTGAAGAAACTTAAAGCAGTTCGGACACAAATGCAATGAAGTCCGAGGAGAGTATAATGTTTCCCGTGTCGTTAAGTCCCAACGAGCCGTGCGAGAATAGTCAAACGTTTTAGTGATCGAGAAGATTTGAATGGATACAGAGATTTGATTTATGATTATAACTACAGAAATAGCCAACAAATTACAACGGCTTAAATGCAACTTAAAGGAAATCTAAAAAGATAAAATCTATTAAATAAACGCTATCACTATTTTTAAACTAATGTTTTTGTTCTTTTTGTTTTAATAAAACTTAATTAAAACTACGTGACGTACAAACAAAAACGTGAAACTTACACAATATTAAACCTAAAAATATGAAAATTATATTTTTATAAACCTAATGATATAAGAAAATTATTAGAAAAAGAAAATTAATTTTACAACTAATTATCTAATTATTATTAATTAAAAACTATTTTTAACTATTTAATAATTACCTAAAATACAAGAAATTAGGAAACAAGGCTAGAAAAATAAAATTATGAAATGAAAAAGTCTAAAATATCAAACTAGAATTTTCAAAACTATTTTTGTATTTTTAGGATTATTTTTCTATTTTCTACTAATTTAAAACTATTTAAATCTAATTAAAATTGTGAAAAATACAAAATAAAGGTGGAAAAATAAGGAAAAATCTTTTTTATGCTTTTTATATTTATCTTAAACTAATAAAATTGAAAAATTATTTTTTGGAACTTTTTCTCAATTATTTGCAATTAAAGCTAATTAAAAATGATTAAAAACTGTTTTAAATCTAGAAAAATAGTAAACAGTAACTAAAAATTATGAAAGCTTCAGGAAAATCCTAAAATATAACTCTAAATCTAGGAAAATTACAAAAACAAATGCTTATGTGGGAGAATATGGATCCGAGGTGTGGCGCTTCTTAATGTTTATTAGAAATAAGTCGATGACCTCCTCAATGAACCATATTATCACGTAAGCTAAATTAAGCTAAGACTACCTTAGTGCAACCTAGTTTAACTATTATAGACCTCTGGAAACTAAGAAACAAGCAAATGGTGTGAATTATACTTAAGTCCTAAAAGCAGTTTTACCACCCAACTACCGACTTAAAAATAAGCTACTAAATAAGCCGAGACCTTGAACCAGATATTGCAATCTCAAGTTGACCTAGTAAAGACCTTATGAACCAATTTTCAGATCTTAGCAAGCTCTTATGAGCCTTATGCACAACCGCATAAACCGAGAAAACTCGGTTAAAGCAGACCCACAATGAGGCGAGGCGGTGAGGTCAACTTCACAAGCTAATTTGGAGCTTTTAAGAAAATTTTAAAATTCTGCTAAAATGGTTATAAGAAAGAGCACCAACTGAAGTTTTTGAAACAACAAGTTTCAACTAATAAGACCTAGAAATGAGTCAAGGAAAAATCCTTGCATTTGAGCTCAAATCCACTTTTGCAATTTTGACTTTTGACATAGTTATGAACATTTGACCAAAGTGAACTTTGAAACCAATTTTTGTGACTGAGATTAATGTTAAATGATATATTGAACTTGTTGCAAGCAATGTTATTGATTTCCAAATACAAAATGATGGTCTGCTATTTAAGAATTCACAACAGTGGACAGTGAAAGGAATTTAAGATCAATTTTGACTTTGGTGGTTTTGTAGACCAAACCAAAGACTCAAATGAGCTCAAATACACTTAATGAGCATGAACCATGAAACTTGATTCTTGAATAGACCAATATGATGATAGTACAAGAAACCAAACACCCTATTGAAACCGGTTGCCAATTAACTTGAACCAAACACCGAGCTACTATGTATTAATGATCAAACTAACTCTACTAACCTAATTACGACTATTAAAGCAGATTTTAACAACTTTAAACTACAATAGCATTATGCTATGAAATTTGAATAGCACTTACAAATGGTCCTTAAGCCGCGTTGGCTTGCAATGAAACTAATGAACTACTACCCTATCAATTCCAACCCATAGCTTCCATTTCAACCCACATACATGCTTGAATCAACCCCATTCCTTTCGCATCATTTTTGATCCGTGTTGACTTTTGTTGACCAAACCTAAAATGGTTTGAAACTTGATTTCAAGCTTATAAAAGCTATGAAGAGCTTATATAAGCTTGTTAACAATGATAAACAAGCTGAATGAAGCTTGTCTTTATGAAATAGAAACTTGAATCTTTAACAGTGAACAAATAAACATGAAACTAAATGATACTTTGCATTAATGATTAAAACTTGGATAAACTGAAAATTTAGCTTGAGTTTGATACTTAAGAACAAATTATTACAACTTTCAAGTTTAACTAAGACATAATTAGAAATTACGACATAAGAGAAAAATAAAAACTAAAGACTACTTTTTCTCTTTGCTCCTTCTCTGCTCTTTTATGCTCCAAAAAGGCTCCACGTGGCCTTCTGAGTGTTTCCCACCACTTTCTGAGCCAATAGGATAGCTTTGAGTGTTATCACATTTTTGGCGGGAATATTGCAATTTGACCTGTTGACTGTGATATCTAGCTAGGGGGGGGGGTGGCATTAAATGTGGAGGTAAGGGTAGGTGAGTATGATGAGGAGGAGGGTGGAAAGGTGATGGGAGATGCCTGAATTTGCAGAGGTCAAGTGGTGGGGAAGATAAGGGAACAGTGGGGGCGGGTTATCTGTTTGTTTGACTTTGGTTGACTGACCAAGGGCCAAAAACAGGAAGGGGTCATAAGGGTTATTGGCAGGGGTCCATGTGAGTATTGACAAGTCCAAGGGTTTTTTAAAAGGTTTAATATCATAAGGACTAGTTTTGTAATTTCTGAAATACCAAGGACCAAACCTGTAAATTCTGATAAGTTGCTCCAAGGACTAAATGTGACAAGTATCAATAGTTCAAGGACCAATTTTGCCATTTTCACATTTTCCAAGGACTAATTCTGCCAATTTTCAAACTTGGAGGACCATTTTTGTAATTTTCTCAAACTTTTGATATTTTTCACCAAAGGACTAAATTTGACAAATTATGATTCAAAAAGGACCTTTGATGATTTTTCTTTTGAAATTATGTGCTCGTGGACTTTTTTGACAACTTTTGAAACTTGGGGATCAAAGCGCAATTTTGCAAATTTGATATGTTTTCATCGATTTTGATATTTTTGCTTTTAAAACACATAAAACACTAATTTGTGATATTTTGATCATTTTGATGTGTTTCGAGTGTTTCGGATGATTTTGCGTTTATTTTGTACAAAATGATGAGTATTTACACACTCATCAATCCCCACATCGAGATATTGCTAGTCCCTAGCAATGATTTGAGAAAACATAATGGATTTTAAACTCTTTACCAAAAGCCATTACTTACGGAGTAGCCAAATGTTTGATTCAAGTAAGAACCATGGTACACCGATAACCATGTGATTTTGAGCAAACCACCGACTTTCAACGGATTTGATTTTGTCTTTACCGAAGCCGTACCTTACGGACTAGCCAACTCTTAGATAAATTATCAATATTATCTTTGGTGAGTCGATTACCAATTATGGTTTTTCCACTGCCTTTACCACAAGCCATAACCTTGCGGGCTAGCCAACTCTTCACTTTTTAGGATATGGTGAGTTGAGAACCATACAATTTTGGGCAAATTGCAAGCCGTCAACGGATTTGAGATATCTTTACCAAGAGCCGTTTGCTCCTGGATTAGCCAATCCTTTTGTTTATTAGACAAAGCGGATGATAACCAATTGAGTAAGTGTAAACACACTCCAAAAAAATTTTGGCCAAAAACGGGAATTGGTATAATTATATGATAAAATTAGTGAGAATTCCCCACACTTAGAAATGAATATTGCCCTCAATATTCAAAGTACCGCGGTTATGCGAAACAAAGAACGTGAAAGGAAATACTACGGCCATTATTTAGCAAGAGTTTTTTTTTTTTTTTTTTTTTTTTTTTTTTTTATATACACAACATGTGGGCAACTCCCCACACTAGGGTGGTACACACGGGTGAAAACCCATGTTTAGCTCTTGTTTTTGATTACCGAGTCGCTAGCTTGACTCGACCCAATTCGTTTGTTCTTGGGGAAAGTAACGTGGAAAACCAATCTCGATCGGACTTTCGTTCACGGTGTTAACAAACATATGAACATCGAAAGTTCCACACCGACGAGACACACCGCGGTATTGTTAATAGTAAAACTATTAAGAATGATACCGGGGTCAAAGATGGTGTCCTCATTCCGAAGAAAGGGAAAGAGCAACCACACCATCCGTGAAGAATGGAACAAAGATATGCATGACAATGCAAGTCCATTCCTCATCGAAAGAAGCAAATCACCATTTTGACATTTTAAGCTTAAACTTGAAGCTTATATGGTGATTGTCGATAAGATGTCCGGGAGGAGGGTGGGAAATGGTTCTTCAATTAATGACTTTCGGAAAAGGATGTCTCCCTCGGATCCAAGTAAGTGTTATCAATTCACTGAGGAATTGACTCATCACTAAGAAATGCATCGACTTCATTCCAAAATTGTCATCTTCCTCATCGGGGTGAAGGAAGGGATGGAAGAGTCGGGAATAAGGCGGAAGATGATGGATCATTTTGAGCAATTCATCAATGGGAAGAATGTCTCCCATTGGATCACAAACATCATCATCCAACTCGGATGAAATCGAGAGAGTTTGGTTTCATCCACGAGTTAACAAACTCGATGCGACAAAGCGATTAGGAGGTGGGACAAGTGGTGTGCTCTTAGAGCTAGCAGTTTCCACCACTCCGTTGAAGTCTCGAATCTAGATCATCATCATCATCAAGAACACTCTTGACTTCCCAGTACGACTTTCAAACCATTTGTTTGAACCGGGGTGATTTTCAAAGCTTTGAGCTCAAGACATTTTGAAAACTCCTCTTAACCGTGAAATTTGAGAGTGTTGCATTGAATCTTCGATTTTGATCAATTGTGGCAACACTGTTTGTCTGAGAGGTTTGGAGTTCGTTGATATTCAACGTGAGCTCCTCATTGTCAACCCGTATGGTCAACTCTTGACAAACACATCAATCGAGCACGACTGGTTCTCAAGAAAGCTCTCCCAAGATGAGGGAACTCTAGAATCGCATCAAGTCTACAACAACAAAGTCGGAGGAAAGTGAAACTTTCCCACTTTCATCACAACATCCTCGGCTATCCCAGTGGACGAGTTATAGTGCGGTCCGCTAGCTCGAGTGTCATACAAGTGGATGAAAGTTTAGGAAGAGACGATTTCTTCCATCTTGAGAGTGGCATGAGGTTAATGCTAGCGCCAAGATCGGCAAGGCGGAGCATTGAAACATCCCAATCACACGGGATTAAAAGCGGCGTGGTCTTCAAGCTTTTCGGGAAGCTTGTTAAGAATGGTCTTGAGCATTGCTCATTCGGAGGGTTTTCGTCATCTCGCATAACTTATCTTTGTTGCTTAGTAAGCCTTTAAGCGTGGATGCAAATTTAGGCATTAGAACGAGAGCATCAACGAAGCTTATATCAAAGTGAAGCTCATTGAAGATTTGGAAAATTTTTCCATCTGCTCTTTGTTTTTGTCTTTTAGCTTCTCATCATTCATTCTTGATGGGTAAGGAAGTCGACTAGACTTTTGAGCCGGATGGAAGTGTTTTCGGCTCGAATGTGTCTTGAACTTGGGTTCGGACTTAAAGCTTGGACTACGAAGGTTAGACGTGTGCGGTGCCGTGGGCTTGAATAATGCACCTTGTCCGTTGTCTCCTTGGTAACTTGACTCATTGCCACGGGAGGAGGGGCATAGGAGTCGAAGGTCCATTGTCGTCTTACCACTACGAGTGGTGACGGCTTTCAACTCGGCATTTGGATTGGTAATAGTATTGCTTGGGAGTCCTCCGGAAGATGATGAAGCTTGGTTCGTATTCATGTTCATGAAACCGCTCATCATATTCTTCAACTCATTTGTCTCGCCGAGACATTGTGGTATCAATTTCCTTCTTTAGCTCAACCCTCATGTTATTGATCCGAGTTTGCATAGAACGTATGCTTGACTCAATTAACTTTCATGAAGTCATTTGGTGGGGAGCATGAGAAGGTTGTTGATAATTATCGATTTGGAGCTTGGTAGGGTGGGTTGTGATTGTTCGGTTTTGATTGAAATTTTGTCCTTGATTCGAACAAAGCGATTTTGATTGCCATGGTTTTGCAGGAGGAAAACCGGTGGTGTCATACCGCTAGGTGCAGTAGTGAGGATCACCGTGGTCGGTATTGATTGTGGTTTACCAAGCTACGGAGCTTGGTAAAGGAAGCATCGGTTGCTTGACAATCATAATACGCGTGTGGACCACCACAAGTTTCACACACCTTGTTTACGGCTTTGATTGGTTACGGTTTATGAATCTCGCTTTTAATTTCCTTAACATCCTTAATCATACAACGGATGGCATCCGTTAGAGCGGCTAGCGGAGCGACTAACTCGAAGAGTTATTAGATGTAGAAGCGGGAGTGTTCGGAGTATTGACTTTGTTGCGAGAAATAGGAACTTTCGATTTTGCTCGCAAATTTCAATCACATCTTTAGGCTTACGATTCAAGATATTTCCACTGCGGTGCATTCAAGGAATCTTGATCGTTACCATTCATCCCATTGTAAAAGATATTGATTTGTTGAAGCTCCGTGAATCCATGGTGAGGGCATTTCCTGAGGAGATCTTTGAATCTCTCCCATGCCTCTCCAAAGTTTTCATCGAAATTTTGACGAAATCTAGAAATTTCATTTTTAAGATTAGTCGTCTTTGATGGAGGAAAGAAATGATTGACAAACTTTTGAACAAGTTCCTCCCAAGTTTCGATGGATCGAGGGGTTCTTTTCCACCAAATCCGGCCGTCCCTCAGTGAGAATGGAAATAGCATCAACTTGATGACTTTTCGTGGCACATCCTTGTAATTGATAGTTGAAGTCAACTTGTTAAACCAACGGATGTGTGCATACGGGTCTTCACGATCAAACCTGTGGAATTGATTTGTAGACACAAGTGTGATCAAATGTGTCTTCAATTCAAAGTGATCGAGTTGATTCTTGGTAGAATGATGGCATCTCCATAACCCTCGGTGGGTGCACGGAGCATTTCCGCCATAATACGTTAAATGCGCCATTTTGTTTGAAATAGTACGAATCTCGGGTTCGACTATTTGGGCAAAGACTCACGAGAACGTCGTCTAGGAATGTCTGCTAGATCACGAAAAGGACTCAATGATCTAGAAGAACGAGTGCGCATGCACTAGAGTTAACTCTAAAGGATCTCAGAGTTAAGGAGAGGAATTATGAAATTGGTGAAAATGGGGTAAGGAGAATCTTTAGGGTTTTCTGGTTCTGAAACGTCGATATCACAACAAAATCAATTAACACAAGATCGAGGCAAAACAACAGTGAACTTAACCAATAATCCAAGATGAATGGCTTCTTTGAAAAAGGTACACCAATCACAAGGACACAAAGGCAAGTTTTAAATCTTTGGTTCGGGAACTTATTATGGTCGCACCCCCAGTTAGGTAGTGCCTTCGCCTTGGTTTGCGGTGGTAATCTTTTAAGTTGTTTATTATTTAAGAAAGCAGCGAATCTTTTGTATTTTTATATTTGATACATATATAGAAACAAAAGAAAAATATTTTTGTGTTTTATCGTTTTTTTGTTTTTGGGTTTTTGGATTTTTATAGAAATATATAGATATAGATAGATGGTATGAGCAGAGAGTGAATATTCAATCTACTAATCTGCTAGAAGTAAGACTATTAGCATCGCTCCCCGTGGGCGTAAAATTTGATTGTTGCAAAACCGTCAAGTTTTCTCACGCGAGCTGATCACTTGTGAATGATCAGCTGTAAGAAACTTAAAACAGTTCAGACACAAATGCAATGAAGTCCAGGAGAGTATAATGTTTCCCCAGGTCGTTAAGTCCCAACGAGCCGTGCGAGAATAGTCAAACGTTTTAGTGATCGAGAAGATTTGAATGGATACAGAGATTTGATTTATGATTATAACTACAGAAATAGCCAACAAATTACAACGGCTTAAATGCAACTTAAAGGAAATCTAAAAAGATAAAATCTATTAAATAAACGCTATCACTATTTTTAAACTAATGTTTTGTTCTTTTGTTTTAATAAAACTTAATTAAAACTACGTGACGTCAAACAAAAAGCGTGAAACTTACACAATATTAAACCTAAAATATGAAAATTATATTTTATAAACCTAATGATATAAGAAAATTATTAGAAAAATAAAATTAATTTTACAACTAATTATCTAATTATTATTAATTAAAAACTATTTTTAACTATTTAATAATTACCTAAAATACAAGAAATTAGGAAACAAGGCTAGAAAAATAAAATTATGAAATGAAAAAGTCTAAAATATCAAACTAGAATTTTCAAAACTATTTTTGTATTTTTAGGATTATTTTTCTATTTTCTACTAATTTAAAACTATTTAAATCTAATTAAAATTGTGAAAAATACAAAATAAAGGTGGAAAAATAAGGAAAAATCTTTTTTATGCTTTTTATATTTATCTTAAACTAATAAAATTGAAAAATTATTTTTGGAACTTTTCTCAATTATTTGCAATTAAAGCTAATTAAAATGATTAAAAGCTGTTTTAAATCTAGAAAATAGTAAAGATAACTAAAAATTATGAAAACTTCAGGAAAATCCTAAAATATAACTCTAAATCTAGGAAAATTACAAAAACAAATGCTTATGTGGGAGAATATGGATCTGAGGTGTAAACTGCTTCTTAATAAGCTATTAGAAATAAGCTGATGACCTCCTCAATGAACCATATTATCACATAAGCTAAATTAAGCTAAGACTACCTTAGTGCAACCTAGTTTAACTATTATAGACCTCTGGAAACTAAGAAACAAGCAAATGGTGTGAATTATACTTAAGTCCTAAAACAGTTTTTACCACCCAACTACCAGCTTAAAAATAAGCTACTAAATAAGCCAGAGACCTTGAACCAGATATTGCAATCTCAAGTTGACCTAGTAAAGACCTTATGAACCAATTTTCAGATCTTAGCAAGCTCTTATGAGCCTTATGCACAAACTGCACAAACTGAGAAAACTCAGTTTAAACAGACCCCTGTGAGCAGGGCAGTGAGGGTCAACTTCACAAGCTAATTTGGAGCTTTTAAGAAAATTTTAAAATTCTGCTAAAATGGTTATAAGAAAGAGCACCAACTGAAGTTTTTGAAACAACAAGTTTCAACTAATAAGACCTAGAAATGAGTCAAGGAAAAATCCTTGCATTTGAGCTCAAATCACTTTTGCAATTTTGACTTTTGACATAGTTATGAACATTTGACCAAAGTGAACTTTGAAACCAATTTTGTGATTGAGATTAATGTTAAATGATATATTGAACTTGTTGCAAGCAATGTTATTGATTTCCAAATACAAAATGATGGTCTGCTATTTAAGAATTCACAACAGTGGACAGTGAAAGGAATTTAAGATCAATTTTGACTTTGGTGGTTTTGTAGACCAAACCAAAGACTCAAATGAGCTCAAATACACTTAATGAGCATGAACCACTGAAACTTGATTACTGAATAGACCAATATGACAGATAGTACAGTAAAACCAAACACCCCTATTGAAACTGATTTGCCAATTAACTTGAACCAAACACTGAGCTACTATGTATTAATGATCAAACTAACTTCTACTAACCTAATTACAGCTATTAAAACAGATTTTAACAACTTTAAACTACAATAGCAGATTATGCTATGAAATTTGAATAGCACTTACAAATGGTCCTTAAGCCACAGTGGCTTGCAACAGAAACTAATGAACTACTACCCTATCAATTCCAACCCATAGCTTCCATTTCAACCCACATACATGCTTGAATCAACCCCATTCCTTTCTGCATCATTTTTGATCCGTGTTGACTTTTGTTGACCAAACCTAAAATGGTTTGAAACTTGATTTCAAGCTTATAAAAAGCTATGAAGAGCTTATATAAGCTTGTTAACATCGATAAACAAGCTGAATGAAGCTTGTCTTTATGAAATAGAAACTTGAATCTTTAACGGTGAACAAATAAACATGAATCTAAATGATACTTTGCATTAATGATTAAAACTTGGATAAACCGAAAATTTAGCTTGAGTTTGATACTTAAGAACAAATTATTACAACTTTCAAGTTTAACTAAGACATAATTAGAAATTACGACATAAGAAAAAATAAAACTAAAGACTACTTTTCTCTTTGCTCCTTCTCTCCGCTCTTTTATGCTCCAAAAGGCTCCACGTGGCCTTCGAGTGTTTCCCACCACTTTCGAGCCAATAGGATAGCTTTGAGTGTTATCACATTTTGGCGGGAATATTGCAATTTGACACGTTGTTGTGATATCTAGCTAGGGGGTGGCATTAAATGTGGAGGTAAGGGTAGGTGAGTATGATGAGGAGGAGGGTGGAAAGGTGATGGGAGATGCCTGAATTTGCAGAGGTCAAGTGGTGGGGAAGATAAGGGAACAGTGGGGGCGGGTTATCTGTTTGTTTGACTTTGGTTGACTGACCAAGGGTCCAAAAACAGGAAGGGGTCATAAGGGTTATTGGCAGGGGTCCATGTGAGTATTGACAAGTCCAAGGGTTTTTTAAAAGGTTTAATATCATAAGGACTAGTTTTGTAATTTCTGAAATACCAAGGACCAAACCTGTAAATTCTGATAAGTTGCTCCAAGGACTAAATGTGACAAGTATCAATAGTTCAAGGACCAATTTTGCCATTTTCACATTTTCCAAGGACTAATTTCGCCAATTTTCAAACTTGGAGGACCATTTTGTAATTTTCTCAAACTTTTGATATTTTTCACCAAAGGACTAAATTTGACAAATTATGATTCAAAAGGACCTTTGATGATTTTCTTTTGAAATTATGTGCTGTGGACCTGCTTTTGACAACTTTTGAAACTTGGGGACTGAAACGCAATTTTGCAAATTTGATATGTTTTTCATCCGATTTTGATATTTTGCTTTTAAACACATAAAACACTAATTTGTGATATTTTGATCATTTTGATGTGTTTCTGAGTGTTTTCAGATGATTTTGCAGTTTATTTTGTACAAAAATGATGAGTATTTACACACTCATCATTAATGCATCCAAACGTATCCAAACGGAGCTATTTATTTCAGAAGAGATTATTTTATAACAAAAAGCTAATAGCTCCCAAATAAAGCTCTTGCCAAACAGGCCCTAAGTGTCAATTTCGGGGTGATCACTCATTGCACAGTCATAGCATGTATTCTATCATAAGCTTGGCGGTTACACAAACCTCCACCACTAGAGTTAAGGACAAAACAATTCTTGAAGGCAATATGGGTAGACACGACAAAGGTTAAGGGTGATTTGTCATTACTAACATGTCACGACGAAGTGGACAAAATCAATGATACATGACCAAATCCATGGCCAAGACACAAAAGATTGCTCGCTGCATCACCTAGACACGCTTCATGACTAAGGGTAGGATAAGACATGGGATAAAATTGGTGTAAAATAAAATAAAGCAGATAGTCTAAATCTATAACCAAATCATCACCATTTACCGTTCGTCCAAAGTTCTGTGAGATATGAAGATAATATTGTATATTGAATGAATGAATGATACGTACAGAATATATGTATAAATAATGTCTATCTCTAGTCTATTTAGGGTAAATATCAATCACCCTTTAAATGCTAGCTAATCCATACTAAGAAACAACTAATTGACAACTCATTGATCATATCCTTGATATACTCGTCATATACAGCTAACACTCCCCCGCAGTTTGAGCGGGAGGGCACCGAACACTCAAACTGGAACGAAATTCCTCAAACAAAGTTGTAGGCAAGCCTTTAGTAAAAATATCCGCGTACTGATAGCGGGAAGGCACATGAAGAACCCGGACCTGACCAGCAACTACCAAATCCCGAAAAAAGTGAATGTCAATCTCAATATGCTTCGTCCGTTGATGCTGAACCGGCTTAGAAGACAAATAAACAACACTGACATTATCACAGTAGACAAGAGTAACACATGACAAAGGAGTATGCAACTCACGCAAAAGATTCCGTAACCAACATGTCTCAACAACTACATTAGCAACACCCCTGTACTCGGCCTCAACACTAGACCGAGAAAGCCTCGGTTGACGCTTAGAGGACCACGAGAGCAAATTATTGCCAAGAAACACACAATAGCCAGAAGTGGATCTCCGAGTAGTAGGACAACCAGCCCAATCCGCATCCGAATAAGCAATCAAGGAGGTAGTAGAGGATGCGAAAAACTGTAATCCGTAATGTAAAGTACCCTGAACATATCGCAAAATCCGTTTAAGAGCCGAAAAATGAGGCTCCCCTGGATCATGCATATGAAGACAGACTTGCTGAACAACATAGGTAATATCAGGTCTAGTGAAGGTAAGGTACTATAGAGAACCTGAAATACTCCGGTATAATGTTGGATCAGCAACGGGATCACCATCATCCCCTAGCTTGGACTCAATATCAACGGGAGTCCGACTAGGGTTACAACCAGTCATATGAGCTCGCTCTAGGATCTCAGTGGCATACTTACGTTGAGATAAGAACATCCCTGTAGAATCACGTGTAACTGAGATGCCCAAGAAATAATTAAGAGACCCCAAATCTATCATAGAAAACTCCTGATGTAGAGAAGCAATAATCCGCTGTAGCAAAATCTCAGATGAAGCAGTAAGTACAATATCATCAACATATAGCAACAAGTAAGCAGTGTTAGTCCCTTGTCGGTAGATAAATAAGGAGGAGTCACAACGACTAGAACCAAATCCGACTCGTGTAACGTATGCTGCAAACCGCTGAAACCAAGCCCCAGGTGCCTGCTTAAGACCATAAAGAGACCTCTGTAATAAACAAACATGATCAGGATGAGCAGGATCGCGAAAACCAGGTGGCTGATGCATATAAACTATCTCAACCAAATCGCCATGGAGAAAGGCATTCTTAACATCTAGCTGGTGAACCGGCCAGTGTTGAGATAGAGCCAAACTAAGTACCGTCCGAATAGTACCTGGTTTAACAACAGGGCTAAAAGTCTCATCAATGTCAATGCCCTCAAGTTGGGTACTGCCATTCGCTACAAGGCGAGCCTTGTAACGACTAAGGGTGTCGTCAGCCAAAAACTTGTGGCGAAATAACCACATACACAGAACAATATTGGCATCTGGGGGCCGAGGTACAAGAATCCAAGTTTTGTTTTTAATAAGTGCATCATACTCACCATTCATAGCATTTTGCCAATTTGGATCATGAAACGCAGCAGTATAGGACTTTGGTAGAGGAGAAACAGACGACACATGAAACCAGAAATGCTGAGTTGGACGATTAGTTCCGACACGAAAACGTGTGACCATGGGATGAACCGAAACAGGGTTCTGGTTTGTATTTGTGGACGGCAAGTTGGAAGTAGTGGAAACAGGGGTTGGGGATTGGTTGATTGGGCTAGCATCGGGTGCATGTGTTGGATTGGATATATTTAGTGGAATCGGGGTAGGAAGATGTGGTGAGTTAGGGGTCTGTGGTTGGACCGGAGAACATGTACCGGTGGATGGGGAAGTGGGTTCATTATTCTGGATGGAGGGAGTGACAATATCAGGAGTGGATGTTTGAGGTAAAGTAGTTGGTGGAGGAGTAGGAGTGGTGGGTGATATATTTATGATGACATTCGAGAGGTCTTCCAAAAAATCATATGAGGGAGATGTGTTGGGTGTCACGGAGCCAAATGGAAATACCGTCTCATCAAATGTGACATGACGAGAGATGATAATCTTATTTGTATTTAGGTCTAGGCAGCGATAACCGCGGTGATTAGAGGCATGGCCTAAAAATATGGAAGGTGTGGCACGTGCTCCAAGTTTATTTTCGGTATCAATGTGAGGGTAACAAAGGCAACCCAAAACACGTAAAAGGCTATAGTCAGGTGTGGTACCAAAAAGACGTGTAAAGGGAACTTCATTGTCAATAGCGCGGGATGGTAAGATATTTAATAAGTAAACGACCATATTTAGGGCTTCAGTCCAGTAATTAGGGGGTAGGTGAGCCTGAAATAATAATGTTCGAATAAGGTTATTAATTGTGCGAATCATGCGTTCAGATTTCCCATTTTGTTGTGATGTACGAGGGCATGAAAAACGGAATTGAATTCCATTATCAAAAAAAAGTTTATGAAAGGCTTGGTTGTCGAATTCACCACCATGATCACACTGAAACGATTTTATGTCACTTTTAATTTGAGTTTTAACGAAATCACGAAACAAAATAAATTTAAATAGAACATCAGATTTGTGAACTAACGGGTAAACCCAAACAAATTGAGAATAATGATCCAGAAATAATACATAGTATCTAAAACCAGACAAGCTCGGAATTGGGGAAGTCCACAAATCCGAGTGAACAATGTCAAACAAAGACTGAACTACAGTAGGAGAACTAACAAACGGAAGTCGCACGTGTTTGCCAAGCTGGCAGGCATGACAAAGCACGGGAGACTTTGCTTTATTACACGCAATAGAATTATTGGAAATGACACGACGCATCACTTCACTTCATGGATGTCCAAGACGTTGATGCCACGTGTACTAACTAGTGAGATAAGCTTGAGGAATTGGTGAAGGCTTCGTGACAGGGTATAGATCTCCAGTGCTATCACAACGGAGCAGCACCCGTCGTGTTTGAAAGTCCTTAACAGAAAAACCAAAGGATTAAATTCAACGGTACAATAGTTGTCACAAACAAATTGACGGACATAAATTAAATTTTTGACTATATTGGGAGTGATGAGAACATTATTTAAATGGAGTGGACGAAAATGTGTAGGAAAGATACTATGGCCCGAGTTGGTAACGGGAATTGAATGGCCGTCACCAATAGCAACAGATGAGTAAATACAATAATTAAAAACATCACTTAAATTATGGACAGAATCATTTAAATGAGATGTCGCACCTGTATCCATGTTCCAGTTGCCGGGAGCAGGTTCCTGAAGAGTACCAGTGGCAAAAGTATAGGGCAAAAGAGTTTCTTGACCCGAGAGTTGACCCGAACCAAGAGCAGAACCCGACAATGGCTGCGATTGACCGAAATGTTGACCAGCCGCACCATTGGACCCCAAGTATGAACCTGTCAAACCTGCCACACCTAGCATGGGACCTGTCAAAATGGTTGAACCCGGCTGGTGACCTGTTAGATTAAGCTGACCCACCTGTTGACCGGTTGGATGAACTGGTAAACCAATTGGACCCCCGTGACCTGTCTGACCCGTCCCTGAACCTGTCAAACTAGTAGTGAACCCCCTTGAGCTATCTGACCTGTCGTAGTACACTGATGACCCTGGTTCAAAGCCAAACCAGAATGCCCTGGTCAAAAAGAATACATGGGCTGCTGTTGTTGGGGCGCTGGGTAAGTGAAACCTGGTGGGGGTTGGGCCGTATAAGTGTAAAGAGCTACTGGTTGGTGTCTGGGTTGTGAAACAGAAGACACACCAACATGTGAATTAAGTGCTTTATTATTCTCACTACACCCAAGTTTGTCCAAGAGAGTTTGAAGGGTTTGCACCTCCGTTTGGGTCAAAGACGAGGTTGAGATATTACTCAAGCTAGGCATAGGTATAGCAAGACCATGTACCCCATTATGTAAGAACTTGCACGAAGCACCGAAACGATACGATCCCTTATTAAAATTGAAACATGGTTTGTGTACCTTATCCGTGGAGGAAGATGAGCGACGGGCATTGGAATTTGCCAACAAGACCATTGGTGAGGATGACGTAGCATCAACAAAAGTGTCATGTCCCCGTGACTTTTGGCGCATCTCCTCCGTAGTGAGCATAGATCTTACGGTCTTGAGGTCCGGAAATGGCTCGCTACGGGCAATGATCATGGAGATGTTGTCATATCGTGCGGGTAAGCCTTCAAGTGCAAATGTGACCACATCATCGGAATTCATAAGCGACCCAAGGCTAGACAAAATTGTTGCAATAGATTCAATTATCCGAAAGTATGCATCAATGGTCATATCACCAAGTTTCAAGGAACGAAGTTCCGCCTTCAATGCAATGGATCAGGTACGTTTGTTGTCATGAAAGATTTCGGCAAGGATGTCCCAAGCTTCCTTAGCCGATTGAGGATTGTCAACCACAAGCCTTTGTTGAAGAGTCTTTGACACCGTAACAAAGATCCAAGATAGAATGATAGTGTCGATCTTAAGCCATTCGGTATCGGGAGGTGGCTTAGTGCTCGTGGACACACCTTCATATTTCTTCTCCATGAGATGAACCAAAAGAGAGTTCCCGCGACAAAGATTGTGGAAAAAATAAACCCACGAGGAGTAGTTCATCTCATCCACGTCTAACTTTACGGGAATGAGATTGTTTAGGTTTGTGATGGCCATTAGTTTGTCGGAGAGGAGGATGATGGGTTGTTGAGGAGTTTCAATAACCATCATGTTTTATGAGATGTAAGTAGGGTTTTGCTAGGTGATGTATACTGAAGAAAGAAACCAACAGATCAGTCAATGAATTAGCAACTGAGACACAATCAATACGTACCAATTAACAAAACAAGGTGTCGACTGGTTATATCAAGCAACCAACGATCGACCCAAACCAAATAAAAAAGCTGTCGACTGGTTATACATATTAAACCAACGATCGACAAGATTAAACTGTAAAAGATAGCAGCAGAATTTAGGCGTGTTGTAGGGTTTTAGGTGTAGCTCGTGATACCATGTGAGATATGAAGATAATATTGTATATTGAATGAATGAATGATACGTACAGAATACATGTATAAATAATGTCTATCTCTAGTCTATTTAGGGTAAATATCAATCACCCTTTAAATGCTAGCTAATCCATACTAAGAAACAACTAATTGACAACTCATTGATCATATCCTTGATATACTCGTCATATACAGCTAACAAGTTCAAGTTTCGAAGTTAAGAAACCGGATCATGATATTACCAGGTAGATGTGCCATTAGAGGACGTCATGATGGGCACACTTCCAACTTCATTCTTCAAATATGACCGAGGTGGCCTCCTCGATACTAAATCTATAGTAAGCTCATAACAATAGTGCTTATAACATCGCACTTTGCAATCAAATGAATAACAATAACTATTTTTTTTCCGAATCATTTTTTTTCCCAACAAAACATAATAACCGAACATAACATCCCCCCACTTGAGATGAACAATATGAGAATTTGGGGGGTCTTCAATGATCTTTAAGGATATGTCGTCGACGAAAGCGTGATTCCCGAACCTTTCCACTTGAACCTTGAACTTAGGCAAATAATGACTTTCCAATTACAAATAAAGACTACAGGGTAGGCTAAGGTGAAATGGTGTAACGAAACAATATGTTGGGTGAACAAAATGAAAGGAATGGCTCAGAAGGGTGTATCTAGGAGTATCTTGCACTAAAGGTGAGTGCAACAAAGGGTTTAACATGGGGGTCGAGATGTCGAGGTGACTAATCGATAGACACACAATGATAGGCTATTTGGGTGATAATCCTATAATACTGCCTTCTTAAACTGATAAGTCCAAATACATCGAGCTAACTTAACATACCTCGTCTATGGTCTCGAAATGATGTAAAGGTCAAGTTCTAAAGTTTACAAGCTACCGGCACACTCATAATTTGGTGGATTTGGGGTAAAAATTTGGAAACGGATAAGGCTAATCTCACCATATAACATCAAGGGTTATAATTCTATAATGTGCTCGGCTAAGGACTAATCTAGTTAGGTGATCCGTGCTAAACAGTCAAGTCAAAAAGACTTAAAACTGCTCAGACACAAATACAATTAAGATCGAGAATAGGGTATTCCGGGTCGTTAAGTCCCAAGGAGACTCAATGGGTGTACAACACCGATTCAGAGGATAGAATGATCACTAAGGATAGTGATGCATGCAGTTACGATTAGAAATTACACTCTTGATTGATTCGGAATAGAATTGGACACGAATTGGAAAGCACAACAACCGGATCAAAGAAACGTAAACGTGAGTTTTAAAAACTACGCAGACGCACAAAATAAAAAGTGAAAACTAAGAAATAAAAGACCTAAAAATATAAAAAGACATTTTGGAATCCTAAAAATAAAAGAAAATTATTAGAAAAGAAAATTATTTTTAACACTATTTAATTAATTACTATTAATTAAAAACTATTTTAACTACTTAATAATTACTCTAAAATAAAAGAAAATAAGAAATAAGGCTAGAAAAATAAACTTATGATTACGAAAATCTAAAATACTATAAAACTAATTTTAAAACAGAAAAGATATTTTTTAGACTTTTAATTATTTATTACTAATTAATTACTATTTTAACTAATTAAAATTATAATAAATACTAAAAGAAAAAGAAAAATCTGAAACTTTTCTAAAAATCCTATATGATAATGAAACCTAAGAAAAGAGAAAACAAGATTAGCTTATTAAAAGTTGAAAAGAAAAATCAAAAAGCTAAAAACCTTAAATAAACACTATCACCGAATTAAACTTGATCTTTTCTGGATTTTCTTTTGAAAACTACTTAAATACTAATTTTAAGAAACTTTAATGAAGACAAAATTTTACAAAAGTCAAATAAGCGATTTGATGAGCTTATGACCAACAAAGGGCTTATATGGGCTTGTTTGGGTGTTATAAGCTCAAACAAGCTTGAAACTTGAAACAAAAGCTCAAAATAGATTCAACCAAGCTTAATGAGCAGAAATGAGGCTAAAGTATGCAAAGAAACAAACCGATAAGCTATTTTAAGCCAATAAGCACTTTTGCTTTTGTGATGAAAATGAAACGGGACAACTTATAAGTCATTAGCGACCCACCAAACAAGCTCCAAAGTGAAAAATAAAACTTGAAACTACAAGAAGACCAGGTTGGCTTTCCAAGGAACCAGAGAACTCAAGAATTGGACAAATAATAAGCTTGATGCAAGCTTATCAAGATAATTTACATTGTGCATGTATGAAATTGAGCAGTGCTCCCAAGAAGTAAAATAAGCACTCTAAAAGCTGAAAGACCAAGAACTAATATTTTGTATTTTTCACACCAACTAGACTTCAAATCCCAAGAGCATATAATCAAACCGACTAATGAACCCAGGTAAAATCCCAAGTTTATTCAAAATGACCCATTGAGATTTTGACTTTTGAGAAAAACAAAAGTTGACTAAACCGAGATTTGATTTGATCTAGAGCACTTAATATGTTGTATTAATGTGTTTTAAGACTGAATATAGCAAGAGTAACAACTTTGAACACAAAATCAAGATCCTAGATCTCAAAACTCCAACAAAGGGTCGCAAAGATCAAATAACATGAAATTTTGACTTTTGTGCTATTAAGAACTTGTTTCTTGACTTGTATGAGTTATTTAGACCTAGTTATGCAAGTTTCCAACAAGACAAAAGAACAAAGAACCTTTAAACACACTAAACCAAACACCCCTTAATGT
Source organism: Chrysanthemum lavandulifolium (assembly GCA_022545495.1). Classification (NCBI taxonomy): domain Eukaryota; kingdom Viridiplantae; phylum Streptophyta; class Magnoliopsida; order Asterales; family Asteraceae; genus Chrysanthemum; species Chrysanthemum lavandulifolium. The sequence continues at coordinate 220,067,982 of CM040240.1, read as the reverse complement.
GGCTGTTTTGATGTTTTTACAAAGCAACTCACACTTTCAAACCACAAACATGATTTCAGACCTTGCTTTATCAAATATTAGTACTAATGAACCATTAAACAACAATTATTACAACACTAAACTAAGAATTAACCAAAATGCACTTTTACTTATAAAACCAAGTTTTGTAAACTACAAATTGAAACAAACAAGCTATAGATTTAATGGCTTAAACTAACTATATAATCACTAAATATCACAAAGTAAAGTAAATTGAAGCTAAATAACACCTAGAACAATGAAATGCCAAATTGGACAAAAATGCTTACAAATGACTTCCAAGCTTAATATTGAGACCAGGACCTTAAACCAATTCCTATAGCTTCCCAAGAAGCACTATCCCAAGGCCATCCAAGATTAACCTTGCTCCAGCATTCTTGTGCCTTTCACCATGATTTTTGAATTTTGAGGTATTTAATTTGGAATTTTTGTGATTTTCTATTTTTTTCTTCTAAAGCTGAATTTTAGGATTTCTAATAGCTTATAAAAGCTATATGGGAGCTTACATGAGTTATTCTAGTCCATACAAACAACAAACAATATCATTTGAAACATTTGAGATTTTTCATAAAAATGAGAAATTGCATAAACTGAAATTAACTTTGAAACTTGAATTAAAGGTTCACAAAAGATTTCTTATAACAAAGGAACTTGAAATACAAAGTTTTAAGCTTAAAACATAAACTGAAAATGAAAGTTACACTAAAACGACATGAAAAGTAAAATATTACACTACATATATTTGATACATTGCATCTTTCTCCACTTTATAGACTTCTCAAGAATCCACATGTCTTCCGAGACTTTCCCACCAAACTAGAGCCATTGGATCACTGAATAATCCTATCCGTCCACCTAGCTTTTTGGCGCCAAAAATTCTTCAAGCAGGTATTATCAATTAATGGGTTTGGTGTTGATAATTAAGAGTTTTGGAGTATAGATGATGTGGAGGGGACATGGTATGGGGGAAGGTTGAAAAATGGTGAAAACCAGACCTAGTATTGGTGTTTCGTGTTGGAGAGGGCCCTTTCGGTGTTCAAGGTTTTCTTCCCTTTTGACTTTGGTTGACCACAGATTAATAACACATGGGTGGGTCAAGGCCAAGGTTCAAGGTGCAAGGGGGGTCAAGGGTCAGTATAATGGGCTAGCAGTTGGGTTGGGCTAGTGTTTGGATTGGATTTTGGGCTTGGATAGTTATAAGTGTCCGTTGGTTTTAGCTTAGTACAAGGACCAATTTTGAAAATTATCCAAACTCAAGGACTGAAAATGCCATTGTTTCCAAACTTCTCACAAGGACTAAATTTGCCAACTTTGATAATACAAGAACCCTTTTTGCATAAAATTCATTTTTTAAGGTCCAAGGACTAAATTTGTAATTTTCCAAAGTTAAGGGACCTTTCTTGCCAATTGACCAAAGATTCATTCAAGGATCATTTTTAACAACTTAAAATACTGTAGGACCTTGAATGATGAATTTCACATTTTGAATTTCCGAGGACTAGATTTGACAACTTTAAAACTCTGGGGACTAAACCGCCAATTTTGCAAACTTGATACATTTTTCATCCGATTTTGATATTTTGCATTTTAAACACATAAAACACTGATTTGTGATAATTTGATCATTTTGATGTGTTTTTGAGCGCTTTCGGATGAATTTGCAGTTTAGATTATGTGAAAATGATGAGTATTTGGAAACTCATCAATCCCCACATCGAGATATTGCTAGTCCCTAGCAATGATTTGAGAAAACCTTGATGGATTTGAAAACTCTTTACCAAAAGCCATCACTGGAGTAGCCGATTGTTTTGATTCAAGTAAGAATCTTGGTACAACGATAACCGGATGATTTATTGGCAAATCATAAACCATATAACGGATTTGATGTGTCTTTACCGAAGCCGCACTTCTTCGGACTAGCCAACTCTTAGATAAATTATCAACATTATCTTTGGTGAGTGAATGCCAATTATGGATTTTCCATCGCCTTTACCACAAGCCATAACCTGCGGGCTAGCCACTCATTATCTTTTGAGGATGATGGGAGTCGAGAAACCATACAATTTTGGGCAAATTGCAAGCCATATAAACGGATTTGAGCAATCTTTACCAAGAGCCGCTTGTCTCGATTAGCTAATCCTTTTGTCTTACTGCATAAGGCGGATCGATAACCAATTGAGAAAGTGTAGAACATTTTACTCCAAAAAAAAAAAAATTTTTTTTTTTTTTTTTTTTTTTTTTAGAAAGATTTAGAATATACAACAGTGTGAGAAAACTCCCCACACTTGGGTGGAACACATGGGTGAAAACCCATGTTCACTCATCGTTTTGATTACCGAGTCGCTAGCTTGACTCGACCCAATTCATTGGTTCATGGGAAGCAAAGTGGAAGAAACAATCTCCATCGGACTTTCATTCAAGATGTTTGGACAAACATTTGAAGCACGTGAAAGTTCCACACCGACGAGATAAAGAGAGAACCGGCTCAAAAATGATAATTGAAAATGCCGGGATCAAAGATAGTGTCCTCACTCCCGAAGGAGTGAAGAAGAGAGGAAGTCACCAAGTAGGTGAAGAAAAGAAGGAAGATCATGATAACAATCATAACTAGATCTTCTTCCTCGGGATTAAGTGCAATTGCACTTATTTGGATTTTATTGGTTGAGCTCTTTGGTTTGGAAGGCATCTCGGGAGGGAGGGTTGGAAAATTTGTCATAAAAATACAAACTCTCATGATTGAGAACTTTTCCCCATCATGATTTTGCCATCCAAACAATCATACTCCAAATGAGATATGATATGAGTGAGTTCACCGCGAACTCCTCATGAAGGGATCATTCACATGATGTGAATTTGTGAACTCTCGCTCCATCAGACTCATCACTATCCTCAACTGAGTATCAAGAGTGGATTCTCGAGAATTAAAGTGAATTCGAGTTGAATTCAAATAGAGGATTAGTGAAAGTAGCTTTGAATGTTTCGGGAACAAAGTGATCAACATTCTCATTTGGATTGTTGGGATAAGAAGTGAGTGAACGATCATTATCAATGAGACTTCGGCCTCCCGGATCGGCTTGAAATCAAAGAGTGGATTGATGTGAGTGAGTTCACGGAGAACTCCTCGAAGGGATCGACATCAGTTGTGGAAGTGATGCCTCAACAAACTCGATGTTTCCATAGGAAGCACAATCGTCGCTAAGATCGAGAAAGTTTCAAAATGATCATGAGAACACTCAAGAGGAAAGGGATATCACGGATGATCGAAATTCACTCGCGACTCTCCAGGATTGGGACAAGGTCCTCAACACTAGACTTTATCAAATCGTCCGATTCCTTTTCGGGAATAGTGTCAAAAGCTCATCCCCATGTTCGTGAGAGTGAGTGGGAGCTTTGGGTGTGATAACAACAGATCGAGGGAGTTTAGAAGGACTAGCATACATATGTTTAATACTTAACATTTGTTCTTCTCGCTAGTAATTCCATCATAGTCTTTTCTCCCGATGGATCATGGAAGGAGTCTCAACCGATGAACTTGATGAACTGTTATAAAATTGTAGGATATCAAGGATATCTTCATCATCATCGCCATCGGAATGAAACGGAATCGAGAGCTAGATTTGGCCGCTTTTTCTATTGCCATTGATTCCCAATGCATTTTTCAAACGCAACTGGGAATCTAATTCATTGCCACCGCTCTTGGCTAACAAAACTTCCATTGATTTTTCATTTGGATTATCATGGGGTGTTTAGATTCCTTCAAATCTTTCACTAAATCCAAAAGATCAAGGAGAAGATTTTGAGGAAGTGAATCAGCCGGTATTGTAGAGGTTGGTCATTATCTGAAGATTCGTAATTGTTACAAGGAATTGGGTTCCCTGCTTGACAATCCGAGCTAGAGTGAGGACCTCCACAATACTCACAAAGAAGAAACCGATGTGGCCGTGAGTGGTATGTGTTGTAGTCGAATTGTTATCGTGAACCCGCTCATAGACAAGCGTGTTTCTGATTGACAATCGAATCGGAATGTGAACCACCACAAGACTCACAACAAGAAAGCACGAGTATCACGATGTGGTAGCCGATGGAATAAATCGGTTGTGTTATGGTAGGAATAGGGATCTTGGTTATAGACGCACCCGTTTCCCGATTCCACCACGCCTACAACCGGGGCAATTGCCACCATTATAAGGACCACCACACCATTGACAACCAAGAGGGTGAGGATAAGACATAGAAAGAATCAAAGGTTATCAGAGGGTAAGAAATGAAGAATCAAAGAGGTAGGAGGGTAAAGAGGAATATTTTTGGTGTTTTTGAAAAACATGATGATAAAAACAAAGAATGAAAATATTTTTGGCGTTGATAACACTTCAGGAAAAGTGTTAATGAACTTTTTGGATTTTTGAAAACTTTACAAAAATTTTTTACAAAAGATGGGATATGCACAAGAATGGATCTGAAAATGGCTAAACACACGCTAAAGCCTCCCGCAGCGGCCTGGGTTTGATCCGTGCTAAACAGTCAAGTCAAAAGACTTAAACCGCTCGACACAAATACAATTAAGATCGTAGAATACGGTATTCCCGGTCGTTAAGTCCCAAGGAGACTCAATGGTGTGTACAACACCGATTGAGAGGATAGAATGATCACTAAGGATAGTGATGCATAAAGATTACGATTAGAAATTACACTCTTGATTGATTCGGAATAGAATTGGACACGAAACTGGAAAGCACAACAACCGGATCAAAGAAACGAAACGTGAGTTTTAAAAACTACGCAGACGCACAAAATAAAAAGTGAAAACTAAGAAATAAAAGACCTAAAAATATAAAAAAGACATTTTTGGAATCCTAAAATAAAAGAAAATTATTAGAAAAGAAAATTATTTTAACACTATTTAATTAATTACTATTAATTAAAAACTATTTTAACTACTTAATAATTACTCTAAAATAAAAGAAAATAAGAAATAAGGCTAGAAAAATAAACTTATGATTACGAAAAATCTAAAATACTATAAAACTAATTTTAAAACAGAAAAGATATTTTTTAGACTTTTAATTATTTATTACTAATTAATTACTATTTTTAACTAATTAAAATTATAATAAATACTAAAAAGAAAAAGAAAATCTGAAACTTTTCTAAAAATCCTATATGATAATGAAACCTAAGAAAAGAGAAAAACAAGATTAGCTTATTAAAAGTTGAAAAGAAAAATCAAAAAGCTAAAACCTTAAATAAACACTATCACCGAATTAAACTTGATCTTTTCTCGGATTTTCTTTTGAAAACTACTTAAATACTAATTTTAAGAAACTTTAATGAAGACAAAAATTTTACAAAAGTCAAATAAGCGATTTGATGAGCTTATGACCAACGAAGGGCTTATATGGGCTTGTTTGGGTGTTATAAGCTCAAACAAGCTTGAAACTTGAAACAAAAGCTCAAAATAGATTCAACCAAGCTTAATGAGCAGAAATGAGGCTAAAGTATGCAAAGAAACAAACCGATAAGCTATTTTAAGCCAATAAGCACTTTGCTTTTGTGATGAAAAACAAACTGGGACAACTTATAAGTCGTTAGCACCCACCAAACAAGCTCCAAAGTGAAAAATAAAACTTGAAACTACAAGAAGACCAGGTTGGCTTTCCAAGGAACCAGAGAACTCAAGAATTGACAAATAATAAGCTTGATGCAAGCTTATCAAGATGGTAATCATTCATCGCGTGCAGGCGTAAATTGCAACAGTGCTCCCAAGAAGTAGTAAAATAAGCACTCTAAAAGTCGAAAGACCAAGAACTAATATTTTGTATTTTTCACACCAACTAGACTTCAAATCCCAAGAGCATATAATCAAACCGACTAATGAACCCGGTAAAAATCCCAAGTTTATTCAAAATGACCCATTGAGATTTTGACTTTTGAGAAAACAAAAGTTGACTAAACCGAGATTTGATTTGATCTAGAGCACTTAATATGTTGTATTAATGTGTTTTAAGACTGAATATAGCAAGAGTAACAACTTTTGAACACAAAATCAAGATCCTAGATCTCAAAACTCCAACAGTGGCTGCAAAGATCAAATAACATGAAATTTTGACTTTTGTGCTATTAAGAACTTGTTTCTTGACTTGTATGAGTTATTTAGACCTAGTTATGCAAGTTTCCAACAAGACAAAAGAACAAAGAACCTTTAAACACACTAAACCAAACACCCCTTAATGTGGCTGTTTTGATGTTTTTACAAAGCAACTCACACTTTCAAACCACAAACATGATTTCAGACCTTGCTTTATCAAATATTAGTACTAATGAACCATTAAACAACAATTATTACAACACTAAACTAAGAATTAACCAAAATGCACTTTTTACTTATAAAAACCAAGTTTTTGTAAACTACAAATTGAAACAAACAAGCTATAGATTTAATGGCTTAAACTAACTATATAATCACTAAATATCACAAAGTAACAGAAATTGAAGCTAAATAACACCTAGAACAATGAAATGCCAAATTGGACAAAATGCTTACAAATGACTTCCAAGCTTAATATTGAGACCAGACCTTAAACCAATTCCTATAGCTTCCCAAGCACTATCCCAAGGCCATCCAAGATTAACCTTGCTCCAAAGATTCTTGTGCCTTTCACCATGATTTTTGAATTTTGAGGTATTTAATTTGGAATTTTGTGATTTTCTATTTTTTTCTTCTAAACTGAATTTTAGGATTTCTAATAGCTTATAAAAGCTATATAGGAGCTTACATGAGTTATTCTAGTCCATACAAACAACAAACAATATCATTTGAAACATTTGAGATTTTCATAAAAATGAGAAATTGCATAAACCGAAATTAACTTTGAAACTTGAATTAAAGGTTCACAAAAGATTTCTTATAACAAAGGAACTTGAAATACAAAGTTTTAAGCTTAAAACATAAAGCGAAAATGAAAGTTACACTAAAACGACATGAAAAGTAAAATATTACACTACATATATTTGATACATTGCATCTTTCTCCACTTTATAGACTTCTCGGCAATCCCACATGTCTTTCGAGACTTTCCCACCAAACTAGAGCCATTGGATCACTCGAATAATCCTATCCGTCCACCTAGCTTTTGGCGCCAAAAATTCTTCAAGGTATTATCAATTTTAGGTTAAGAACCCTTTTTGCAAAACATGTCAAAATTATCCAAAATAGCATAATTTTTAAAATAAACTAAAAAACGAGGGCAAAATAAAGTTCAAGAGACAACTTTTAAAACTCGGGGACTCGCTAATTTTGCAAACTTGATACATTTTCCCCACTTGAAATGTATAAAGTCGTTTTCAGATGAATTTACTAAGATGAGTATTTAAACTAAAGGTGAAAAACAGTCAAAATTATAAAAAGTAGAATTAGGGCAAAATAAAGTTCAAGAGAACTTCCGCCCCCCACTTGAAATTTGCTCCAAAAGTAGAAAAAGGCCCACGAAAAGAGTCGTGCCTTCGCATAAGCATCCATGAGCAAACTTCAATCCCTGAAATCACACTACCGACAAGCATAATTCTAAAAAAAAGAAAAAGAAAAATGAAAAGGAAACCTAACTCACTTTCGTAGGAATCACGGTTGCATTTAGCGTATGCAACAAGCCTTTTAAACCACTTGGTGTCCCAAGTGGACGAGTGTAAAGAAAGAAGTGTTACAGAGGACAATTACGTCGTAACCTTTATAAGGAGTTACGCCGTAATTAGTGCAAAACCTGGCAGATGCTACAGGAGTGTAGCTACGGCGTAACCATTGAATGGGATTACGCCGTAATTGGTAATGCTCGAGAAGGGCTGCGCAAAAAGTATGTTACTGGCGTAACCATAAGAATGAGTTCTGCCAGAATCAGTGATGATCAGTCCCCGATCAAAGATGTCAGTAGCAACTTTTCCCGAAATCGCAAATATGGTTAAAGACACAAACCCAACAGAAAAGGAAATAAAACAAATAAAAGGGATAATTTGGGTTGTCTCCCGAAAGAGCACTTTTCTTTATTTACGAGTCTTTAAGTTAGACTCAGAGCCTCGGGGCTTTATGGTGGCCTTCAGACTTGGCCAACTTCCTCCATATCCTTCATCAAGTTATGTCTGACCCAAGCAACATTAGTAGCGGTGCGGAGGTACTCTTTAGTCTCGATCTTCCGAATTTTGCAAATTTTTTCGTCCGGCCCCAAATGGTATCTAGTGAACTCATACTTTTCGGCTATAATCGGTGGCGGCCTCTTATACGCAATGCCAAGAAGTTTGCACCTTCTTTGCTCATATGCTTCATCGTCGGGGTCAGTGAATCCATCTTCGCCTTGTAGTTCAAGGTAATCCAAAATCCCTTCTATATCATCATCGTCGGACTCGGTACCTTTAAACCATTCATCGTCGAGTAAATCTTCCACTAGTACCTGTTTGCATTCCTCTTTCTCATTTCTCGTTGACTTCTTGATATCTTCATACGTTACTTCACTTATGTCGTTGAGAATTTCTTCGCTCGGGTCTTCTTTACTCATATATTCCTTCCATATCTTTTCCTTGGTCAATGCATCGACTTTCCCAAATTTGATTTTCACCCAATTGTCAAATCCTAGATTGTCTAACCAAGGTAATTCAGTCATTTCTGCATTATTTGTTGAAGTCCAAAAGAATTCATCCTTCCCAACTCTCTTAAAACTGCTTCCTCTGTTGCATTTATCATCATACGGGTTGCAAGATGCCCAAAAAACTTCGCCAGGTGTCCTTATCTTCTCACACCAATGTCTTCGAGTTACCTCGCCATTGGTGTCGCTTGAGGGATCCTTCATGCAGTAGATATCGTTATTTATGGGCTTTTTCTGTAGACAATGCTCCTTGTAATCAATCTTGAGCTTCTTTAGTAGATTTGGGTTAATTTTAGCATCTCCGAATTGTACTGCACACCAGTCATCGAAGGATAAATTCCCGAACTTAATATCATGTCTTTCAAACTCATGCGGACATGTCCATTCCTCGTCTTTCATGTTACCACCTCCGTTGCAATACTCGCGGAAAGGATTGCATGTAGGCCATGCTCGTGTAGACTCGTCATCAGTGATAATTATCGGGGTGCAACAGTGCCTAATAGGAGGTTCCTCCTCATATTCGAATGAGAGATTTTCCAACCTTTCTCCATCAGTATATGCAGGCCACATGAATTTGTTATCCTTGACCCTATCCTTATCGATTCCTCCATCAAAAATTTCGTTCCGAGGGTCGCATGAAGCCCATAGATCGTACCATTCCCCCTTAGCTAAGGGAATTTTCTTGCACCAGTGATACTTCTTTTTAGATGGAGATTGAGGGCATAAATTAATATCATTGGAACATCCGTTAATAACCTGCGTCCCTGATTCATCTACCTCGAGAAATTTATCGGACCACGTATCCCAGTTACGCCGTAACTTGGACACTTGGTTACAGCGTAACTCACTCCTGTCATCAGTATCGGTATCTTTCATAATGCCCTGATCGTTTTCTAAACCGTAGTTACGGCGTAATTCGTCAGAAGTGTTACGGCGTAACTGAACACTGTCGCCGGAATTTTCACTCGTAACTGAATTTTTGGTGGGAGAATTTACTTGTAACTTTGAATCTTCATCTGCAAAGATGACCTTGCCTTCCATCATAGGTTTTGTCCCTTCTGGTTTAGTGTTATTTTTTCTAACCTTCTCACTAAGTTTTTTCACCATTGTTTCAAGGTTTTTTAGGGTTGTGTCGTGATTGGAGAGACTTCTATCAGTGTTTTAATGGAATTATTTTAGCCATTCATCTTGTTCCTTTTGTCTTTGGGCTGAGGTTTTCAGAAATTTGTTGATGGTCTCTTCAATACTGGGCCTTTTTTCTCCATAAGGCCCGCGGTTGTAATTTCCAACAGGTCCTCCACGATAGCCATTACTATTCCGATTTTCCTCATAAAACGGTTAATTTTCTCCATATTTAGCTTCTTCGATCGTGCTATCTTCGCTATTGTGAGGATAATTTTTGGTGAGATGTCCTCCTTCGCAGCTTTCGCAACCTACTTGGATGGCATGAACACTTTCTTTAAGTTTGAGTATATCTCGACCAAGATTTTCAATTCTGCCAGTGATGACGGCAATTCCATCAAGATTTCCGCCTTGGTTCCTTTTGCTTCCCCCATCGTGCCATTTTTGGGAATGGTCAGCCATTTTTTGGATGGCTTCAATTGCGAGAGTAGGGGTCATACTCGGAATTGGTCTTTGGTAGTCCAACATTTGTCTTGTGGTTACGTTGATACCCTTGTAAAATATGTTGACCTTTTGCTGGTTGTTTAGATCATGTGTAGGACACTTGTAGAGGAGATCGTTGTATCTACCTCAGGCTTGATACAACGTTTCATCGTCATCTTGCTTGCAATTATGGATTTTCATGAGCTGATTAGATATCTTCGACGGAGGACAATATCTTTGGATGAAGTGCTTTTTTAGTAGAGCCCATGTATCAACTGCCCCGACGGGCAATCTTTTGATCCATCTTCTGCGCCCCGAGAAGAGTCATGGGAACACACGTAGCATAACGGCGTCATGAGACACACGGGAATGTTGAAAAGGCTTGCGATGTACAAGTCATTTTCAATGTCCTCACACGCATCTTAAATCTTGTTTCACGAAAAGGGTTAGCACGAAGCTCCCTCATAAATTGATCTTTAATCTCGAAATGGACATTAGCCCCAATCGCCGGTCTTACGAGCCCCGACCCTTGTTCTTCTCTTGTCAACGCCAAATATTCCTCAAGAGTGAGGTCATCAATGTTAACAACTTCCATGGTACCTGAAACTTGAAAAGAGGTCGTGAGAAATTGAGAAAATTTTAAAACAAAATGAAAGACTTAAATAAAAATCCTAATATAACTCCCAACAAGCGCCAAAAACTTGATGCGAGTTTTATCGACTGTGTTTTAATATTTATAAAGTCTCGTTATACCTATGGTCTACCCTAATGCACTAACGGGCAGTGTGCCCGGTCGCGTGTAGTGTAGTATTCGGTAAAACCGAGGTCGTCCCAAGAGCTATGTGTGTGGATTTAAACTAAGTCTAGGTGTCAAAGATTTTAATAGATTTTAAGGTTGAAATGATTAATTAACTACTAAAACAAGAAAATAGAGGCGAGGGTTGTGATCAATAGGGGAGAAGTGTGCTAACCTAGTTATTCATCCTATCAAGCTAAGTTCATGTTTAATTACTTCCAATTACTTCAAGTGGGGGTAAAAGTCGCTAGGACATCATTTGGTCAGTTCGTCCTAACCTATCAGCAAAGGGTTCCACTGGAGATGTCAGGTGACCCGTCAAAAGTCCAGTTGTTCTTAGTCCCCAAAGCCAAGTCATTAAGTACCGCTACATGAAAGATTTGTAACAATGAGTGCCCGGGGGCTAGCATCTTAAACACTCATCCCTGACTTCTTAAGTTCATCCAAACGGTAGGTGATCAGTTGGTCAAATCGCACAAGCGAAGAAGGGTCGTCAGTTGGTCATATCTTACCCTTCCCACTCAGTCTACCTACTTAGGGTCAGTTGGTCATATCTCATAAGTAACTAGCCACTACCGCCATTCAAAACTACCGAAACAAGGGTAGCTACCAACAAACTATGTATGCATACACTAGAAATAATTATACGGAAGCAATGTAAACATAAACAAAGCAATTAAGGAATCATAACTAGGCTAGCACCAGAGGTGCTTAGCCGCTCATATTAACTAAAACAATCGATTCAATGTTTAACATTATGAAATACATGAATTGAAAGTAAAGAAAAGATAAAATGCTAATGCTTATCGTAGGGAGTGATTTCTCCGCGGAGATGGCTCAGTATGCTCTCTAAGATCGCCTTAAACCTTCTACTCACGTTCACCGATGTTGTATGTGAAATGGGATGATTAGAAATCTTTGGAAATCGAGTGGTATTTATAGGCGGATCGGTTACGGCGTAACAAGTTGAGAGTTCGCCGTAACACCATTATCTTCGTAATTTGACCGAAAATCTTGGTTACACGTAACATCCGGAATGATTTGCGCCGTATCTTCAATAAATCCTGGTTACGCCGTATTTTAGACAATAGTTACGGTGTAGCTTGCAGCGGCGCGGAACCTCATTTGACCTAGTTAGTTACGTCATAATCTTTGGAGAGAGTTACACCGTAATCTTCAGTTGAGTTGGTTTTCTGAGCCACGCTTATGTTACGGCGTAATGTGAGAGGGGAGTTACGCCGTAACATATTCAAAATGAGCATACTATCATATATCTTCAATAAACTCTCCAAATCCGCGTCTCTTTAGCTCCAATGCTCGTAATTTACCTGAAAGTGAAATATAGAGGAAAACAATCGTAAATCCATATAAATGATATATAATACGAGTATTATCAGGGGAAATTGACACTTAATATTCAGGACTATTTGATGTTATCAAAAGTTGTTCAAGATGTGGCTTGTTTGGCATCTGGTAGTCCAAGTACTACACATTTAGTTGCAATGATTAATGAACTAGAAAGTCAGATGCTTGATGGGAAGCTTGTGCTAGTAAGCAATGATGGGAAGCCGCTAAAACCTTGTAAATGAACGCCCCATGTGCAAAAGGAAGCTATGGAGGTAAGGGATGAGTCATCTTCGGTTACTAGTTCTTCTAGTGTGGCTTCTAAAGATGTTGCTTATCCGGTTAATGATAATAGTGATAGTGAAGTATTTGAGGTATATAATGAAACTGTCAGTTTTATGGCTTCTACGAGCCCAAGGGTTAATAAAGCTTCTAAAAGTGGCGCGGGGGGGATAAAAGCTTGTATGAATAATTGAAGGAAAATTATGATGAAAACCCATATTATGATGATGACTTTGATGATCTCGGTTTGACTGATGCTCAAATGCAGTATGCTAATGCTTTTGACATTAGTCTTCGTGATCAACTTATATATCGTTTATAGTATGTCTCATAAGTGTGGCATTTCATTGTTATGATATGTTAGGTTTGAAGCACAATTGATATGTTTGTTTTCGCCTAGTTTTGGGCTGAGATGTAGGATTCACTCACATTCATTTTACTTAATTGTTTTTTGGAGTAATAATATTTACCGGATAAATTATTTTGGAATTATTAAAAATGTTTTAATGAAGAAGTTAATTCAAATTCATAACAACTAGTTTTCCCCCAAAAATCTTGTCCAAACTTCCCTAAATAAACCTTTACCACAAAAAGACGAAATTTGGAGCGTCTGGAGGGGACGGTAACGTTAAACTTAACGTTACCGTCAGAACGTCGGAATGAAAATGTCAAATTTTGGCAGCCTATAAATAATTAACCATTTTACACTATCAAACTATAGTTTTTCATACAGTTTTCTCTGATCAAATGTAGTCCCATATATCTCATTCTCTTTGATCATTTAGCATGTTTTAGTTTGTTTTCGAGTGATCCAATCATCCTTTCAAGTGATCACCTTCGTTTCTCTACTAGTGCAAAAAAAGAACACACTGTATAGAGAAGATACAGAGTGTTGTAGGATTAGATTAGTGCACTCGTAGCATTTGTTACGTACTTGTTGTATATTGTTATACATAAAGTCGTTTGTCATCATATCTAGTTAGATTGTGTAGATCGCATCGATCGTGTAGAGATTGGGTAGATCTTGTGTAGTTTGTGTTGTTAGTGTGTAGATCGGGTTGATCGGGTAGATTGTGTGTGAGATCGGTTCTAGATAGATTAGAACTCGACATTTAGCTTAGTGTTAGAAAATAATGTAAGCGACGCGGTTTATGTGTTTAGGCCTCAAAACACAAGGTTTGTTATGTTGGGCCATAAAACATAACGGGTTTGGTTGTACCCGAAGAAGAACTCGACATCTAGCTTAGTGTCGAAATATATTGTAAGCGATGTTGTATGGTTTTCTCAGCCGAGAAGTGAGCTTGCTGATTAGTGAAGTAACTCTCAAGTTGGGTACTCGGGGATTAGAGTAGGGCGAAGAGGAGCTTCGTGACCTAACCACTATAAATCTTCGTGTCCAGTTTGCGCTTTCTTTACTTATATATTTACGTTTATTTTCGCATTTACCGTTTTATATTTATATTTGCATTGCATTTATGTTTGTGTGGTTTGTTACTTATATTGACTATGTTTGTGTCGTGACATGATACTTATGTGATGTTTGTGTTATGATCTACTTAATAATATCTCTAGTTTTTGTAGATTTATAATTGACACTTTTCATATTGCATCACACTTGATCGGGTGTTTGATATAAAAGATTTAAGTTACAAAGGTAGAATCTATAAGGACCTACTATGGAAATGTGCAACAACAACCACAATGTCACAATTTTAATAAGGAATTGAGGAACTCAAGCAGTCAACCTTAAAGCTTATGAATGGTTACAAAAGATACTCTAGCATCCTGGTCAAGTCTCATTTCTCTGGTATAATATTTGTCTATTTTTGTGATCAACTTATCATAACTCATTATGCACTAACCACGTAGAGCAAGTTGAGAGATGGTAGAGATCAACCTATCATAGGATGTTTGAATATATTAAGGAGTGTCTTATGAAGAGGATAGTTAATGTTCAAGAGGTCATAGATAAATCTCCAGGTCCTTTAACACCAACTGCAAATAGGGGTGTTAATTGGGTCAGATTGGTCGGGTTCGGGTTAATTCGGGTCGGTCAAGTCAGGTCGAGGCTAAAAGTAACATACTGAAACCTGATCCTATTTGAACTCGGGTTAATCGGGTTCATGTCAATTCGAGTTGGGTCAACTCGGGTCGGGTTCATTCTGGTTCGGGTCAACCCGAATATGAGTAAAATGGTCAACCCGAACCCGAGTTAGCCAAAAATATTTAACCCGATATCCAACCCTATTTAGCATTCGGGTTATTCGGGTTAACCCGAATAAGATTATTGACCTGAGTAACCCGACCCGAATAGCCTTAGTTGAGTTCAAGTTCGGGTCGGATCCGGGTCAGTTCAGTCTTTTTAACACCCCTAATTGCAACAACAATTTTTAAGGTTATCATGCAAGAAGCAAATAATTATGCAATTATCAGGAATGGTGGTGACACTTATCAATGTAAGAGACCACATATGGACCAATGTGTGGTGAAAATGAGTTTTAGGACTTGTACTTGCAGGAAATAAGAACTAACTAGCATTCCATGTAATCATGTTGTTGCCACAATTTATAACATGGGAGCTAATGGTAGAGAGGTAAGGATAAAAGAGGATTGGGTGCATCAAGCTTATTGGTTAGATACTTGAAGGGAGGTGTATAACTATAAGGTTAAACCTGTTGGTGGTAGTACATTTTGGCCAAAGTGCAGGATCTCTAGTTTATTATTGCCCCCAAACCACCATGTACCCATTAAAAGACCAAGGAAGAAGAGGATAGTGAATCTAGATAAGATGGTTGAGAAAGTAATTGTAATGAAGGTGATGGTTAAGAATGGGAAGTTGGCAAGGAAAGGTAAGACTGTTACTTTTTGTAAATGTGGTGAAAAGGGACATAATCAGAGAGCTTGTAGTGGTCCAAGAAACAAGCAGGCCACTGGAAAAAGGAAGAGCGCAACAGGATCTGAAGGTGTGCCAAATATTGAACCAAGTGAAGTTGATACAAGACCAAGTGAGCCAGTGGTTTCTCAACCAACACAGGATGGAAGTAGCCAAAGGAGAAAAAGTGCAAGAAGACCTGGAAAAAGAGCAATGGTTTGATGGTTTCTATATATGTGTGAAACACACAATTTTCTTTTGTTGTATTAACTATGATGATATGTAAGTCAATTACTATCCTAGTACTATCCTGCATAACTTTAGTATATGTATAGTTGTTTGACAACCACTTAATTATGCTTATAAGAGCCTCAATGTTAGGCAAATTTTGGTATTTGTATGCCTTATAATCACCATTTATAAGTCAAACAAGATGGTATATTTTCACTTTTATAAGTCAAACAAGGTCATTTGTGGATATATTCAAAGCACCATTTTACTACATTTTGGGTATCCCTTGACTCTTAGAAGTCAAACAGGGTCATTTTGGATATATTCTTAACATTATTTTACAACATTTTGGGTATTTGTTGACTTTTATAGGTCACACATGGTCATTTTTTTTATCAAGAAATACTAAAACTTACCCATTTTTGTGAAACTTACGCACCTTGTTATCCAAACTGACCCATTTTAGTCAAAATTTCCCATTTTTTATGTGTTGACTTTATTAGTCAAACTTACTCAAACTTACCCATTCTAGTGCAAGACTGGATGCTCATTTAACCTTTTAGATCATGATCTTAGTCAAAATAATTCCTTTTATGAAAATCCGTTAACATTGTCATACAACTGTTTTTTGTTTAGATTTGCCATTACAAGATCCCCTAAAACAACAAGAAGTCCTACAAAAGCTTATACATTTTCATTAAATAATAAAGGTGTGTTACAAAAGAAGGATTAACTAAACCTCCACCAACAAACAAAAAAAGACCTTAAACTACTAAAAACAACACCCACTGCTTCAAACAACCTAGAGTTACTTAAAGACAACAAAGATCAAAATCCAGAAGATCGCAAGGTACTTCTTCAGCTTCCTAACCATCATACAGTTCTCAGCAAGATCTTCTTTGAGCTCACTCCTAGCCCTCAACAACCCCGGTATAACATCCATTGCACGACGACACATGGGTGGGTCAACCCATCTGATGAACCCATAATTAGAAACTTAGATCATAAAGACAAGAAAATGAGTGTAAATATAACGATCAACTAACCATGAAATACAAATGAGGCTTACCAGTGTGGGGCAACAGTAAAACCTTCGATATGGGTTGCGATCGGTCCAAGAAGTGCGAATGCAAGCTTACTTACCACAACCACATATCACCATCTTCTTGAGTTTAGTGTGTTTTTTTTAAGTGTGTGTTTTTTAATCGGTGTGTGTTTTGTGTTTGACTAAAACGTGTGGTAGGGCATATATAAGAAAAGGTTTGATTTCAAATTTCGTCGCTGTAAATCAGGGTTTCTTGGGAAGATATGTGCAATTGGTAAAGGCTGGAACAATGCATAGACAGAAATACCCTCACGTGAAACGCATGTGAATGCTTCTAACGGTAATATTTGACGAGTGTTAATAAAAAGGACGCAGGGTGTTGCAAAATGTGAACAATAATAACAAAATTTGTAATTAATTCTTGAGAGTGACGTAGAGGGCGAAAATCGAAAACCAAAGGACCCTTATTTAATCTTAGTGGATGCACTTGGACGATAGACATGTGAAAGGAATAACACAAAGTCTTGTGCTACTCCAATAAATAAAAACACCAACAACCTTAAACCGTTAAACGGTATCCAGCCAAAAATAATGTTAAAATACAAAACATGAATATCTTTTAGCTCGTCTTTAGAATCTTTCTATTCTAGTTAGCATTCATATACAAAAACTTTGTAAGGTTATATACAATGTATCAAAAATATCAATATGAAAATTTGTGTGCACACAGTGGCGACTCATCAGCACCAGATGCATTTCACTATAATTATAGACGACTTGTAAGATAAATTTTTTGAACAATGTGCATTTCACAAAAATAAGACACCTTGAGGGTTGGCGATCACATAGCCCAAAAATTTATTCCCAAATTTTGTTCGTGAACAATTATATATATGTGTACACATACTTTTCTTTTAAAAAGCAAGTATGCGATAATACATCTTAATTGGCATATGTGGAACGTCTAAGTGACTATTTTGCATTTTTTCTTATAAAACGCGCACACTTTTTAGATAACATTAGTTAGTTTTACCGGGCTTCAAAATCTCAAAGATGGCTCTGCACCCAGAAAACTTCTTTTGGCGATGAGTGCATATGCATACATTAACACATGAAGATATTAGACGTCACAGATAAGTTCCAAACTCAAGAGTCCTATCTTCTTCTAGAGGCCGAGACGGAAGCCAAATCAAACACCACAAAAATAGTCAAATACGGCTAGAAACATTTTTGTTTGGATCATTCAGAAATTCAACAAATTCATTTGGAATTATATTGTATATAAAGACATAAGAATGTAATTATTGGGACATATTAAGACCCACAAAATAATAAGTCAAAGAGGTGCAAACAAATATCGACTTAATGAGTTAATTCTCTTTAAAATTTAAAATTGCTCAAGTGGTCAAATTTCTTATCTTTATACAGTCCAAAATATACAAGTAGTATTTTCTTTCTAGCTAGAAGAAAATCAAGCATCTATAGGTTGTGTGGTAGAAAAGACTTTTGGTCCCATGACCAAAATTATTTGAAATTCGAAACTAATGACATTGTGAGGTTATCGATCAAGCAAATGCATCAATGTTTGGTATATTTATCGACTCATGTTAGTTGTGGAACCATGACAAAATGTGATAGGATTAAAAAAAAAAAAAGCGATTTTAATGAAACGATTGATTTTACTAAAAAAATTTGTAGAATTCGGTTGCATTTAGAAATAGTCGAATTTCTTATGAAAACGAGCATTACAATTGGATCAAGATCTCCCAAAGTTCATTTAGAACGATAGATCGTATTGAAGTTTTGTGAGGAGGATTATGAATTGAAGTAAAATAAACGTGTAACATTAGAAGGCCCACTTTTATTTCCTCCTCACAAAACTTCAAGATGATCTATTCAAATTGAACTTGAGCGGATCTTGTTCCTTAAAATTACTATTTCATTGGTCGCCCATGACACTTTAAGAGACTCTTAGTTCTCCACTTCTCCCAGTGACTTACGGTAACATCTAATTCACATAGTTATTAAGTTAACATTTCTCCATGACCTAAAAGTAACAATGACGTTACACAGAAGTCCAGGGGCGGATATATGTGCGAGCCACCTGCGGCACGTGCCACATACGATCGAATCCGACATAGTGTATTTTCATTTGAAGTTTTTTTATGTTCTAAAGGTGCTACACGTAGTTCGAAGAAATGCACATGAGTAAACAAAAATAAAAGAGAGGTTATTTTGAGTTTTCTTTTGAAGTAAAAGAAAATTTGTGGAGCTTCATCATTGAAGAGAATGAATAGTAATGCTCAGTAAATAAGTAATACTTGTTTGTTTTTACTATAGTAAATTTCTTTGCTTGTATATAGTCGGGCATAAGAATGCATTAGGATTCGTTCCAACTTCCATGATTTAGTTTTGATAATATAAATTCAAAATGGATGGTAAAAAAAATCGTAAACAAATTATATCCATTAAAATAAGAAATAACACTAGTTGACTAGTTCTATATTAAATCATTCAAATGTCTTCAGTAGTTTATCATTGTGTTTTACTTTTATTTGCTAAAAAGTTCTAGTTACAAAATGCTTAATTTTATCTATGATTCAAAAGGTCTCTTTTATTTCAATTACTACGTTTAAGTTACTCGGATTTGAGATCTAAAACCGCAAAAACGACTAGTTTACTTTAATCAATAAAGCACTAAAATTTAAAACTATTTGGAAAGCGAAGAGAACCAAAATCGTACACATACGATCCAAAATCCTGTATCCGCCACTACATAGAACGTAAGATACTGATAACCAAAATTAAAGTTAAAATCTGCAATGTAATATAAGCTAATATAAACTTGCTTAGGGGTAGTAGTTATAGCTAATCACTTTGTACCAATGATTTGGGAAACAAACATTGCAATTGCTTGAACAGCAGATTGTTCTGCTTCTTCATGAGTGATTCCTGCTAATTCAAGATTCTTCTTTGCGATTTTGAATGAGTGATCACCATTGTCGACAATATGCAGTGAATTTTAGCTTTCATCTTCTTCATAACTATTTCTAACGATGCCAATGGACATAGCCCGTCTTTGGTGCCCTTGATCAAACAAAAGAAAACATGAAATACGTCTTTATAACAAGTAACATTAACAATATAACGACTGGTTGTACGACCAACTTTGATATATGAGCAAGATATACATAAGAACAATGGAATTGTGTTGGTTGCGACTTAAATAGTACAAATGAGAATGAAACAAAGTGAACATTTACGAACTGAGCCTCGTTATATACCTGAACAAACATGGTAGGAACTTCAAGTTGCAATAGGGTGCATCTCGAATGGCTCCTTTGTGCCCTGCAAATGATACAAGAATATTGCAACCAATACTTTGATAGACTGTTCTAATTATAAAGTTGAAATATAAGGAAGTATAAAATTTAAATGGAAACATGTAGGATAATGTGACCAGCAAACCTTTAAAGGGTACCCCAAGCAAACTACAGCAGAAGCCTCAATACCATCCTCCGCAGCCACCATACAACTGACTCTGCATGTAATAGTAAGACTTTTGTTATTGTTATCCTAGACTTAATTATTGACGTGTGTATCATACTATCATGGCATTCCGTTAGTAAAATGAGTATGTGATATGAAATAATCAGATGCAGATAACCAACTGCAACAAATCAGGCTGTAGGAAACAGCGTTTTAATGTGACACATGTTAGGAAAATCCTGATTATTAAGGATTGGATTGGAAATTTAGAGTTGTTTATCTACTTATATTGTGTCTGATACATCAAATTTTCATTTTAAGGTGTTCGGGATTAGAAGATATATAAACAGTTTGCATAATCAAATTGTGAGTTGCTGACTTCAACCTACTTGTCTGATTATTTCAGAAACATAAGCTATTTTATTAAGAAATAACCGAACACTCCTAAAATGAGTAAATGACTGTTATATGGTCATAATCTGTTTTGGTGCACCTACTCCGAAAACAACTATTGAAAACCGATTATTGACCCTAAAAGAGATCACATAAAGGAAATCAGTTTCACTATATCCAAACAATAGAGGCTATGTGACTTGAAAACACAATACTCAAATAGCCTCCTGAAAATGCGATTTCTAAACATAATCTTTACCTTGAACCCATGGATTTACCAACCAAGATGAGAGGATGTTGCGGGTACTTGTTAGCAATCTCCTTGACAATACCCGCGTGAAATTCCACCAATTTTTCTGCCTTAGGAGGAGGCTTTCTTGCAGAAATGTCTGCAATTAGTCATTATTAGCAGCTGAAAACATCGCATATTTACACAGAGCATTGGATTAGGACTAAGTAAATGTTTTAGTTAGCTTAGGATACAAGTTTACTTGGTTATAAGCAAAAGAGTAAAATCGTTTAGGGATAAGGTAATCCTAATTTAGATGGCATTCTCTTTTGACATATTCTTTCTTTAGAAAACTCAAACGCCTTTGTTGGTTAATAACGAGGTAAGCGTGTGAGGAAATATTATGTGACTTTATTACTTTTGTCGACTTTAGTTTGGTCTTGAGTGTGTCGACTTTCTTGTAGGATACTAGATACTAAGCTTTGTTGTTGAGGTCAAATTCCAACACAGCTTAAACTAGACAACCTCTCAATACTTGACGATTCAAAACATTAACAAGATCATGAAATCAATCTAAGTTTCTTAGAAAACTCACATGGGTAGTCAAAAGTTACAACATCAGCAGCATTTAGTGCATCAGTTAACAAGTTCGTCCATCTGCATATAACCAAAAATGCAATTAGTATTCAAAAACATAATCACTGATAGAATTACAAAGAGATGTATTGTTAGGAAATCATTGAACAAGTAAGATAACGAACCTCGTAAGAATGTACACAAAATTAAACTACTTAAAGACAATATGTCACACTAATTTTGTTTTAGTTTATGTAACATATTTCCATTAATAGTCTTTGCAAAAAAAAAAAAAAAAAAAAATTAAACTACTTAAAGACAATATGTCACACTAATTTTTGTTTTAGTTTATGTAACATATTTCCATTAATAGTCTTTTGCAAAAAAAAAAAAAAAAAAAAATTAAACTACTTAAAGACAATATGTCACACTAATTTTGTTTTAGTTTATGTAACATATTTCCATTAATAGTCTTTTGCAAAAAAAAAAATAAAAATAAAATAAACTACTTAAAGACAATATGTCACACTAATTTTTGTTTTAGTTTATGTAACATATTTCCATTAATAGTCTTTTGCAAAAAAAAAAAAAAAAAAAGCACGGGATCGAACCGGGTCACCCGCGTGACAAGCGGAATACTTACCACTATACTACAACGACTTTGTGTGTTATAGGTCATTTCTTTATCCATTGCTATATTTTTGTGTCGCACTATGCAAATGATCAATTTTGTAGCAATATTATTAAGTCTCGACCTTATTAATAAAACTTCAATAATATAGCTAAGTCGATGAGCTACTTTTACAATTGCATTTTTTCTTAGTTAGTGTTCTTTTCACGATGCATAGCTGTCTTGACAAAACTAACAAAAGTGTTTCTTAAGATAATATTAGTTATTAAAAGCTAAATGTTAAAATAAATATGGCGGTATTCCAAACGCTAGCTACAAAAAGGCACTATAGCTAAAAGTTAAATACTAGACACTCCAACAGTCCAACGTCAAACATAATCCATGTTATTGTTCATAAAACATCAAATTGTACAAGGTTGCTGTTCTATGAAATTAATCGAGTAGTCTCGTGAATCACGAAAATTTTGAAACGCGCGAAATTATATAATGAGAACTTCGTTAAGCGATATTATATATAAAGTACACCGGTTATAAGATATAATGAATTAGTTATCTAAACGTTCTAACATATTCTTCGTTTAAGATATTATTCATATAAATACTTTTTATTCGTGAAAAATATACTACACGCGATATAATTATTAGTGGACAAATTTTGAAGCTCTAAAATTTCACAGGCAGCGGTCATTCATTGCACACCCTCAAAGAGCACTCGAATTTAATCATTATTTACATATATAGATAACCATAGAATGATGATTAGGTTACTTGGGCGCGACTTTGACTCATATGTACCGGTCTCACCTTGGTATATCGTGACCGGATGGACGAAATTATTACACAATTTAATTAGGTGCGTTTAAGAAAATTATACAAACGATGAACACATTTTTTACAGTGATGATTGGGGTGCCTAATTCGTGAACCTAAAACCATACCTAAACCGAGGTGTTATTATCGATTGGTGACGTCGTGAGTGACCCACTTTACATTTTATCTTTCCTCATCCCACTGTCTTCGTCCTCTTGTTAGGCGCTTTTTGCATACCAATTGTCTCTAAATCATTTTACTTTTTTAAACAGGGTGCATTTGCGAAAATCCGGATTTTTATAAAAATTAGCGCTACGCCGCAAAATTCCATAAATATCCGCGACCCACCTGGTTACGTCCCTGGTGACCGGTTCTGACCTATTTCTTTCTTGACTACTAAAATACATGCAATGCAAAGATGTTACAAAAGAATAACTAAATAAGTAAACCAACCTAATCATCCAGTCTGAAGAAGACGGAGCACCGGCACCGTGAGCGAAAACAACCACCGGGGAATTACTAGTATTTTTCGTTTTATTATTTTTTATTTTCACCGGTTGACTTTGGGATCTTGTTATCTTTGAAGAACGTTTGTTTACTACTTGTTTGTTTTCAGTCTCCGTTGTCCGCCGGCGTTTTGGTGCCATTGTTTCCGGTGAGTCTTTTTTGGCGCCAAATGATTGCCTTTTTGGCGCCGAATATTAAGAAAGGGTGGATTAATTTGTAGATTGTGTTGGGTCCAATTGTAAATAGGGTTGGGTTTACATTTAAATAATAAACATTTCTTATTTACTACTCCATCCTTTATCAAATTATAATAGGTTTAAAAATATGGGAGAATCGATATATATTCATTAAAACTTAAACCTTAAACACTTGCGATATTTTTTAAAGTATAAGTTCTCAATACATGATGTATAAATGCAAGTTAAGCGATATTTTGAGTATATACGCACGGATATCAAGTTTTAATGGGTATATACGCAATCGCTAAAAAAAATTGAGACAACTACACTATTCAATCAATTAGAGATGGTTCGAGGCGGGTTTTAGTCCATCCATCACGCACTCGCTTATAATATTCTCATCTGTACTCCACTCCATTACCTATTGGATAACCAATTAATATTATCACCGGGTTTCCCCTTGGGATATCGATTATCCCAACTTGAATATTCTATGGACAAAGTTAGGGTATCAAGATTAAGTCACATTGAAACCAACCGACAAAACAAAGCAAGACACTCCAATATATTTAAATTTTTAAAGTAAAAGAAAACGTTTAACGATTAAACGCTTTCAAGATTTCATGTACAAAATCCAAATGTGTTAGATAATATAGATACTTATATAAAAGATATAATGAAAAAATTACATGCATATATATATATATATATATATATATATATATATATATATATATATATATATATATATATATATATATATATATATATATATATATAGTGAGGATCAGTGGATTTTTTAATTGCATGCGGATGTCGGATTGATCCTGACCGCCCATTTCGATCGATCTTGACTTTTGTAAAAATTCAAGATCTGCTTAACATTCACTTGATAATCGACCATCTAAACGATTTTTTGATTTTTTTCCTTTTGAGCGATCCTTACTATTCTATCTTCTTTCATTTTTTTATTTTTTCGATTTTTATGAGCACTTTTGTTTTTTATTATGAGTCCCACTGATATTAACGATATTATGAATTCTATCGTGATATTAACAATTTTACTTAATATCACCGCTTTTTATTACGATATTAAGAAAAGTTACGATGATATTAAAAAAATAACTTTGATATTAAGAAAACATATAAAAAGTAATCGTGATATTAACAATTTTACTTAAAAGTTACTTTGATATTAGAAAAAAACTTAATATCATCTTGGTATACATACTACTATGGCTAGTAGTGAAACTATCGCTAGCCTTAGTGAAACAAATGCTAACCTTACTTAGTAGTGATATTAAGAAAGCTTGATAATTACGGTGATATTAACAAAATTCATAATATCATTATTACCTTTTAACCATAAAATGATTTTTTTCGAATTTTTTCATGATTCTTAATAAATTGTTGTCCTCTTTCTTTTTAATTTTTTCGATTTTTTTGATTTTTTTTGAATGTTCTTGTGATATTATCTCGCACCATCCCTACTTAAAATCTAATCACTTTTGATCCTTCCTATATATATATATATATATATATATATATATATATATATATATATATATATATATATATATATATATATATATACTCTAATTAATTATAATAGTAGTAAAGCGGGTATGGATTCGGGTAAATGGATCCGGTACGGGGTAAGGGTAATCGGCGAGTATTATCGTAACCCGTCACCAAACCATTACCCGGCTAAATTTCTTTATCAATACCTAAACCGTGTCCAAACTCGCAACCCCCCTCGAACTCCACTTAACCGGTTCGGTTTAGGTATTCACCGTCGGTTTCGAGTGTTTTGCCTTCCTACAACCAATCAAATATATCATCCTCTCACTACATTATATTTCAATTAGTTTACATTAAATTGAGTCATCTCAAAATAAAATTGAGACTATAATTTTGAGATGAAGATAGGAATTACTTTGATATTCAAGTTTTTAAACTTTTTAAAATCGCTTCTTGATGTTTAATAAATGCAAAACAATTTATTTCACTATACTAGATATAATCTCACACTTGTTTTAGGCAAAGCTAGCAAGTTTCATCACATTGGGCAACTATTGTTGCGGGTTCAATAAGAAGATTGTGTAACTCAAACAAGTTGAGTCGAGTTTGGTTAAAAGTAAAACACTCTAAGAGGCCCGGTACAATAGGCGATGGCTTGAGCCATAGTCTTTGGCTGACAACTCACACCATGCCTTGGGCTGCTAGTGCTTTGCACCACCACCACCAGCGCGGTGGGCATTTTTTTTTTACTTTTTTTTGTGTGTGCGTTTTGAGTTTATTTGGGTGAGTTTTGACAAAACATAACCGATTATCACGTTGAGTTTTTACGTTGCTCTTGTTGCGGGTTTGTTGATGTAGCAGGTTTGTTGATGGGGATAAACAAAAATGGGAGGAAAACCTAAAGGTGTTTGTATATAAGTTAGTTCTTTGAAGCCCAATAATAGATCATGCTTTGTTAGAAAGCCCAATAACATTTGATTGTTTTTTGTCCATAGTGTATCTTCAAAGAAGTAAAATTGGTTTTATTACTAAAACTAATAAATTTTCATTAGTTATAAAAAAATCACATGTCAAGTAAAAATAACCAAAAAAAAAAAGAAAATGAAAAAAAAAAAAAGTTCCAACGGCACCACAAAACTTGGTGTTATGCTAAGGAGTGGGTTTTGGTGCCATAGTCAAATGTGGTGCCATAGAAAAAAAGTGTTGATGTGGCACCACCTAGGGCACCACACGATACCTAGCCATCTAATTGAGGCTAATTAACACTAGCAAAAGTCTTTAATGTGTGTAAGGAAAAGATGGCTCGGTTAAAAGCAAACCACTCTAGTTCAGAAAAGTCGAGCATACAATAAACACTACACATTTTCATAAAAGTGACTTCTCAACTCAAAAGCGGCATGACAGTTCTTGTCGTTGTTTCCCTTCCAGCAATTAGTTGCCCTTTGTATGCATAAATCATAAAAGTAAATGATTTTATTCTGAACTAAAATCCGTTTGAGGGCAATTTTAAATAAAGGATGAGGGCATCATTGGCAGAAGCATAAAAAGTTGAAAGATTTTACTCTATATTTAGAAGATGTTAGAGAAAATGTATAGGGCACTGCCCTCACTACTCATCACATGCCCCCCACCCCTGATTTTAGGTTAAATTCGAACTAACAACCATTTGGTTAGATTATTTTTATAAATTTCTCTAGGAAAAACGTCTGTTGTTTGGTCATTCAATATATGTCGTGTTTCAAATATATTAAAGCCGACAAAAGAAAAAACTAAAACAAAGATAATTTGGATAATTTTTGAGAAACAAGTTACTCGTTGAAACAACACCTGTAAATGCATTGAATTGGGTAGTAAGATGCAATTTATCTAACCACGCACTCTAACTAAATAAGTTAAGATGAGAAGGTCTAGCGGTTTATCAGGATTTATGGATATTTCAAGTTGTTTTGCAAAGTTCGGAGTTGGTCACCATTGGTTATCGATGAGTTTATTAGATAACTAAGAACAACATCGTTCAAAGACTTGTGTGTGCCAACCCGATCTAAGATATCATTTATTTTCAAGATAATGTATGGTAATGTTTGAGGAGGTCACCATACATTTAAGTTGTTCTCATATAACCGGCATGTATATTGAAATGAGCTTATAGGCCACCCAATTATATATTTGATTTCGTTTACATCAATTTCTATCGAACTTACACTATGTTCTCGAGTACTTTTTGGAGTGAAAAGGAAAGGTTTAGGATAGTAATAAAAAAGTTGTGTTCGTGAGATCTTTTAGGAAAGGAGAAGAAGGTGAAGGATAGTAAATTGCACCAAAATTACTATCTCGGTCTTCTTCTCAAATTTGAATGAAATGAAGTGAAGTTAATTTTAAAGTTTTTTTTTTTTTTTTTTTTTTTTAAATCATTCTTTTTTCTTTCTAACTCAAGAACACAAGATAAAAAATCATTTCTTATTTCTCTCCTCTTTACTTCTTTTATTTTCTTTCTCTCTCAATCTCTTTTCTTTCCATTTTATACTCAAAAACAAAGTGGTAAACTAATATTATCAAAAGTCGAGAATGAACCTAACACTAATATACTAGAATACAAGAATAAAAAGCTAGTCGCTGAATTTCATTGTTATCTTCTAAATTACTTCAATCATATTACATATAAAGGAAGAGTACAATGTGTATTTCACTTCAAACTTTTCATTCGTACTGCTTTGATAAATAAGATGTTGGATCTTATAAGTTTATTTCGATGGAACTTTACAACTTGCTTGCAAGCGCATGTTAAGACATCAAAAGATATCGGGGCCATCAAAAGACTGCGGGAATCCGTAAAAATGAGATAGGTGTCTTTTATACGGGTTAGTGTCTTTAGTTGTATTTTTATGAAACTTAGCTTCATGACTTTAAGGCATGAGTTAAAACCCTATTTAGATAAATGAGTGACCTATATCTAAAGCTTGAAATCCTGGATGTCCTATTATTCTTGATTTCCTTCTCTAGAAAATATAATTTTTATTTTAAAGATTCCATGAGCAATTATTGGCGTATAAGATATAGGTTTTTAAGATAAGATTACAAGAACAAGTAATGGTTGCAACCCATTTAGCTTTAATATTTGAGGAATGTCAAATATGCATAATAGATATGGTTTTGAGATGCTCCATTCTCTGTATCTTTGTATCGAAATAATTTAAGGATTGGTTGACTGATTCTTTATCTCAAAGGCCAACCTTCTAATAGTCCTTGTATCCCCTTTTTCCTTATAAAGATAAACACACTTTACTTAGTACTAAATAAATATAGTAATTTACATTAGTGGTGTATTGATGCCTAACACATTAAGTGTTGAGTACCTATGTTTGATCAATTTCTTATAGTTCATCTGAATAAGACGTTTTGCGTAAATTTTGTTAATTAAAAAGATAGAGTTTGGGTAAAAAAAACAGCCATTTGACACATACAAAGCATTCCGTTTATCCGGTGGAAGTCGAGTTCATCCCACCTAGCAAACGTTTATATGATTTTCTTTTAGATGCGAGCACATATGACATGATAAAGAGTTTAGTGCGTGAAGATGATCCGCTTAATTTAAATGTCTAAGGTGTTTTTCTGTAACTTCATATGAATGTTTGTTCCCATACTTTCACTATATCGCATGTTACGATTTTTCGCATACCGAATTATCTTGATTTTAGAATAAAAAATTTCATTGCTTTTGAAACAATATGATAATATGACTCATCCAATACTTGTCTTTCAAAAGGATTGATGCATCTTTAATAATTTTGTCCGATATGGCTAAAATTTTCTAATCATGATTGTTTGTGGTGTTGGATTGGTATTTTTTTAGAGCTCATACCTAATCTTATAGTACTATTAAGATCTATTTTTGCACTAAATGTCAAAATGCCAAAGATATGCCTACCCCACCAAATTGAATCAGTTTTCTAACACATGGCATTTCTTTTTCGTAGCAACCAAATCTTTCCTTTGTTGTTTGCTTATAAAAAGGGCTTCTTGTCCAATGAGGTATATCATGGTTTCAAGACCAATGGGATAAGAATAAACTAAGCAATGTTTACAATGCATTGGTTGCTTCCTCTCCCTCAAGGGCTTCTGACTTTGGCCATGTAATACTCTAAAGCTCAAAGATATGTTTTCGGTCATGTTAGAAGCCTTGTGAAGGAGGGTAAAAAGTCAATGTCTTGATTGTGTCTATTAGAAAAAGATCATGTTTCCAAGGCCGAAAGGTATACTTTCCGATGCATTGATTACTTTGTCTCCCTCAAGGGCTTCTATCTTTGGCCATAAGACAAATGCCCCTATTCAAGGGTGTGTTTTGAGCCATGTTAGAAGCCTCTTGAAGGAGATAAAAAAATCAATGTGTTGTTTGTGTCTAGCAAAAGAAATCCATGTTTAAAGGCCAAGGGAAGACTTTCCGATGCATTGATTGCTTCCTCTCCCTCAAGGGCTTCTAACTTTGGCCGTTGGACAATGCCTGTCTCAAGGGCGTGTTTTGGACCATGTTAGGAGCCTCTTGATGGAGGGCAAAAAATCAATGTTTTGTTTGTGTCTAGCAAAAGAAAAGCGTTTTGAGATCAAAGGGAAGACTTTCCAATGCATTGATTCCTTCCTCTCCCTCAAGGGCTTCTAACTGCGGCCATGCAATGCCCTTGATTTAAAGGATATGTTTTGGGTCGTGTTAGGAGCCTCTTGAAGGAGGATAAGGAGTCAGTGTATTGATTGCGCTATTCGGGCTCTAATGGTAAAGAGTGTTGAACATCGATCAGTAAGGTACATGGAGCGTTCATTTTTTGACTCACTTCTAAGTTAGGAACTTTGAGTCAGAATAGATAACGTTGGTCACTTTTAGATCAAAATTTTTATTACATCTATCATTGTGCATCTCTTAAAAGTTGAATCAACATATTGTGGTCTCATACTTTATTCATCCCAATATACTCAAAACAGAAAACTAATTAAGAAAATACTTCATAAGCCACTATTAGGACCTGCAACTTAATTTATATGGTAATAAAGTTATTTCTTCATTTGTGCATCCATATATACGTTTTTCTTGGTTGTTCGTTAATGGGGTTGGTAGGGTAATTTCAACATGGGTTAACTATGAAATAATATCTGATAGCATGGATAATAAGATGTAAAGATGTACATGATAATTTCAACATGGCTATGTACATGGATAACCAACGTAATGTGTGCATGGAAAGACCCATGCAAACATTCCCATGAAACCAAATAGGCAAATACACACCACCATCTACTTTTCCCTTTGATAAGTCACGGAGAGACAAATACAAACTCTCCATAAAAAGCCATAAAAACACCAGTTACTATACTACCTTGCCATTTCACTTTTGTATATCTCATCTAATATATCTCTTATGCAAACTTAGTTTTGAGCAGGAGCATAAGAATATTAATTACAAAGCTCAAAACACATAATTTAATAAGATAGATCAACATGAAAGTAAGGATTACCGGTTCTGATAACACTTATTATTGAACCACATGAGTCATCAACGAGACAGAATTTATATGGATGTACCAAACGAAATATTAGAACCTAACGGAACTACGAACCAAGAACCAGCAGCCAATATGCCCTTTGTAGAACAGCAAACCGGGACTTGTAACGTAACATTATGTATTGTAAGGAAATCATTGAACAATTAGGATAACGGATCAACCTCGTAAGAATGTACACAAAAATTAAACTACTTATTACTTAATGACAATAACATATTTCCATTAATAGTAAGGATTACCGGTTCTGATAACACTTATTATTGAACTACTTATTACTTTTGCTAAAAAAAAAGCAAAAAAGCAAAAAAGAAAAAAAGAATGCGCCGCTACCGGGGATCGAACCCGGGTCACCCGCGTGACAGGCGGGAATACTTACCACTATACTACAACGACTGCTGTGATATGCTTATTTCATTAATTGCTATATTGTATTGGTATTGTTTTGAGTGTTTGTAAACAACAAAGCGCATGCAAAATGATTAATTTGGTAGGGCGATTCATTTGCATTTGCAGCACTAATACATGTTTTGGCAATTGTATCGTAATTATAATATATTTTTACTGCTTTTAATAAAAAATTAAAAGTGTGCAAATCGTCTCTCATCTAATAACGATATAATTATATATGTCTAGCATATTAACGGAGTAATATTTATATTTATATCAATGGGCTAATTTTACAGGAAAAAAATGTTTTTTTTTTTTTCCTTTTTTCCGAATACCGTGACTATGTTTGTCAAAACTAATATTACTTGTTATTTTTCTTGTTTCTTTTTTGTAAAAGCATTTGACAGCATGTAACTATACAACATTACAACTATAAAATATGATATGTCGTAAATTCTAAAAGCTAAAACTAAATGTTAGCAAGCGGAATAAGAGCGTTTGAGCAAAATCCAAAATATAAACCAAAATCTAATTAGAAATAGTCCCATTCATATCGTAACGCCTGGTTAATGGGCAAATAACGCCGCTATCGGCGTTACCCCTGAAGTTATGTTCTTTCACGCCGTTGGTCCCTCCCGTTAAACCTTTAACGCCGTTATTGTTTTTTTTTTTTTTTTTTTTTTTTTTTCATTTATGCCCTAAATGAGGGGTTTTTTGTAAATGTTGGGAATGTTATTGATGTTATTGGGATGTTATGGATGAGAGTGTTTTTGGGATGTTAATGTTAAATGTTGTTCGGCGATGTACGCGACGTGGGCGGTGTTATTGGTGTTATGGTGTTATGGATGGGAGTCTTTCTTATGAAAGAAACATTATATTTTAAACCTTGAAAGTTAAACGCTCCAACAAAACTTGTCGTGAAACATGATCATAAGCACATTTGATTGGACAAGTTGCATTTCAAAAAAATTATGATTTTTAACAAGAAATAATACTATGCCGTAAAAATCTATGAGTGTACTCAAAAACTCCCAAAACCTACCCTGGTTTCATCACTGGTCTCGTACAAAATTTACCCAATATTTTTATATAAAAATGCAAACATGTTACATACAATAATTAGAAGTAAATAAATAAACTAACCTAATCATCTAGTCAGAAGATGAAGGAGCACCGCTCCCGTGAACAAATACAACCACAAGCAAATTATTTTTTATTTTCACCGGTTGGCTCTGTGCTCTTGTGCTACATGAAGAACTGTTTTTAACTTCTGGTTTGTTTTGAATGATTGCCGGGAACTACTTTGCGCGGCAAATATTAAAAGAGATCATTGGGCTTGATATGCCTAATTTTTTATATGGGCTTTTGATTTTTTTTAATTATAAACATTTTAAACAAAGTATTTAACTATGACTTCTTGCTAAAGACCATCTAGTAGTTGATAAACTGATATGGCTTACCCTAAGGATAAGATATGAGTTTAGAGACGATGTTCAAACTAATTAAGCGGCTTGGATTACAGTATCTTATTGTCTTCGTCTTAAATTAAATATTCACTTTCAATTTACGCACAAGTTAAAAAAGAAATATTACATCGTGCACTAATAAATTATCAACTTTACTTTAAGTAAAACATTATTTGATTAGTGATTGTACAATAATTAGTACGACTAGGCCTTCGATGGTGATCGAAGTGTATGATGGGTGATATGCTTGCGCCAAACTTGTAGCCAATCTGCAATAAGAAATAGTAGACACTTCGTTAAGTGATTGCGCAGAGGTTGGACCCTGCGAACCACCTCCGGCGTGAGAGTAAGTATGTGATATGTGTTATAACTAATGTAGTGTATGTGAAATACTGTGTTGAGTGAACATACCATTGAAATGACTCGTCCAACTTATTTATAGATAGAGAAATAAGCTTGAGAGTGTTCAAGATCGTTCGGAGATCATGGGGCATCCCATGATTTGTGGTAACCGCTAGGGTTTCATCCCACTCTCCGTCTTGGCGGGAAGCTAAGGAGATAGTGGAGCGTGGGGAAGACCAAGTCAATGTTCTCCTTTGTCTTAGTGCCTTCAGAAGACTCAGAAGGGCCTAGGCCTTCGGTCACGAATTCCAACCGGTAACCATATCAAGGATGAATGACTGTGACACCACCAATGACTTATGAAGAAAGACTTGGGTCTTGTAATGCAAATTCAACCGAGGTCGAAGGGTGTCCTTCGACCGACGGAGGGTACATCATCAAGCCCCCAATGAAAGTGATATGTACGAACTAGAAATATTGCTACGACTCAAAAATATATATGAAACCTCCCTCCGTCACAAACCGAACGAAGATGAAAAGTCAAATATTCGTTGACCCGTAATTAATGCACGGTACATATCCTAACCACCCATATCTCGGTAAATCAAACGTCCCTTCAAAGTTTAAAAGGGATTTTAAATCCGGAAGTTAGGTGATATCTCAGGACACGTGTAGGGCTAGGATTTTACATGCGAAATGGTATATAAAATCAAAAATAGTAAAACCCTAACTCATTATTTATCCCTCGCCCAAAATTTACACCACTAAGCTGTCTTCCGAGCTAGCTTTCGAGCAAAAAGGTAAAGTATCCCTTCGTATCATTACATTTTCAATACTTTTTTGTTGATTAGAAGTTCCATGTATGCAAATAAGAAGTTCGTAATCAGGCAACAAGGTTGTACCTTGACTAGGGAAGAGCTTAAAGCCTTCCTTACTGATTATCCCATTCCCAAGGAATATAAAGTCATGTTACCCAGCAAAAATCAAGGTATTTATGATGCCCCAAAGAACTATGTAGGCTTGTATACCCATGCATTCACCACCTCCAACCTAAGGATACCATTTCATCCCCTGATTTTAGAACTCCTTCAATACTATAAAGTATACATATCTAGGTTTAACCCTTTTGGCCTAGCCAAAATCACAACATACATTGTAATGTGTAAAGCGTACGGGTATGAACCGTCATTGACTGTGCTTAGAGGGCTTTTGAATCTGCACACGGAGGAGATCGGCCGACATTGGCCAAAAGGGTGAACGGGATGTGCCCATTCGATTGATAGCCTTTTACAAATATCGAAAGCAGTAAAGGAAAGTTCTTTTATTCAAGATACCATTGTACCTCCACAATACCGCTTTGCTAAACCCGAGTTTCAAGATGATGAGAAGAGGTTTAATGATCCCCTTTATCTTGTGAGGAGGAATCCCAGACGACGCCTAGCTCGACATCTAGCTGATTGCCAAACCTTTCGAGCCAATATCGCTTATGGTCGGCCTCTTTGAAAGTTGGGAGGGTCTCCGTTACATCCCGAGATTGTTTGTTGTGGAGAAAGTATGTAAATTTTCAATTAAAATAAGATATAGGAACTTATCTTTCTGATATTTATTTGTTTCCTTCCTTTTTGCAGAAATGTCATTAAGAAATTTCGTTGTTGCTGGTGGTGCGAAGGACGCCAGCTTTCTCCCGAAAGATCCCCAAGAAGCTAGCTATGGTGTGGGTTCTCATTCGGTGTCTGTTAACAACAATGATGTTGATGCCCAACCGATTGAGCCTGTGTCATCTGCTCCTCCTGCGAAAGAAAAGGAGCCTGTGGATGTTGAAGACCAGTTAGTTGAGAATGTGGCAGACTCAGATGACCATGCTTCAGAGGAACAGTTGGCTATCGTAGGACCCTCCGGCATAGGGGACATGGTCTGAAGCATGAATGGTACAAGCTCGAAGGCTGCTAAGTCTGCATCAAAGAGGAAGCTCATCTTGCCCACTCCTCCCTTTAGAACTACCCGGCAGAAGAGTTCCCAGGGTAAGGTTGTGGTGTTTCCAGCCATCGAAGGCCCCAACACTGATGATATTCATGGTAAGTCCTCTTCCCTGTTGCAAAATATTATCTGCACATTGTGTTATACTAACAAGTTTATTTATGTTGCAGGACTCCCTGATACGAAGGAGATTCCGTCACCCCTAGCTTATCACTTGCTCGTTGAGCGTGTGACCCCATCTAGCTGGAAGAGGGTTATGGATAACATGTCCTTGGAAAGACTCTGCGACCTTCATGATAAGAGCTATGTAAGACAATGCATATTGGATAACCAGCTCAACACTAGGACGAGGGAGCTTCTTCGTGTAGTCACCAAGGCTAGGGAAGAGATGGACGTCATGCTTGCCAAGGAGAAAGCTAGGGACAAGTAGTACGCAGACTTGCAGGCAAAGTGTGAAGATGCTATGGAGGACTTCGACAAAAATCCCCTGGTCCAAGATCTCCGAGCAGATGTGGAGAAGCTTAAGGGTTGGTTAGCCGAAAGCCAAGCTGAGTGCAGCAAGCTATTGACCAAGAGATCAAGCTTAGGGAGAAGGTGGATGGGTTGGATCTTCGCTTGAAAATGCTCAAGAAAGATAGGGTTGATCTGGTGACTAAAGTCATCCCATACATTGCTATGGAGTTGTACCATAGTGATGATGTGGGCATTATTATTGGGAAGTTGGTGAATGCAACCATTTTTCATGGCAAATGCACTACTTTGGAGGAGGTGGCCAAGAAAGGTGAACCGGTGAAACTTGAAAGTGTTCCGTACTATAGGGTAACCTATGGGCAGGAATACGATGATGCAGGCAATGCCTTATCCACTGCGGAGTTCCCATTCCTTGCTGAGGCGACGAAGGACCCAACGGCCTCCATTGAGGACCTGTTGGCAAAGAAGCCAAGGAGGGTTCAGCCTGCGTCTCCTTCTAAGAGGACACCATCTCCCAAGGTCCCATCCCCAGGTTCTGCTGATCCAACACATTCCAAGATATGATGAAGGCTACCATGTGGTAGTAATTTGATCCCTCAGGGTGGTATGTACCCTGTTTCAAACAATATGTCTTTATGTCTCTTTCCAGGCAATATGCCTAATGAAACAATTTACTTTTATGTATGTGGTGAAGGCCTTGGCCTAAGACAATATCTGTTTGTTGATCGTTAAGGCTACGACCTGTTGGACTAGTTATACTAGTCGGAAATGAATGTCTACATGATGGCCACTAGGGCCTATATTTTGCTATCTTTGATTCTTCTCTTTACGTTTCATTTGCACGTAAATTTTTACAACCTAAGGCGTATGGTAGATGCGTAGCCTCATTGTGTGTAATTACTTAACCAAGAATATAGCAATCGTATAATTTAATTGCTGACAGAGGGTTGTGACCCACTCCATCTTAATCCTTTGGGTAGCGAAAGGCTTGGAATACCTTAAGACCATGTAGGAAAGTTAATGTAAAGTTGAGATGGATGTTAAGCATATGAGCAAGGCGTATTGTTAGTCTTTGTACATCCCTTCGACATTGAAACTTATAAAAACGACTTGGTGGACAAATCTTTGTTGTATTGAACAAAACAAGAGATTTGAGGGAAATGTGTTATATCATTAAGTGGGTAGGAGGATTACATCATTTTAAGAAATGAATACTAGACGCCTACCATTAATGCTTCTTTCCCCAAGTGAGAAGAATGCAAATACATTGATTGAAAGCAAATTAAAAATGTCCTTAGACATTGTAAGTTTCATATGTAAAACTTACTGAAGGGTAGTGCCATTCAAGTCCTATCAATAGCGTCTCCATCAAGGGTTTCCACTTGAGGTCTCGTTGCCATATGCTTCCGTGACTACGTAGGGCCCTTCCCATGTAGGCCCTAGTTTACCCCCCGATACTCGACTTTACTTGCATACCGTTGAGTCGGAGGACGTATTCTCCGGCTCAATGTCGAAGGTAGAACCCCGCGTTGTAGTACTTTTCAATCTTTTGTTTGTGGATAGCCTCCGATCGAGGCTATTTCCTTCTTTCCTCGAGTAGGTCTAGATTGCTGCGAGTCTTTCTTCGCTTTTGTTGCTTGTTCATGACCCTTCGTTTCGACACTTACTTCGAAGGATGACAACTTCTGCCATATGTCAAGCTAAAGGTGTTTCCCATGACTTGACTTTGTGTGCGTTCTATGGGCCCGTAGTACTGAGGTAACTCATCTACCCAACCATGGTGGCATGTATCCAAGCCTTCGTTCTATGCCTTGGATGATGTCCCAGTTAGTAACTTCCACCGTCTGTTACCTTGAGGATGTAAACGGAGGTGAAGGATTGCTTTGTGTTCAGGCCTCTGCAAAACACGGGAAACACTCCTTCGGCGAACTGCTTCCCATTATCTGAAATGATGATATGGGGTACTCCGAACTGGCAAATGATATGTTCCCACACAAAATTTTGCATGTGCCTCCCTGTAATTGATGCTAAGGGTTTGGCTTCAACCCATTTCGTGAAGTAATCGATGGCTATAACCAAGAACTTTACCCATCCTTGAGCAATTGGTAGAGGGCCTACGATATCTATCCCCCATTGGCTGAAAGGCCATGCGGATGTC
Source organism: Chrysanthemum lavandulifolium (assembly GCA_022545495.1). Taxonomy (NCBI): domain Eukaryota; kingdom Viridiplantae; phylum Streptophyta; class Magnoliopsida; order Asterales; family Asteraceae; genus Chrysanthemum; species Chrysanthemum lavandulifolium. The sequence goes on along the minus strand of CM040240.1, from coordinate 220,030,455 downwards.
ACGGAGGTCATATATTGTTTAGTAGCCATGGCACTCTTGAGTGGATTTGATGAGCTTTACACTTACGGATAATTTCTATCGGCCCCTGCATCGAAGGCAATTAATACCCTATCCTCATGATCTTAGAAACAACACGAGCGAGGTCCTGCATGTAGCCCATAAGACCCTTCGTGCACTTCTTGAATTATGTTGGAGGCTTGCCTAGGTCCTACACAACGGAGCCATGGAGACAAAAAAGACCTTCGGTATAGGTAGGTCCCCATGATCCTGTACTGTGGTGCTTTGATGCGAACCTTTCGTACTAACTTCTGATCTTCCGGCCGTATACCACTTATCAAGTACCCTCTGATCGGAGTCATCCAATTTGACTCTTCCTCCAGTATTACGTCAGACACCTCCTTTCGGACGATGGACATGTCTGCCAACACTTCGACCAGGACCTCCTTAGTTAGATGAGCAAATGCCATTGATGCTAGTTTGCTAAGTGCATCTGCCTTTTTGTTTTGGTTTCTTCGAACATGCTCTATGTCGTAGGAGGTAAACCCTTCGAGCATCTCCTTGGCTTTATCCAGGTATTGCTTAATCACAGGCTGCCTTGCTTCATAGGAGCCCTTGATCTGATTGGCTACCAGTTGTGAATCAAAAAAAATATCCAAGTCTTCTACCTCCATGTCTTTAGCCAGTCAGACACCTGCTAGTAAGGTTTCGTACTCCGCTTCATTATTAGTAGCATCAAATTCGAAGCGGAGTGCGTAAGTATACTCCTTTCCTTCAGGGTCAACTAGCATCAACCCTGCACCAGATCCGTCAGAGCTGGAGGCCCTATAGGTGTGAAGCTTCCACCCTTTGACCGTCTTTGCAGGATTCTTCTCAGCAACTTTGTTGTCCTGCTTTGGTTCGGAGGGTGTTTCTGCTAAGAAGTCTGACCGTATTTTCCCTTTGACCTAGTTTCTACCCTTGTACTCAATTTCATGCTCTCCTAGCTCATCTACTTTGTGGAAAACTAGAATGGCGGGGGGTTGAATAGTTTTTCCGATTTTAAGTTAGTTTCAAAAACTTTAGATTCGATAATATGTGAGATCGTATGGATGTAGAGGAAGTATAGATCTAATGATAAAGCAAGTAAATAAAGTAAAGCAAAGGGATAGAAATGACACAACCAATTTATAGTGGTTCATTACAAGGACACCTTCCTTGCCCTACTCCACCCCCGAGTCACCTACTCGAGAGTTCAAGCACTATGTCAAAAACTCCTTCAACTTGGCGGAGAAGCCTTCACATCATTGCTTACACCTTTTTCTGTACAAAGCTAAATACCGAGTCAGTAACACGGTGGACCAAACCAACATGACTATTACACAACAAATATGTGAAATATTAAATACAAGATCTTCGCTATGTAAATCTTGGAGGAACAAATCAATCAAGGACCCTTGCTTGATGACTCGTAGAATGCTCGTGATCTCACCTTAAAGAAGGACCTATATGAGAATCACTAAAGAAAGAAAGAAAGAAGTACTCTCAAGATCAATTGATCTTTTGTTAGAAGAGAATGAGAGTATATGAGAGAATTAGTAAGAAGAGGGGTGAGTTAGAATGAAGAAATGGCTCTCTATTTATATGCAAAATCGCCACTTGCCTCGGATCCCACGGATCCCTCCCACAAGGATCCGTCTAGTGTAATCCTAGGAATCATGGGATGCTCCTCTTTGCCCATGGGTTTTTTGGTTATGGGTCATGGGTTGGTCCATGGGTATTCTTTTAGATACAATGTATCTAGTCAAATGAGTATGGGTCAATACCATGGGTTGTGATTTTTACCCATCCTAATAAACTATTACAACAAATGATTTATTCCAACAATTTATATTAAATGTCTATATGTAAATGCTTTACAAAAATAACATGTATCCTTATAATTGTACTTAAGATAACATTATATTTGTTATCAACAAAACACAAAGAGATCGCAAAATATTAATAAACGTTTTTACGGTTTATTTGTATTAACAATCTCCCCCTTTTTGTTGATGACAAAACATAATGTTATGATGAGTAAAACTTAAGAATAGATGTATGTTTTGAAAGCCCTTAAGTTTTACTTCTTCTCCCCCTTTTTCTCGAAACAAAAAGTTAACCCATCGAAGAAATAAAATGTGGAAAAATGGTCCACGTATCGCTTACTCCCCCTTGACGGTAGCTCCCCCTTGTTTGGGGCGTCAAGTGAAGAAAAATAAAAAAATCCTACAAAGAAAAGGTTAATAGTAACATGTATAAGTAATCTTGTGATTGACGAGAATCAAGATTTGGGAGCCAAGGTATGTAAACAAGGCCTTGTAATAAAACAACAATGTGTAGTGGTATTTATGCCACATACAAGCATGTAAAAATAAGAATAAGACTTGTTCTTGAAAATGACCCAAAAGAAAAGTACTAAAAATAGAAAAATAGTACTAAGGATTCCTTCCATTCTTGCATAAGGTTATGGATGGAGGTTTGGATGAGTAATGGTATTGATGCGATCAAGAATAAGGTTGAGTATGAATCGCATTTCTTCCCTAAATTCTGTTGCAATATCCCTAGTAGATTGGCAATGTTCACAATGTAAATGATGTAGGTAATGAGTGCGGAAGTTTTCCGGTTGTTTTGATTTGTGAGTTCTTAGGGAAGATGTGGTGGAAAATAGGAAAATACGGATCAAAGTCCGGAATGTTTGGAAGTGGTGGTGGAAAAGAACCTAGATGTTCTTGTTGCTTAATGGGAGCTAAGGGTGGCGATGTTTCAAGATCATTGAATATTGTGTTTGGAGAAGTCGGAGGTGTCAAAAAGGCTATTTCTTTTTGTTTTGGTTGTTGAGATCTTGTTGGATTCTTAAGGAGTTCCAAAAGAGTGACTTTAGGTGGTGATGAAGTTGGTGTACTCGTTGGTGATGAAGGAGGTGCTATAATGGAAGCATCTTGTGGTGAGTTATTTGATGGTGATGAGCCATTTGATGATGGTTTTGCTAAGCAACAAGATCAGATGCTAATCCGTGCGGATATCCTAGAGTTTGATTGTGGTATTTTGGAAGGTGGTAGTACAAAAGTTTTGGTTTCATGAAGAGGATTGTTTGTACTAGGTGATTCATCTAAGTTGTAAGAGCTTGTGAATGACATGGTGTTGTTTGTTTGTGAAGATGAGATGAATTATGCAAGTATTTTGGGAGTTCTATATATAAAAAAACAAAGCATTGTAATGAATGCTTGACCCAAAATATGGATTAAAATCTAATGATTAGATATGAATTTAAGGCATGCGATCATGAGAACACAAACATTAAAGAACATACTCCAAAAAAAATGTTGGAGTTTTCATCCAAAGTGAGAAAATAGAAGATAAACCGACCTGTCTCACGGATCCCACGGATCCTTCCTTGAGGGATCCGTCCAAAGATTAAAGTTGGATCCGTGGTCTCGTGATTCGTGCAACACAAAATTTTCCTTTTGGAAACATTTTTCCTAGTGTGTGCCTATATGCAAACTATTTGGAGTTAGCTTATCTCGACTCCCAAGAAGAAAAGAAAAAATAAGCAGAAGTGAAAAAGCATACTATTATGTGAGATAACCCAAAACACATATTTAGTACTTGAGTACGTAAGTCGTTGCTACTAATGCTCCTAATTCATTGTGGCTTAAATGAATGTACCGAAAACACATATTAGTTATGTATCCCTTTAGCATTCAAAAGACATGAGATGCAATGAAAACGGGTTTTTACTTTGTATTAATAATGAAAAGTGATTTGTCCTAGATGTGAGAAATTGCTTTTGTGAAATTGATACGGAAGATGTATCTTTAGAAAGCAAGAAAGATTTCTAAAATCTTTTATCCTTTGAAGAGAGGATGTATGTCATTATGTGTTTGCAACTTGTACTTATTTTTGAAATAAGATAAACTATGAGTTATAAGTGAAAAACTTACCTTGGGTTTTGAAAATTCCCGTATTGTTTGTGATTTGTGCGTGAAATAGAGATCCTAGACTCAGAAAGAAGAAGGCTAGTGTTTACATACCTTGTAGAGTAAAAAGAAATAAATTACGACGTTTGTTCCATGAGACCAAGACCAAGATTTAAGTAGGTTGAATTGTTCCCGCTTCAATGGTTTGGTGAGGACGCGGCTATGTTGTCTTCGGACGCTACCTTTTCAATAGAGATGTTCCCTTTGAACATTGTCTCTAAGAAGTGATGAGCGAATCTTTATTAGCTTTAAGCGAGAATGTAATACCGGATTCTTGCTTAAATCTATGGCACCCTTTGTTGTCACATAGAATGGCTATGTCACTTAGATGAATGTCGTAGTCAACTAACGCTTGTTTCATCCATAGTGCTTGTTGGCATGCTTTGCCGGCGGAGACGATTCACTTCGGTTGTTGATATTGCTAATGCGCTTTGTTTCTTTGAAAACCAAGATGTTAAACAACATCCCATAAAAGTACATACCCACTTGTACTTTTTCGGTCAACATAATCACCGCATGGTCGAATCTGATTACAATTTTTCTACTCCCGTGCCCTTAAGATACCATAATCCTAATCGTGTTATCCTTAATGTATCTAAATATTCTTTTTAGGGCTTCTAGGTGTGATGTTTTAGGGTCTTCTTGAAACCTAGCACATAGACAAACACTAAACATGATATCCGGCCTACTAGCCGTGAGGTAGAGAAGACTACCAATCATTCCACGATATTTAGTATTATCAACGAATTCACCGTCTTCATCTTTAGTGAGGTTGGTGTCGGATGACATTGGTGTCTTAATTGGTTTTGACTCTTCTAAACCGAATTTCTTTAACATCTCTTTTATGTATTTAGATTGATTAAAGAAGAAACCATCTTCTACTTGTTTGATTTGTAGACTAAGAAAGAAACTAAGTTCTCCCATCATACTCATCTCGAACTCGTCATGCATGATTTTGGAGAAATCATCACACATGTATTGACAAGTGGATCCGAATATAATATCATCTACATATATTTGAACTATGATTATATGTGACTCTTTTCTTAGTAAAGGTGTGTTGTCAACTAACCCCATGGTATAGTTGTGTTTAATTAAAATGACTTGAGTCTATCATACCAAGCTTTGGAGCTTGTTTAAGACCGGAAAGGGCTTTCTTTAACTTATACACATGTTTAGGTTTTCAAAATCGATGAAGCCCGAGGTTGAGCTACATATACTTCTTCATTAATAAAACCATTTAGAAAAGCACTTTTGACATCCATTTGATAGATCTTTAGATCATTAGCACAACCATAAGCAAGAAGTATTCTTATAGACTCTAATCTAGCCACGGGGGCATAGGTCTCATCAAAGTCTATTCCTTCTTGTTGGTTATACCCTTGGGTAACGAGTCTAGCCTTGTTTCTAGACACTACTCCATTTGCATCTAATTTATTTTTATAAACCCATTTGGTTCATATTATGGTTTGATTACTAGGTAGAGGGACAAGTGTCCAAACATCATTAGAAACAAATTGATTTAATTCTTCTTGCATAGCCATTACCCAACTTTCATCTTTTATGGCTTCTTGTGTATTCTTAGGTTCTATGGTTGAAACAAAACAAAATAAGCTACTTTGGTTTTGAACTTGAGATCTTAATGTTCTTTCGTTTAACTTTCCTATGACCTTATCTATGTGGTGATCTTTGGACTCTAAATATTTATGACTTCATCATTTAAAGGTTCTTCTTCTTCATTTATCTTTTCTTTATTACTATAGCTTCACTTTCTACAATCTCGTCATCGACAAGAGGTGGAGAGGGTTTGGGTGGACTTTCATTAAATTTTACATTTAATGACTCTTCTACCTTCATTGTTTCTTTATTTAATATGACGTAGGCTTTGCTATTTGGAGAGTAACCTAAAAAGATACCTTCGGTTGATTTAGGATCAAATTTTGTAAGGTAATCTTTAGTGTTAAGAAGAAAACATTTGCTACCAAAGACTCTAAAGTGATCTAACGAGGCTTTTTGCCCGGAGTAACTCGTATGGAGTTTTACCTAAGATTGGTCTAATTAAGACTCGATTTAGTATATGCGTTGAAGTATCAACGACATTGCACCAAAAATTTTGAGGTATGGATTGCTCATTAAGCATGGTGCGACTCATTTCTTGTAGGTTCTATTCTTTCTTTCAACTACCCATTCGATTGTGGATTGCGCAGAGCCGAGAAGTTGTGAGTAATACCATTAACGCACAAAAGCTCCAAATTGCACTTCATTATCGAATTCCCTACCATGATCCGTTCGATAGACACTATAGGACTTCCTAGTTGTCTTTGGATTTTCTTGCTTAATATTTCAAAATAATTAAACGTTTCGCTTTTGTTCTTTAAGAATTTTGTCCATGTGTACCTAGAGTAATCATCCACTATGACCAAAGTGTAGTAGTTACCTCCATAACTTTGGATAGCGGATGGACCAAATAAATCCATGCGTAGTAATTTAGACACTTAGTTGTAGACACCATGTTTTTAGCTTTATGACTAGAATGAACTTGTTTTCCCACATTATAAGCATCACAAAAGTGATGTTCATATTGTAACTTAGGTAGATCTCTTTACTAGATCTTTGGATGATAGCGATTGAATAAGTCGTGATATTGGCATGACCCAATCTTGATGCCATAAGGTCAGTATCATCCATAGAGGTAAGACACGCTTGTCTTTGGTTCATTACCGATTTTAATGACATAGACTCCATGTTTCTAATTCCTCTTCTATGGTTATGCCATTTTTAATATCTTACTACGGTTTGGTAAAAGTATATTTATATATATATATATATATATATATATATATATATATATATATATATATATATATATATATATATATATATATATATATATATATATATATATATATATATATATCGCCAACTTGTCACTACTAAATGCGAAGGGGCACTTTTTATCACATATTTGTCCTATACTTAAGAGATTAAAGTTTAGGTTTTCTCGTGACACACATCGTTAATGGTAAGAGATTTGTTAGAAATCGTACTTTTAAGATGATTTTAATTTTACTATTTCCAAACACCGCATTACCTCCATTAAAGGATTCATATGTGAGAATAGATCTTATTTCCGGTCATGTGCCTCGTGCACCGCTATCCTTGACCCATTCATCCGGGTCTAGGTCGACCTTTAAGTACACCTAAGAAAAAAATTAACTCAAAAGTTTGGTCCCCATTTGTTCATGGGTCCATTAGTGTTAAACATTCCATTCATGTTAGACATGTATGGATAAGGTGAATATGCATTCCATGGTGCAAAGTTTTGAAAAGGAAATCCATTTTGCATATTTGGGTTCCAACCCATTTGATGGTTACTTCTTGGGTAAACATTATTAGGTCTCCTAGATGGGTTAGGTTTTGAAAAAGATGGAGACTTGTTTCTTGCAAAAATGGGATTATATTTTGGAGGTGGTTGTCTAGTGGTAAAATGAGTTGGTTTCTTCTTATTAACGATAATAAAATCAGTTCTAGATGAAGAAGCTATGTTATTACCTTTGTTTTGTTACAACAAACCCACGGATCCCTCGGTCGTACACCAGCCGGTTCCCTTTTATGGGATCCATGGGATCCGCCACAACAGATGGCTTGTTTTCTAGTGCCTTAACAAATTGTGTTTCTTTGTTTTCACTAGTTGATGGATCAAGTTGTTGAATACCTAAACCTTTTGGTTGTTTTCGGTTTAACACTATCTAATATCATATCTAAAGTATTCATTACTCATTCTAGCAATTTTAGAATCTAGTTGATCAACTAGTGTTTGAAGTTGAACAAAGTTCACATTCACCACTTGATATTTTACCCTTTTCTAGACGTTTCAATTTTGCTTTTAATTCTATGACTTCTTTATCTAAACGTTGGTTTTGACTTTTTAAAAGCTTGTTTTGTTAATTAGTTTTAAGCTAATATTGCAAAGTTTGTCATATTCATTATGCAATGAGTCGTCATCTAGGGATGAGCTACTATAGTATTCGTGACATACCTCGTCATTTGCCATGAGACAAATTTCTTCGTCCTCCTCGTCGCTCATTCCCCACGTGCGCTCACGAACCTTTTGATCATCCCGTTTGGGACACTTGCTAATAAAGTGGTTTGGGTCCCACATTTAAAGCAAGCACGATCGATCCTTAGCTTCTCGTCCTCTTTGCTTTTCCGAATCCTTTCTTGTCGCCATACGGTTGTTTGGCGTACCTTCCTTCTAAAGAACTTTTAAAGTCCCTATCGCCATAGCATACTCCTCGTCGTCACTATCCGAAGAAGAGTTTTTTCATCACTTGAAGCCTTTTTGGCTTTAAGGCAAGAGATTTATGTTTCTTCACCTTTGAGGCTTCGTAATCTTTAGTAAAGGACAAGATCATAGACTTTTAAGTTGCCTATGAGTTCATCAAGGGTGAGGATTGTCAAATCTTTTGACTCTTCGATCGTCGTCACCTTGGATCTCCACTTGGATGGAAGTGCCCTTAGATATATCCTAACATGGTTACCGCTAGAAAAAGATTCATCAAGTGCTTGTAAACATGTAATAATAGTATTAAAATTAGCAAATGAATGATCTATAGTTTCCTCATCCGATATTGAAAATTGTTCATATTGTTGAACATATAAATCAATTTTATTATTTTTAACTTGTTGATTACCTTGATGAGTTACAACTAAAGAATTCCAAATTTCTTTAGAGGTTTTAAGCATAGAAATTCTTTCGAATTCCTTTTTGGGTAAAGCATTATACAAAACCATTTTAGCTTCACTATTTTTAGAAAGCATTTTCGTCATTTCATCTTTTAGTTTATCATGAGGTATGTTAACTAAATTTCCTTTATCATCTTTTGAGGTAGCCTCAAAATCGCCTTCAACAATAATATACCAAAGATCAATATCTTTAGACTTCACATACGTTTCGAATCTATTTTTCCAATATATAAAACCATTAGTTTCAAGTAGTGGTGGTCGTTGCATAGATTGCCCTTCCTTGTAATTTTCGTAACCCATAGTGATCGAAAAGTTTTAAATCTGGTTTACTTTAAAACTTTTATAAACTTAGCTCTTGATGCCAATTGTGGAAAACTAGAAGGGGGTTGAATAGTTTTGCCGATTTTAAGTTAGTTTCAAAACTTTAGATTCGATAATATGTGAGATCGTATGGATGTAGAGAAAGTATAGATCTAATGATAAAGCAAGTAAATAAAGTAAAGCAAAGGGATAGAAATGACACAACCGATTTATAGTGGTTCGGCCACAAGGACACCTTCCTTGCCCTACTCCACTCCCGAGTAACCTACTCGAGAGTTCAAGCACTATGTCAACAAACTCCTTCAACTTGGCGGAGAAGCCTTCAACGCGTTTACACCTTTTTCTCTGCTAAAGCTAAATACCGAGTCCGTAACGATTGGACCAAACCAACACGACTATTACACAACAAATATGTGAAATATCAAATACAAGATCTACGCTCTGAAATCTTATGGAGGAACAAATCAATCAAGGACCCTTGCTTGGATGACTTGTAGAATGCTCGTAATCTAAGCTTAGAAGGACCTATGAGAATCACTAAAGAAAGAAAGAAAAGTACTCTCAAGATCAAGTGATATTTTGTTAGAAGAGAATGAGAGTATATGAGAGAATTAGTGTTAAGAGGGTTAGTCGAGAATGAAGAAATGGCTCTCTATTTATAGGCAAAATCTACCCATCGTTCCCGGATCCCACCCATGAGGATCCGTCTAGTGTAATCCTAGGGATCCGTGGGACGCTCCTCTTTGCCCATGAGTTTTTTGGTTATGGGTCATGGGTCATGGGTTATGGGTTGGTCCATGGGTATTCTTTTAGATACAATGTATCTCGTCAAGTGAGTATGGGTCAATACCATGGGTTATGGATATGATCCATGGGTTGTGATTTTTACCCATCCTAATAAACTATTACAACAAATGATTTATTACAACAATTTGTATTAAATGGCTATATGTAAATGCTTTACAAACATAACATGTATCCTTATAAATGTACTTATGATAACATTATATTTGTTATCAACAAAACACAAAGAGATCGCAAAATATTAATAAACGTTTTTACGGTTTATTTGTATTAACACACTTCTTTGCATGCTGCTGCATTTCTTTCTAGTGCAAGGCTACTGTGGAAAACTAGAAGGGGGGTTGAATAGTTTTACCAATTTAAAACTTCATTTTAAATATTTAGATCAACTTATGTCAATCTATTTGGTTGTTTATGTTGGACGTTGATAGATAGATATATAAACGATAATGAAAGATAAAGAATAAGAAGCACATCACCACGATACAAGTATTTATAGTGGTTCGACAACAAGGACACCTTCCTTGCCATACTCCACCCTCGAGTCACCTACCGAGAGTTCGAACACTACACCAACTCCTTATGGCGGAGAAGCCTTCACAACGTTGCTTAACCTTTTTCGGTACAAATCTAAATACCGAGTTCCTTCACACCAAGGCGAACCACACCTAACACAATGTCGCCATCCCTTTATACGGTGCTAGGATAACCACCGAGTTCTTTCACACCAAGGAGAACTAATCCTATCACAACGTCGCCTACCCTTTATTAGGTACTAGGCTAAGCACCTAGTTCCATTACTATGAAGGAACTACTACCCTTCACAACACAACACCTAATATCAAGGAGATCAACTCCTTGTTACAAAATCAACAAGGATATCACCATCCTTGAAATAAACAAATACTTATATGTATAACGATGCACCTCATCGATTATACAACCTAGGCATTCTTCCCAAATGCGACTTGATTTGATTCTTCGCATCCTTCACTAATGTCTTTGACACAACGCTTGCACCCTTCACATGCCTTTGACACTAATGACACCTTCGCTAACACCTTCGTCTTGACACCTTTAGCATTCTTCACTAATGCTTTGACATGGATGATGAGCATCTTTCACTAATGCTTTCATCTTGACACTTTCGGCATTCTTCACTAATGCCTTCAACCCAACATCTATGGAGAAAGTAAGAACTATCAACAAGAGAACCTTAGTTGTCTTGATGATGATGAAGCATGGCAACTCATGGACTTGAGTTTGCATGTCTTCAAGAAGTGGTGATCTTGCCTTTAAGAGGAATCTAGAAGATCACACAAAACAAAAGACAAACTACATAGATCACTTGGATATGAGGTTATAGGATTATAATACTTGGGAAGTATGTATGTAAAGTGGTGAATAGAAAGGAAGAAATGGCTCTCATTTATAGAGAAAATTCTCTCTGTTCCTCGGATCCAACGGATCCCTTCCACTGGGTTTCGGCTAGCACAAAGCCGTGGATCCGTGGAACGCTCCTCTTTGCCCATGGGTATTTTTGGTTATGGGTCATGGGTCATGGGTTGATCCATGGGTCTTTAGCTAGATATAATGTATCTCTTGAGTGCTCACCAAGGGTTTAATGTATCTAGACATTCTTTTGAGTGCTCACCAAGGGTTCAATGTATCTAGACATTGGGTATGGGTCAATACCATGGGTTATGGATATTATCCATATTTGATATAAGCATGATGTCATGCAATGGGTTATGGGTCAAGCTCCATGGGTCATGGGCTTTGGGTTGTACCCAACTACATTCAATGTATTTGTCAATAGGTTATGATACTTAAGTTTCTACCCATTTATATTACCCAATATACTACATACTAGTTATGTGTATATTTTACCCAAATATGTAAACACTAGTTGTTGTACATATGTAATATTAAATCATAAAATCACTTATACTTGTTTTAGTATTTTATGTGAAAATGTGAATATGTTAGAAACTATTAGTTCAAACCATTTACGTATTTTATTTGTTTTGTTAAAATGATTTTACGTTTGTTATCGACAAAACATTAGAAGATCGTAAAATATAAATAAACATTTTTACGGCTTATTTGTATTAACAATCTCCCCCTTTTTGTTGATGACAAAACATAAAATTATTTTAAGGAAAAGCTAAAATTGTAAAAGTTTGAATTTGTAGTTTTACTTTCTTCTCCCCTTTGTCGAAACAAAAGAGCCTTGAAAAAGCAACACATTGTTTTTAAGAAAACATGTGAAAGAAATAAAAGAGGTAGAGAGCAAGTAACAGGGAAAGGATCTCGTCTTTACTCCCCTTGATGAGTCCATCCCTAGGTAAGGCGTCAAGAAAGTAATACTAATCTAGTTTGTTTGCAACTAAGTTTGCAAAAGATTTAAATCTAAGTGACGAATGTGCTCCCCTTGATGATTGCAATTTTGCAAAGGGATGTCGAAATGTAATCCTAATATTGCAAGTAATTTGCAATGTATTGTTTTGACACAAAGCTCCCTAGCTTTAGGGTGTCAAAGGCTTCAAGTGTAGATTGAATAACTACAAAACAAAGGTTAGAAAACAAGTATAATGCACAATTTCCTGCATATGTGATCCAAGTTAGTTGAAAATAGTTTTACGTCTCACGGATCCCACGGTTCCCTCCTAGTAGGGATCCGTCTAGGCAATTTTGAGGGATCCGTATAGTTGATGATTAAATTCAAGAATGGTGATGTAACAAGTAATGTTAACATCAAAATAAGATATGTATTCAACCAACAAACATATACTCAATGCAATATGGCAAGTAAACTATCATTCGATAAAACATAAGAGATGATCAACAAATCTCTAAAAACTAAGAGAATGATTTAGCCATATTCTACTAATACTAATAAGTGACCAAAGCTTAAGAAGCAACAATGTGCTTGAGTCTAGGGATGAGTAGACTTGTTGATTTGGTCCAATCTTTCAAGAAGATAATTAAACATGAAATGCAACTCATTTCGTACTTCTTGAACAAGTCCTTAGGTGATTAGACAATTAGAGCAATTATTGTCTTGATTAGGAACAGGATGTATTGAGGAGGTTCTACAAATGATGGTGGAGGTACATTGAGTAATTTAGGATGAGGTTCTACTAGGAATGAGAGTGGTGGTAATGGAAATTCCTCCATATGATCAAGTCCTTGGTGGTTCCTTGTTTCCAACGATGGACTAGTTTGGTGATGTAGGTGGTTCCTATTTTAACGAGAAGGTTGGTGAATGGGAAGTTCTCGATGGTGAATGCTCTAATTAATAGAGAGGCTCGGTAAAGGAGTGTAGTCCATGCTCTAGGAATGAAGGTTTAGACGTTTTGCTAGAACTAGGTACGTTTGGTTTAGAGCTCGATGATCCCTTTTCTAACCTAAGAGGTTTAATGCTAATTATTGCGGTTCTCTTGTCAATTGTTGATTGGGTTTGTTGAGGTGAGATTCTAGCACTATTATCTCTTACGGATGATGATTCGGTGGATGGGAAGTCCTACCATTTGTGGGTTTAATCGGAGATGATTCGGTTGAGGAAATTTCGTGTACAACACGAGCAAGTTTCTTGGGTGGTTCTTGGTTGGATGAGTTAGCACTAGGAGCTTTCCTCATGATGAAATGACTAAGGAAAAGGTTTCTAAATGCTGAGAATTATGTTGTGTTTGATGATTAAGGGATTCTAGCAAGATGACTTATAAAGGGAAGGATTTAGCAAGTGCATTCAAGACTTAAGTCTCTAATATCCTTTGGAATGTGATGATTAGCATGCACAAGAGTCAACTTTAGAGATTTAATTAGGATGAGGTGGAGTGTTCAAGTTAGCAAGATGAGCTTGAAATGATTGTTCGAGCAAGAGTTGACATAAATCATCACCCGAATCCACGGTTCCTTCCCAATGGGGATCCGTCTAGGCTAATCCTAGGGATCCGGCTCTCAGAGCTAGGAAAGGATAGAAGTGATGTTTTAAAGGTCTAAAGCCTATACCTTTTGAATGTTTCAGTTCTCCTAAGTGTCTTTAAATGGAAGGGTACTTAAATGTTCAAAGGCAATGAGTGATGTAGCTAATGATTGCCTTATATGAAAGAAATTGGAACTTTCATGAGTACTAATGAATGAACAAAGATGACACTAAAATATTGAGAGTGTCAAATGGAGCTAGATGATCCTAGTGATCGATAGTGACTTATGATAATGTCTTGGAGAAGATCCTAAAGGTTTTAAGGTGGAAGAACTAGAACTTGATCCATTTGAGCCAATTTTGAGGTAAGGATGATTATGATCAATTTTGCCATAATCGAAAGATTTCTAGGTCTAGATGTGAGGGATCATGTGAGAAATAATGAGTGATCTAGAGGCGGAAGAGTAATGAGTTTAAGTGAAACGATAGATCGAGAAGCACTTTGAGTGTGATCCTTAATGAGCTATGAGTGAGTGTGAAGCTTACTAAGCTTGAGAAGGACTTAAGAGATCCTAAGGTATTAAGTTTAGCTAGTGTGAAGTAGTCTAGGAACATGGTTTAAATGTGTAAAGATTGAAATTCCACTTCTATTCGCCGGATCCCACGGATCCTTCACTTGAGGATCCGGATAGTTACAAATTTAGGGATCGGCATCTAGACGATTTTACTTAACAGCTGAACGTTTGTTCTAAGTATCGAACTTAGAAGCTAATGATCTCTACAATAAGTATACATGTATACAAGTAAAACATACTAAAGTATGTAGAAATAGCACATAAGCAATTAAATGAGATCTAGCTCACGAGTAACACATAGGTTTATCAAACTTAACAACCGTTATTCAAGAAGCTCAAAATAGATTTACGATCTAGATTAGTAAATCGTTTGTATTAACAATGGCGTGCGAGTAGATGATGGTGTTCAAGACAATAGGGTTGTTGGCCAACGGAAGCAATGAACTATGTATAGCCGTTATGGATGGTGATTAGCATACAATGAACTTCGTCCATGAAGTCATGTAGCTCTTCTCGATCAAAGCAAGATAATCGCTTGATGAGGCAAGTGGTTGTGATTAATTAAAAGAAAATTTTATTTTACAACTTGTTTGATTAGTAATCCTAAGACAATGCAAAGTATTTCCATTGTAAATTTACTTTAGGAAAACATATGAGTATAAATTTCCCAAGTGAGAGAATGAATATGAGACTATTACTAGCGGTGCTCAATTACGGCTAAACACGACCATTTTATGGGTGATTCACATACCCAACTTCTATCAAGGAAGCAATTCAACCGTTAGGTCAAATTGAGTTTCTAGTGCAATAAGTTCTCCAAGATTCATTCTCAAGTTAGGAAAATTTATATTCCTACAATGGCCTATCAAGAGTAACAACGATGATACTTTGCTTCGTTTAATATTATACTTGAGACAACTAAGGTGAAGGCGTCATGTTAAAAATAAGTTTAAAAGTTGTCCATATGGTAAACAACAAAAAATGGTTGGAAGAGCTAGTTCAACATATGTTGTTGGAAAGCTTTGAGTTTGGACTTTCGGATATGAACAATTATATTTGCTTTGCAAAATAATTTACTTGAGTATATCGGATGAAATAATCAAGTTGTCAATCCTACTATGAAGCTTGGAGAGCGATCATGAAAAGGAAAGCGGAGAGTACATCATCAACACAAGTGTAGGTTATGATCCGATGTACATTCTTGTTGTTTTAGAAAATGATACAAGAACAAAGGAAATCATATAAGCACATATGACAAACTCAATCAAAAATCCATTTAGTGTGTTATATGTTTTAAACATTTTCAACCTATATGACTTATCTAAATATCTAAACTAACATTTTCGACACAACTAGATGTTATCCCAAACACTCCTTCAAATAGCACATTGATTAGTAGAATATTACTAAATCGACAAACAAGAGAATGAATAGCAAGGTAAGGAAACCACATATGCTATTCAATCAAACAAGCACAAAAGCTATTTGAGATAAACAAATAATCAAGTAATGCAAAGAAGACAATTTATCATTTAGCATAGCATACTGAAAGTTCTTTTCATCGCTTTGTGTTAAATATAAACATGTATACCAAGCTTGATTAGTTTCTTTTATATTTATAAATATGATCAAAACCTTAATTTCAATAGAGGACACATTGTTATTCAAAATCGAAAATATCCGTCTCCAATTAGATCAAAAGTTTGTGCAAAAGTTATGACCGAAAAATGACTTTCTATTATAAATCAATGATTCTGTAAATTATTGTTTTGAATCAGTTTATGAAATCATTTTTAAATGAAAGTAGACTTAAATACCTTTAAAGCGATAGGTGGCACGATTTCTAACGACTTACGGTTAAAAGTTATGAATTTTGAAATTGGACAAAAATTGTC
Source organism: Chrysanthemum lavandulifolium (assembly GCA_022545495.1). Classification (NCBI taxonomy): domain Eukaryota; kingdom Viridiplantae; phylum Streptophyta; class Magnoliopsida; order Asterales; family Asteraceae; genus Chrysanthemum; species Chrysanthemum lavandulifolium. Next base: position 220,014,191 of record CM040240.1, on the reverse strand, counting down.
TTCGTACCACGGATCCACGGATCCCTTGCGAGGATCCGCCCAAGATTAACTGAGGGATCCAGCGGATCGATACGAATTACAAAATGTACGTTTTGACCGACGAAAAAGTTTAGTCTTTGTAGACTTTTAGTGAAGTTATATTACCCATTTTACCTTTATTCAAGCTTGATTAACAAGATATCTAACAACAAAACTTCAAAGAAAAAAAAATCACTAAAACACTTTTCATATTATGCTTATTATAAGATAGAAGCATATATCACCATTTTGTCCACAAGCAATTTAGCACGTTTTAAAAAAAAATGTAACTAAGAAAACATACCTTTGCTATATCCCTTTTATATGGTTTTAGAAACCATAGACGCGAAATACTTCATGATCTTCTAATATACCCCAATCCTTTGCTATATTGCCTTTTTATGGTTTTAGAAACCATAGACGCGAAATACTTCATGATCATCTAAGATACCCAAATCCTAGTATGAAGACTTCTCAAAGGAAAATGTTAAAATGATCTATCACTATCCAACATATGATGATTTCTAAAAACATGACTTTTTGTTTTAAGAAATTCCATCCTTTGTAGTTTTCAAACATACACGGATCGTATCAAGTTTTCAAAGTACAATATACAAAAAAAACTTGGTAACGAAGCTCGATGCCAATTGTGGAAACTAGAAGGGGGGTTGAATAGTTTTACCAATTTAAAACTTCCTTTTAAATATTTAGATCGACTTATGTCAATCTATTTGGTACATTTATGTTGGGCGTTGATAGATAGATATATAAGCGTGTAATGAAAGATAAAGAGTAAGAAGCACATCACCACGACACAAGTATTTATAGTGGTTCGACTACAAGGACAACTTCTTTGCCATACTCCACTCCCCGAGTCACCTACTCGAGAGTTCGTAAACACTACACCAACTCCTTATGGCGGAGAAGCCTTCACAACGTTGCTTAACCTTTTTCCGATACAAAGCTAAATACCGAGTTCCTTCACACCAAGGCGAACCACACCTAACACAACGTCACCTACCCTTTATACGATTGCTAGGCTAATCACCGAGTTCTTTCACACCAAGGAGAACTAATCCTATCACAACGTCGCCTACCCTTTATTAGGTACTAGGCTAAGCACCTAGTTCCATTACTATGGAGGAACTACTACCCTTCACAACACAACACCTAATATCAAGGAGATCAACTCCTTGTTACAAAATCAACAAGGATATCACCATCCTTGAAATAAACAAATACTTATATGTATAACGATGCACCTCATCGATTATACGACCTAGGCATTCTTCCCAAATGCGACTTGATTTGATTCTTTGCATCCTTCACTAATGTCTTTGACACAACGCTTGGCACCCTTCACTAATGCCTTTGACACAACGCTTGGCACCCTTCACTAATGCCTTCGTCTTGACACCTTTAGCATTCTTCACTAATGCTTTGACACGGATGATGAGCACCTTTCACTAATGCTTTCATCTTGACACTTCGGCATTCTTCACTAATGCCTTCAACCCAACATCTATGGAGAAAGTAAGAACTATCAACAAGAGAACCTTAGTTGTCTTGATGATGAAAGCATGGCAACTCATGGACTTGAGTTTGCATCGTCTTCAAGTGGTGATCTTGCCTTTAAGAGGAACCTAGAAGATCACACAAAACAAAAGACAAACTACATAGATCACTTGGATCCGAGGTTAGAGGATTATAATACTTGTGGAAGTATATATGTAAAGTGGTGAATAGAAAGGAAGAAATGGCTCTTTATTTATAGAGAAAATTCTCTCGTTCCCGGATCCCACGGATCCCTTCCACTGGGATCCGCTAGCACAAAGCAGGGATCCGTGGAACTCCTCTTTGCCCATGGGTATTTTTGGTTATGGGTCATGGGTCATGGGTTGATCCATGGGTCTTTAGCTAGATACAATGTATCTCTTGAGTGCTCACCAAGGGTTCAATGTATCTAGACATTCTCTGAGTGCTCACCAAGGGTTCAATGTATCTAGACATTGGGTATGGGTCAATACCATGGGTTATGGATATTATCCATATATGATATAAGCATGATGTCATGCAATGGGTTATGGGTCAAGCTCCATGGGTCATGGGCTTTAGGTTGTACCCAACTACATTCAATGTATTTGCCCAATGGGTTATGATACTTAAGTTTCTACCCATTTATATTACCTAATATACTACATACTAGTTATGTGTATATTTTACCCAAATATGTAAACACTAGTTGTTGTACATATGTAATATTAAATCATAAAATCACTTATACTTGTTTTAGGGTTTTTGTGAAAATGTGAATATGTTAGAAACTATTAGTTCAAACCATTTACGTATTTTATTTGTTTCGTTAAAATGATTTTACGTTTGTTATCGACAAAACATTAGAAGATCGCAAAATATAAATAAAAGCGTTTTACTGACTTATTTGTATTAACAAGGGTAGCCGCACTATCGATCTCCAATGTTAGGTCACTAGTTTTACAACACAAGCATCAATGAAAGAAATAGAGAGAGAGAGAGATCGGATGAATAACTCACACAAACACTATCGTATAAAACTAAAGAAAGGTTATGCGTAGGCTATAGTGAAAGAGATAAATTGAACAACCAACCCTCATGTGAGGTTATTACATAGTATTTATAGGAAGGGAGCTAGGGCAACACTCCTAGTCCCTTCCTTTCTCCTATAGGCTTGGGCCTAAGCTCATGGGCCTTCTACATATGCTAAGGCTAATAACAAACATAAAGGACATAATTAAGCTAACTATTACATATGAATTACTAACACTTTATTTAGGTTTAGGAGTGATTCCAACAATCTCCCCTAAGTGTTGGTGATGAATGAATATGAACTGCGATGAAGGCGTTGATGTAATAGTAGCTTTGACCTCTTCTTTCTTGTAGAGAAATTGTTTTCATTAAGCAGTTTGCTTTGACGTCATCTTTTAACTTTGTTCTTTGATCATTGTTCTTTGTGATGGTAGTGATAGTATGTTGTTGTTATGCGCATCAAGTCGACCTCGTGTGCTCGCTCTGGTGTCTCCATGTCATTCTTCAACATGCTCACACGCTCTTTAACGTTTGATTTGATCTTGATGAAGTTCTTTAAGTCTTTAACTTTGTAGATTCTTTGAATTGACGAAGAATCATTCGACTTTTGTGTTACTTTTGGATAGAACTTCCATTAGAGATGATGTTGGTATGAACATGTGAAGAATCTACACGATCATTCCGCTCGAGCTTCCATAAGAAAACATAAGAACGGTTAGTAATAAGCGGATTCCGGCACTTACAAGTTTGAACTTGAGAGTGTTAACGACATAGTGTGAAAACACAACTCTAATTCTCACAAAGCCGTTCTGAACCTGAGTCCCACAAGTGAGATAACGCGACAAACGAAGTACACCTACAGTTCGATTAGTCATTGAGGTACACGAAGCATCACCTCACGATCGTAGATCGTTTGAGACACACTAAGCGTAATCCACGGGAGTTACAAGTGACTGCTTTGTCGGGCTGTTTGATGTTGACCTGGCGGGAGTTTCCATTCAATCACCGAGGATCACGGTTGTGAGCCTCTCATAAATGTTCTCGACAGATTGCTAAGATCATGAAGGACTCGATAACGTACCACTGGTGTTCTTATTGTTGAACATCAAGTGATGAAATGTCAAGTGTACCTAAGAGATCTTTGATGAATCTCGTGGCTCTAGACTCAATAGTGTGTTTTGGTTTTCTGGCGAGAGACTAGGAGAGGGTCTCCTTCTTCAATACCGGCAATCTCTAAGAAAGCCGATAGATTATGTAGGGTTCCTGTGAGAATGAAACAAGCTTCTTTTGAGAGACACTTGAGTGGCTAAGAAGGTTTAGTGCATGCGTCCTTTGGGTCCATGATGACTTTTAATCTTCAATACCGGCGTCACTAAGTGACAACCGGTAGTATATGAATTGAACCGGTGTACGCCTAAGTTGAATAATTTGGAGGGCTATTTCTTTTCACCCTTTTCTTTGCATTTCTTTTAATTATTCAACTCCTTCTTTCTCCGATTCTCATTTTCTCCTTTTATAATCGTACCTAAGGACTTCTAAGTACTAACTATTTGTGATGTCCTTGGGTAGATCCCTCGCTCTGGCGGATCATAGGACGGTTATTCCTAACCCTAGTCACCTTATAACTCCATGACTAACCTATGTTGCCATAAAACCAATTTTCAAGAAAATCTCTCACAGTGTTTATGATTGTAAAACATTTTGTACCATTGTAAGAGTTTGATCTTTTCGAAATACTCCCCTCCACATGTGCTTAAGATTTTTATGGAAATCGCATGGTGAGGAAAAAGCGCACTTTATGAATTGATCAACTCAAGATAGACAATCCCAGAGACACGGTTACTTTGCATAGTTAAAGAGTTACATTGTCGACTTTTAGGTGACAACTAGCTCTAATAACTACCTTGAAGGTGTGGAAAAGCCTCGAAAGGTTGTCAAACCCGTCGAGTTCATGTCTACCAAGAGTTTCTCGAATGGTACTTACGGACAAGTCCTTTGGAGACACGTCTTACATTACTAGCGAACTAGCTTGAAATTATTACCCGTGACAAGTCTTTTCGAGTTACTAACAATTAAGTATCTTTAATTCGTTGGTTAAGTCTATAGCGAAGATTCATTTGCATTTACACAACATATTTTTTATCACATAATTTTCTCCCCACAAAATGGCATATAAAATGTTATTTTTGAAAAGTTGAGAATAAATATGACCATTTCGAGTGTTGTGGGAAGATGACACTGTGAACAATTTGTGAACAAAGTTTTAATTCAAATACTCCCCTCAACAAGTGATATAAACGGTTGAGGTTTTGAAAATCATACGGGAAGTACTTGTTCTTTTGAGCAAAACCTTGAAAGATGAAAGGTTTGATAGGTTTTATTCAAAAGTAAGAAGCTTTCGCTCCTTATATAGGATTGTGGCATACCACGAGGTCCTTTATTTACCACGGTTGTACATTGTTATGTGTGCACAAGCCATAGTCATAATTAAATCACACATCCAAAATATTATGAAATAGAAGCGGTTCAGGGGTTCGGAGTCCATCAATGTTTCGAGGAATGCTGGCGGGCGTTGATAGCCGTGAGAGCAATCGTTGACGACCGCCTACAAAACTCTCCAAGTTACAGGCGGTCCCATCGATACAACCTTTCATCAATCTTCTTGATGATCCTCCTACATCCGTCTTTCCTTGGAATTCCATCGGTTTTGTGACCCAATGCCTTCATGAATATCCTTTAACCTATAAGCCAATCCGTCCTAACCTTCTTCAATGTGTGATCCCAAACTTGTGAAGATCTCTACACGCCATCAGCGATTGCGGTGTGTTTCACTAATGTAAACCACTCCAATGGATGGTGATGAGTGTGAATTGAGAAAGATGGTTAATGTCGGGAAGATCTAGGCGAGGTGGAGTGAAGTTGACACGTGTCGATATGATTCAACCGCAAGTTGGAGATCTTCTATCGTTCTTTGATGACTATGCTTCTAATGAAGATAAGCAAGGACTTGATGAATTCACGTTGTACTTGATTGAAAATTATCTCATGCGACCACGCACTTTGGCAAGGTACATGTCTTCAATGTCGTTGATAGACAAATTCTCAAAGTCCGCTCGGAGAATGCATAATCCCTTTCGTCTTGCCTTTTAACCATGATATTCTTGAGAAAGTGTAGTCCCATTTAGCGAAAGATCAACTTGTTTAATAGCAGCGATTCCTTTAGTCTTGAACACTTCATGTGAAGACTTACGAACATGGAAGCTTACGTAGTAGATTAAGTCTGTTAGGCCAATGGTGAATCCATACATTGCATCACGGTCATATACTTCCACATTGTTGGAGAACATGTGGTTAGCCTTTTCCTCGATGGCTATGCGGTTAGAGTATATGGTGCAGGAATGGAAGTGTAAGAGATGTAGCATATTTCCTTGAACCATCGCCACCGTGTAGGAGAAATTCCAAGTCTTTGTTGAAGAAATATCGGAATGGAATCTTAGGTTGATCTGGTTGGCCAATTGTTGGTAGAGGTTTAGACCCAATCGGTGTAATATGGAGGGTTGTCTTTTGGTGAAGTCGATGTTTGCTTGAGGTTGAGCCAATCCATGTTGTTAGACATGGCTCGTGCTATATTATCAAGGTGATATTCAACTTTGATAGCACTTTCCGAATTTGTCTTTGAGAAGTTGAAATGCTTCATTCTTGATTCGCTTCAACTCACGATTCGTCATCTTTTCACACGAACTTTTCTTGCAATAACTTTGCATGCTCCAATGTACTACCTCCTACCGGATCTTGACCATTAGTTGGATATGGAGTGGAAACAAGTGTAGAAAACCATTCGTATTCCTCTGTTTCATCTTCATCTAGCGATGAGCGACATCGACCTTAAGCGCCTTCTTCTTCTTCTTAGGCCTAGATGAGGATTCCGGTTTCTTTGTTTTGTCGGGAGAGATGGGTTGTTGTTGGGGCTCGGACACTTCTTCATCGTCATCACCCGTATACTCAAAGTGATCACCGGTTTTCGAGTCTAGGGTGGTAACTCGAGAATCTTGAGGTTTTCGGAGAAGGCGAGGAGGAGATCTTTGTTGTTTGGAGTCCTTTGGGTGGAGGTTGCATAGAAGATGATTCATCGGACTTCTTGGGCGTTTGGGCTTGTTGTCCTTATCCTTATCCTTGTCATCATCGTCTCTTGGGCGTTTAGGCCTTCGAGCTTCTTCCGCATGTTGATTTGAGTTGATATTCAACAATGCTTCAAGCAATTTACCTTGAAGGAAGTGTTGCGGATCGTTTGGACATTTGAGCTACCGAGCCGGTTAACCAATTCGACATCCGAGAAGATTATGGGATCAAGCTGGATTGATGTTCACGTGCATTGGTGTTGATTTCATAGTTTGCTTGGCGGATGAAGTAGATTCGGATAGAGTTGTTTGGTGAACAACTCCTTTGTAACTTTAGGACAAAGTCAAGAAGGTACTTGATTAGTGTAACCTTTGATCATTTCGTCCATTTCCCTTGAAGATCATCTTGCATGAGCTTCGGATGTATTCCATTTCAACTTGCATCTTGTTGTTCTCATCATGAAGATATGTGATCGATCGTGAGAAATTCATCTTCCTATAGAGCATGTCTTTCTTTCGACCGCTTGATAGCTTTAACGATTCGAGTTTTAGCTTGAGAAACCCAGATGCGGTTGGCATCTTCATTGATTTGGATGTGGATCTGGTTGTCCTTTGGATGGTGGTGGTGAAGAGTGAGATGATGAGTCGATGAGGAGGAGATATGAGGAGACTCGGGGTCCTTAGGAGGCTCGAAGTTTCCTCCTTAGAACGTATGGACTATTTAGAAGAAGGTTATCATAATCGGTTTCTTCATCATTTCCGCATTAGTATTTTCTTGACTGAGTCCGTGCCTCTTCATCTCGCTTTGTCTTTTTCAACTCACCATCGATTTTTCTTTCTCGGACTTCTCTTTTCGGTTCCTCAAACTCATAATCAATAGAATCCTCCACAAGCTTTTTTGTTGCACAAGAGTGGTGTCACCGGTTCCCTTATCGGGTTGATTAACCGCATCGTGAATTGGTGAAGATTGAACACCACCACTCGACCCTACGAGGTCACGCATTTGATCTTGTTCAAATTCTTTAGCTTTGTCTTTGAGACTAATGATCTTAAACTTCTTCTTGTATGATGTATCCGAGGCTCTTCATCGAGCTTTCTTCGTGCACAAGTACTAGAGTCTTTCCTTTCCTTGGTCTTTGGGACTGGGAGGTTTTGCTCTTGATTTGATTAGTCATCTTTGGAGTTTGAGTAGAATATCTCTTCCTCCGATTACGTTCCTCGAGCTTTCATCCATTAGCTTTTGTTGCGGTTTAGGCTTAGGTTCGAATAGGAATAGCTTCCTTAGAGGAACTTTCCTTTTTGAGGAGGTCTCCTCTTGGGTACTTTCTTTGACTTTCGGTGCTTGCCACACTTCGCACTTGCCTTTTCTCGGTTTTCCTTGTAGGTGTGCGGAAGATTTCTCATCGAGATGACCAACTTTGCCTTCTTTAAGCGCTGCTACGGATACCTTTTGTATGTGTAGAGCTTTTGATTTCGTCGATGAAGGTGATCGGTAACACAACACCTTGTTTCTTTGTTGTTGATTCCTTGATTCATTGTTAGAGTTGGTTCAGACAACATGTCGTGATTGTTGGGGTCATTGAGTCTCTTGGGAATATCGAGATGAAGCCCAAGTGCTCTTTGGATCAACAGTTTAGTATATCGACATATGGAATCTTTGAGCCAAGCTTTTGAGGAATGACATCATGTCATCCCATATCGAGCTTCAATTTCGATGTGCTTCATGTTGATTAATGACCAAAGATTTGTAGTTCCATGAGCTTGGGATGCTCATGGCCACTATCACGACTAGAAACATATTTGGTGATGATGATGTAGAGTTCTCCACGGTTGAGGAATGTTCTTAAGATCCACATATGAATGCTTAGAGATTACTCACGAAGCTTCATCATAACCAATATCAATCAAGAATTGTAAAACGTCTCTTGATTGGTGTGGCATTGAAGTCGGTTGGCTCAATGTCGGAATGAGAAGAACGAGCCCTTAAGTCTGCATGTGTGATGATGACTTGTTTGTGATTGAGCGTCACGTCACCGCATTTTGACCTTTGATCTTTTGCATTGAATTCCAAAAGCGGTGAATGTAGATCTCCAGTACTATAGCGAGAATGTGTGAGCATGTTCGATAAGGATGATTCTTTAGAATATCCACGACAATCAAACAAGAAGACTACGGCGGTGAGGGTTTCAAAGTCAACACGAAGGTTGTTCTTTCCAATCTTCATCGGATAACCATTTGGGAAGATATCGATAGCGGTGAGAACATTTGGTGCATCCACATTCATTTGAGCGACCATGTCTTGATGCGAAGATAATTTAGCCAAAAGAACCAACATATCGAAAGACATAATGTTAGTCAACATATGGTTTTATTGTCTAATTATTGAATGTGATATGTCGATGATTGTAACGAGTCCAAAGTCACTTGTTTGTTCAATAGTCCAATGACGTCGTGATAAGTTTCGTGAGTTAGTTAACTTTAAGTTTTAAAGTCCATGGTTTCACTTATTATTCACAACATATTAAACGTTTAAGCTTATTAGTGACATTATTGGTTTCGTGGCGATATGATTTATTTATTTACAAGTTTGCACTCGTAACAATTCATAATGAAGGTTTAAACAAGGCTTAGGCGTAGAAATGACAAGCTTATGCGTAAACAAGGAGAATATACGCGTGAGCGCAAGCTTATGCGTGGGTTCTTGACTTCACGCGTAAGAAATATTACGCGTGAAAGGGGACCTTATGCGTAAAGCTTACGCGTGGCGTATATAAAACCTTACGCGTAAGGCTTACTCGTAAGAGTAGAACCTTATGCGTGAGGTCACTTTTACGCATATCCTTCATAGGATACGTGGTCCCGTAGTCCTTTAGCGTAAACCTTACGTGTAAGATTTCTCTTCACGCATAACATTCTACGCGTAAGGTGATCCTTATCGTAGATTTTCAATAACCTTGATTATGAATTTTCTCGAGTAGCAAACTTGAAATAACATCATCATAACACCAATATTAACACATACATTCATTATTTTTCGGATCATGGCATGAAAACTCATTAAGCGATTCTGGCGTAAAAGTCTTTATGCCTAGACCTAAACCCTAATAGTTCAAGATCTACGAGTAAGAGATTTAGCCATAGGAATTGCACCAAATGATTACGGTAAGTCTAAGTAGCCTAGTAAGTTGTCTTATCCAAGTTTTAACATCAAATAGGTCATGAATCAAGAATACCCCAATCGTATGAACATAAACCCTAGTTTTCAATTTATAAATCATTAGTGTTTACGGGTAATTTCGGGCCTAGATATGATCAATTCAACTTGAAAACAACATCATACAACAATCTTTATTACCAAAAAACATCTCATATGAAAACACCCAAACGACTCATGAACCCTAATTTAGAATCAAACAATCAATTTTTCGGGTGGATTATGATATAAAATGGTATCATAGTGATGTTATTGAAAGCGTTTTGACATAACCATTTTAACCAAAACACACTCAAAATAATTGTGTGTTCATACGCTTATCGTAGAACACAAAATCACAATATCTCAAGTTTTAGCCGTTGGATTTATAAAGATTCAAAACCCTTGTTTAATTACTTTTATAAACGAAATCACTTACAAATTGATGATCAAAAACACGTAATTTAAGCTTGAATATTAGGCGTAGGATGAGTTTGGTGAGTATGATAAATGTGAAGAGAAAGTTAGGTGGAGGTGTTTTTATTAAAATAACTTTTAGCTTTTGACGGTTTAGTCCCTCCACATTTAACCATTTTCATCCAATGCCCATAACTTCCATTTTGGTTACCAAGCGAAGATTTTAGGAAATAACTTTGCGACACTCCCCTCGACTTAAGAAATAATGAAGTTTTATAAATTTTAGTCCGAGGAGTGTCGATGAACAGAAAAATGACCACCATTATTAAAGAAATAACGAGGATTAGGTAACATGCAAGTACAAGGTTTTATGAAGCCGAAAAATATTTGCTTTCTCCCCTCAACACTTGATCAAAAAAATCTGAATTTTGAAAGATTTGAGTGTTGACGGAAGAAATGTACTTGCAATGTTGAAAGAAATATAGATAGAAGAATATTTTTGTTGTTTTATCGATTTTATATTTTTATATTTTATTTTTGAAAAATATTTACAAAAGAGATTTTGGTGTTTGATGGGTTTTAAGAATGTTTTAAGAGTGCATCTAGTTCCTCTTAAGTCAAACACCTCATACCAATCCGGTGGACCAACTCATTAAACCTAGCGGGAGCTAAGGCTTTGGTGAAAAGATCGCTAATTGGTATTCTGTGACCAAATTATAATTCAACTGTGCCACTGTTCCACGTGGTCCTTGATGAAATGATATCGAAGATCGATGTGCTTTGATTTCGAGTGTTGAACTTGTTAATACAAATAAGCCGTAAAAATGTTTATTTATATTTTACGATCTTCTAATGTTTTGTTGATAACAAACGTAAAATCATTTTAACGAAACAAATAGAGTACGTAAATAGTTTGAGTTAATAGTTTTCTAACACATTTACGTTTTCACATAAAACACTAAAACAAGCTTAAGTGATTTTATGATTTAAATATATATGTACAATAACTAATGTTTACATATTGGGTTAGCACATACTTAATCTAAGTATACTAAAATGGGTAAAAACATGTATATACTAAAATGGGTAAAAACATGTAAATACTAAAATGGGTAATAAACTAGCAAATGGTATTGACCCATAACCCATGGTTTTATTTATACCACTTAACCAAGTTCATTGTATCCTTAAGATACATTGTATCTAGAAAGAAAACCATGGATCAACCCATAACCCATGACCCATGACCCATAACCAAAAATACCCATGGGCAAAGAGGAGCGTACCACGGATCCCTAGCTTTGTGCTAGCCGGATCCCTTCTGGTAGGGATCCGTGGGATCCGGGGAATAGTAGGATTTTTCCTCTATAAATAGTGAGCAATTTCTTCATTATTTCTCACCCTTTTCAATCCCTTTCTAACACACTTTCCCCCTGAGTTAAATCTCACTAACCTTAGATCCAAGAGATCTATGTTTGTAGTTTTGTTTTTGTGCGATCTTTTAGGTTCCTCTTAAAGGCAAGATCACCACCTTTGAAGTCGAGCAAGCTCAAGTCCATGAGTTGCCATGCTTCCTCATCATCAAGGCTACTGAAGTCTTCTTGTTGATGATTCCTTTCTTTCTTCAAAGAAGTGTAGTGTTGAAGGCATTAGTGAAAGATGTCTCAAGAGTCAAGACGAAGATATTAGTGAAGGGTATCTATCGTCTATAGGATAAAGCACTTGTGGTAGGTGCTTAGAAGTCAAGACAAAGAAGCATTAGTGAAAGGTACTTAGAAGTCAAGACAAAGAAGCATTAGTGAAAGATGCTTAGAAGTGAAGACACAAGACATTAGTGAAAGGTGTCTTGTAGATCTAGTCAAAGGCATTAGTGAAAGGTGCCTTAGATGTACATTCGATTTGGTGTGTTTCGATGTACAAGATAGACTAGTATTAGATCCAAGGATATTGATATCCTCGTTGATGTTGTAAAGGAGTAGATCTCCTTTGGGATTAGTCGTTGGTGTAGTGTGGTAGTAGTTCCTCCATTGCAATGGAACTAGGTGCTTAGCCTAGTACCTAATAAAGGGTAGGCGACGTTGTGAAGGTGTAGTTCACCTAAGGTATGAAAGAACTAGGTACTTAGCCTAGTACCTTATAAAGGGTAGGCGACGTTGTGTAGGTGTGGTTCACCTTGGGTGAAAGAACCGGTGGTTAGCCTAGTCTGGAAAAAGAGTAGGCGACGTTGTGAAGGCTTCTCCGCTATAAGGAGATTGGTGTAGTGATTACGAACTCTCGAGTAGGTGACTCGGGGAGTGGAGTAGGGAAAGGAAGGTGACCTTGTAGCCGAACCACTATAAATACTTGCGTTGTGGTTTTGTGCTTCTTACTCTTATCTTTTCATTACTTACCTCTACATGCTTGTTTATCAACATCCAATACACACATCCAAATAGATTGACATAAGTCTATCTAAATAGATTAAAAAGAAGTTTTAATTGGTAAAACTATTCAACCCCCCTTCTAGTTTTCCACAATTGGTATCAGAGCTTCGTTACCAAGTTCCTTGAAGTATATTGTACTTTAAAAACTTGATACGATCCATGGTTAATTGAAAACTACAAAGAAGGTTTTTCATAAAACCAAACACCATGTATTTCAAAACTATATGTTTGGATGTTGAGTTGATAACAACATTTTTTCTTCCTCTTTTCATTTAAATGCACTAATCTTCTTTGTCATGTTGATTAGTCAAAGCTCATACCCACCAAGCTTTAGGAGTCGCTTGGTAACAAGAATACCTTTCTTAAGAAGGTATCTTAAGCATAAAGGGCGGGGAATAGTCTAAGTGACATTTCTGTGTTATTTGTAAAGACATTCTAAGTGCGCTAGAGGTATGACTTTCTTTTTACTTTGCTTGATAATTAAGTATACCTTTTTTTTAGGTATTTATATGATTATCTTTTGTGTAAATTACATGGTTTACATGAAGCTTCGTTAGGAAGCCTTTTTCTCACATACGTGCTATATTTCTCGTCTATAGTCATAGTATATTAAACTTATGTTTTATTTCTTTTTAATCCAATAATAAAACATAACACGAATTTCAGAAAATTCCTCCTTCCCTATAAAAACTCCCACCGTCGACCTATCTATCAAATCCTCACCTTTTCAAATCATCCAATTTAAAAAAACTTCATCTTCCTCCTCATTCCATCTCAACCGTAACCAAGAAGATCCGTCATCAACATGGTTTACATCGCACTCGTGCTCATCGCCATAACACTCATCGCACTTGTGTTCCCTATGATGAAGTTCACATACGGAGACATTTACTTTGTGTTGTTAATCTATATTGGGGTCATATACCCAATCCTTTGTATCATCCTTAGTATTGAAATGCAATACTATTAATAATCTAGTTTATCTAGGTTACTTTTATCATAATGTGTTTGTCACTTATTTTGATTTATATGTTTTATATTTCTTCGTGATACATTAGAAGTCATGTATGCATGCTAAAGGAAAATGTAGGATAAAACATATTTTTGTGGTATAAAACTGTAAAATCTATGTTTTATAAAATACATTTACATTACTACGGATCCACGGATCCGGAAGTTATACTAGCCGGATCCCTTTGAAAAGGAACCGTGGGATCCGTCCCTCTTTGAAAAACGACTTTTCATGCAAATCAAAAACCTTTTCTTCTAAGAGTAATACTATACATGTATGTCAAAACCATAAGTGAGTTAAGTGTATTTCTTGTTAAAACCATTGTTAATAAAATCTAGTAAAACATTAGATTATCATAAGTTGACCACAAACATCTCCTTTTATTAACTTGTCATTTCTATAGGTTCAACTATGACGCATGAATATGAGTTTGATTTTTCACTCACTAGCGTCTAAACTCTGAACATCTCTCTCGAACCCAACACGCCTGGCAATCATGTCCGTGGGTTCAATAATCTCGAAAACCGTCAGTTCCATGAAGGACGGATTGTAGACACCTCTCTACAATTCGAAGAAGGTATCAATACCTCCTTCCAAGCCATAGGACTAGAATGCCTTCTTGAAATCAACGAGAAGATATGTCCAAGGTTCATAATGGAATTCTTCCGTCAAGTCAAACTCGTTCGTAACGAGGATCGCTCTCTATCTCTTTGGTTTTATATCAAAAACCAAAAGTTCACTCTAACCCTTGGGCATTTTGCTTACATCCTTCGGATTCCAAATCATGGACAATGTGCCTTCACCGAAGATTGGTCTCTTGATTCTCTCTTCAACTTTCGTGAAGAAAATAGTCCATATTATTCACACATACCCTCCCCGGAAGATTTAAATCGCATAATATGCAAACCTCGACCATACTACTCCGGTCCAAACATTATCTTTACAAGGGATATCCGAGAAGTGTACAAGCCTCTTGCACTCATCCTACGTGAAAATGTTTGGAGTCTTAGAAATCGAGAAATCCTTCCGCTTGTTGTGCTCACATGTTGTCTTGTTTGCTAACACAACAACCATACAATCTCGCCTATTTCTTGCAAGGCGGTGCAAATCTTCAAGGCTCCAAGAATAAACTCATCCCTTATGGAATGTTCTTGACACGCCTCTATCATAATGTTATGCACTTCCATCCTCAATTTCAAAGTCCGTTGTACGTACTTGTGAACAAGATGATGGAACCGCTAAACATATCCCTCATGAAGACTTTCTTCATTCTTGACTCCACCAACACTCATCAATCACTTAATGATCCTCCTAGTGAAAACATTCAAGGAAACCAATAGTATTCCAAAATAGGATCAAATCTCTTGTACTCGTGCTTTATCAATGTAATCCAATTTCTTTCATGAAATAAAACATTTGATATCTTAGTATTTAGAACTTTCTTTAGACTATCCTTGAGATATAATGCATTGTCAAGATCATTGCATACCTTTAGTAAAGGTCCTGCTGAGTAGATGGGCGGATCCCAAAAATTACACTAGACAAATCCCTACTCTTAGGGAACCGTGGGATCCGTCGAACAAAAAATGCAATTACAAGCATTGTATTTCAAACACATTCTTAGAACACCTCACACTAAGCTAAACATAGTGTCTTAAGGCAAATTAAGTCCTTATCAAGATAGGTTAATCTTTCCCATTTATACATAACTCACCGAGGTCACACTCTAAAAACGCTTGTAGATCTACCGTTTCGTTTTAATCCATTACTCTTCCGCTCTTAAACTCACACCTCATTTTCTACTTGACCCCTCACATCTAGTCTTAGAAATCTTTCAATTATGGCAAAATTGATCATAAATCATCCTCACCTCCAAGTTGATCAAAGTTGATCAAAATCTAGTTTTCTCATCTCAAAGCTTCTAGGATATTTTCCAATACACTATCCTAAGACACAACCTGATCTCTAGGATCATTTAGCTTTAATTGACACTCTAAATCTTTAGTGTCATCCTTGCTCATCCATTGGTACTCTTGAGAGTTCCAAATCCTTCCATAAATGACAATCATTAGCTACATCACCCATTACCTTCAAGTACTCAAGCATCCCTTCATTTAAAATACTTAGGAGGACTGAAACACTCAAGATGATATAGGTCTTAGATCTTAGAAACATCATTTCCACTCTTTCATAGCTGCTGAGAGACAGATCCCTAGGATTAGCCTAGACGGATCCCTCGAGGAGGAAAGTGGGATCCGGATGATGATATAGGTCAAATCGTGCTAAAACAATCATTTCAACTCATCTTCCTAACTCAAGCACTCCATCTCATCTTAAATGAGTTCCTAGATCGAGCAACCTCTGAAGTTGACTCTTGTGCATGTCAATCATCACATTCCAATGAATCCTAGTGGCTTAAAGCTTAAATGCACTTTCCAAATCTCTTAGTTTATAAACCACCTTGTTAGGACCTCCATAGTCATCACTCTCATCTTAAACTTCAGGTCTTGCAACCTCTTGAAATCATCCCATCATGAGGAAAACCCCAAGTAGTAACTTATCCACCAAAGAACCACCCATTAAAAGAGCTCGCGTTATACACGAAATTTATTCAACCGAATCATCTCCCATCAAACCAACAAATGATAGAACTCTTCATCATCCAATCAAACCAATTCCTAAAAGGATAGTACCCACAAAACTACCTATGCCAAACACCACCATACCTGCTAGGCAAAACAATATCATCTCCACCAAACCATCACCATTGGTTCCTAGAGCTATTTCATTTACATCCCCACTATCATCACCACACCTCTACAATTTAGAGGACTTGCCTCTAGGCCGTCTCATCGCTTCCATGACAACATTCTCCTCATTAGGAGGAATAATGGTTCAAAATCAAGGTGTTGAGTCAACACTTGCTCCGGCTTCCTTCTCGGCGTTTTCATCATATAATCCCATTTGGATTATGACAAATCATCAAAGTCAACCACCCGACCATATGGAAGTTGACACTTCTCTACCACCACCATCATTCTTGGTTGAGTCATTTTCAAATGCACCTCCACCAATTCCTCCATCGTTTGAAGCTCCGTAAGCCGCTTCACTTGATCCTTCGCATCAAGCCATCTCATTTCTTACACCACCACTACCTAGCCATGACAAAGATTGCCATCATTGTCAACATGTTGAAAGTTTGATACATGAAGTACGAGAAGACTAACGTTTCATGTTCTATCATCTCCACGAACGTTTCGACGAGATCAAACCTAAACAAAACTTGAGCTAGAAGATTTTTAGTGGTGTCCTAGCATCAAGCGATAGTCGGTCTAGAAATTTCTAGTAATGTATTTTCTTATCTTCTTAGTTTTTAGAGTCATGTATATCATAACTCTAGTTTTATTAAATGGAAATTACATGCTACTTGTCATTTTTTTTCTGAGAATATGATTACCTTGTATTCATATCTCATTTTTGTGATAACATTACGTGTTATATCACCTTCTTTGAAATTTATGACTAAAAGCGGATACCTCGATTGCCTAGGCGGATCCCTACTAGGAGGGAACCGAGGATCCGTGAGACAGAAAGCTTTCTTTCTACTAACTTGAATCACATTTGCAGGAAATTGTGAATTATTCTTGATTTCTAACCTTTGTTTTGTAGTTATTCAATTTACATATGAAGACTTTGACACCCTAAAGCTAGGGGGAGCTTTATGTCAAAGCAATACATTGCAAATTACTTGCAATACTAGGTTTACATTTAGTGACATCCTTTTGCAAATAATTGCAATCATCAAGGGGGAGCACATTCGTCTCGTAGACGATATCTTTTGCAAACTTATTTGCAAACAAACTAGATTAGTATTACTTTCTTGACGCCCTTACTTAGGGATGGACTTGTCGAGGGGGAGTAAAGACGAGATCCTTTCCCGTTATTTGCTCTCTATCTCTTTTTACTTTTTCTTTCACATGTTTTTCTTAAAAACAATGTGTTGCCTTCTTTCAAACACTTTTTGTTTCGACAAAAAGGGGAAGAAGAAAGTAAAAACTACAAATTCAAACTTTTACGAATTTTAGCTTTTCCTTAAAATAATATTATGTTTTGTCATCAACAAAAAGGGGGAGATTGTTAATACAAATAAGCCATAAAAAAGTTTATTTATATTTTACGATCTTCTAATGTTTTGTCGATAACAAACGTAAAATCATTTTAACGAAACAAATAGAGTACGTAAATAGTTTGAGTTAATAGTTTTCTAACACACTTACGTTTTCACATAATGTTTACATATTGGGTTAGCACATACTTAATCTAAGTATACTAAAATGGGTAAAAACATGTATATACTAAAATGGGTAAAAACATGTAAATACTAAAATGGGTAATAAACTAGCAAATGGTATTGACCCATAACCCATGGTTTTATTTATACCACTTAACCAAGTTCATTGTATCCTTAAGATACATTGTATCTAGAAAGAAAACCATGGATCAACCCATAACCCATGACCCATGACCCATAACCAAAAATACCCATGGGCAAGAGGGCGTACCACGGATCCCTTGCTTTGTGCTAGCGGATCCCTTACGGTAAGGATCCGTGGGATCCGAGGAGCGATGGGATTTTCCTCTATAAATAGTGAGCAATTTCTTCATTATTTCTCACCCTTTTCAATCCTCTCTAACACACTTTCCCCGAGTTAAATCTCACTAACCTTAGATCCAAGAGATCTATGTTTGTAGTTTTGTTTTTGTGTGATCTTTTAGGTTCCTATTAAAGGCAAGATCACCACCTTTGAAGTCGAGCAAGCTCAAGTCCATGAGTTGCCATGCTTCCTCATCATCAAGGCTACTGAAGCCTTCTTGTTGATGATTCCTTTCTTTCTTTAAAGAAGTGTAGTGTTGAAGGCATTAGTGAAAGATGTCTCAAGAGTCAAGACGAAGATATTAGTGAAGGGTATCTATCGTCTATAGGATAAAGCACTTGTGGTAGGTGCTTAGAAGTCAAGACAAAGAAGCATTAGTGAAAGGTGCTTAGAAGTCAAGACAAAGAAGCATTAGTGAAAGAAGCTTAGAAGTGAAGACACAAGACATTAGTGAAAGGTGTCTTGTAGATCTAGTCAAAGGCATTAGTGAAAGGTGCCTTAGATGTACATTCGATTTGGTGTGTTTCGATGTACAAGATAGACTAGTATTAGATCCAAGGATATTGATATCCTTGTTGATGTTGTAAAGGAGTAGATCTCCTTTGGGATTAGTTGTTGGTGTAGTGTGGTAGTAGATCCTCCATTGCAATGGAACTAGGTGCTTAGCCTAGTACCTAATAAAGGGTAGGCGACGTTGTGAAGGTGTAGTTCACCTAAGGTGTGAAAGAACTAGGTACTTAGCCTAGTACCTTATAAAGGGTGGCGACGTTGTGTAGGTGTGGTTCACCTTGGAGTGAAAGAACCGGTGGTTAGCCTAGTCTGGGAAAAAGAGTGGCGACGTTGTGAAGGCTTCTCCGCCATAAGGAGATTGGTGTAGTGATTCTGAACTCTCGAGTAGGTGACTCGGGGGTGGAGTAGGGCAAGGAAGGTGACCTCGTGGCGAACCACTATAAATACTTGCGTTGTGGTTTTGTGCTTCTTACTCTTATCTTTTCATTACTTACCTTTACATGCTTGTTTATCAACATCCAACACACACATCCAAATAGATTGACATAAGTCTATCTAAATAGATTAAAAGAAGTTTTAATTGGTAAAACTATTCAACCCCTTCTAGTTTTCCATTTGAAGTGAATTGCGAGATCGCAATAGCACTCCGATTGTCGCGATACATCGGGATTACATCAAATCGTAACCATAGTCCTTGAGTTGTGTTCTCATCCAAATGACTTGAGCACAACACGCCGACATGGCTACATATTACTTCGGTTGAGGACGGCGATGTACAATCCGCTTTTCGATTGCCACGACACTAGTTTGTCACCAAGAAATTGTAGTGCTCAAGTACTTTTCCGAGAGTCTAAGCATCCTGCGTGGCGGCGTCTCGAAAAAGCTATTAGTTCAAACCAGAATCCCGGATACGGATCTCCAAATTAATGGTTCCTTGATGTATCGGAGGATTCTTTTAGCCTCCGAGAGGTGGGTTTCAGTTGGTCTCGGTGATAGCGGGAGTAAAGATAGACGGAAAAACAATATCGGATCGCTACTTTGTTAGATACATAGAGACCCAATGATACTATGGTATTTGGTAAGGTCCACCAATTTCCCATGTAAATCGGTGTCTAGCTTCTTGGTATGAGCCATTGGTGTGGCATAGGAGTCACAGTTTTGCATTCCAAATTTGTTTAACAATTCAAGGGCATATTTGGGTGACTCAAGAAAATACACGGGGTGATTGATGAACTTGCATTCTAGGAAGAATGTGAGTTCACCCATCATGACATTTCAAAATGTTTTGTCATAAGTTTTGCAAAAGCATTTGAATATTTTAAATGTGTTGACCCAAAAATGATGTCATCCACATAGATTTGAACGATTAAGATGTGAGCCCTGTGATATTATATAAAGAGTGTAGGGTCGACCGAACCTTTAGTAAACTTATTGGCAATAAGGAAGGATGATAACTTATCATACCACGCCCGAGGGGCTTGTTTAAGACTATAGAGAGCTTTCTTCAGTTTGTAGACACGATGAGGGAACTCTGGATCAAAGAATCCTTCTGGCTGGCTTACATAGACTGTTTCTTTCGGTTGTCCATTGAGAAAAGCAGTTTTGACATCCATTTGAAAGACCGTGATGCTCATGTGAGCCGCAATGCGAGAAAAATCGAGCGACCTCAAGCGAGCAACCGGAGAAAATGATTCTTCAAATTTAATACCTCTTCCTGTCTATAACCCTTAGCCACCGACGTGACTTGTTTCTAATTACGGTTCCTTGACATCAATTTGTTTTCCAAATCCATTTTAGACCAATGACAAAGACCCTGTTGGTCTTTCAACGATTCCATACTTCAAGACATTTGAATTAGTTAAGTTCTTCCTACATGGATTCAATCTAGTTGTCCTTTGTCATTGCGTCTTTAATGTTTTAGGCTCAGATTGGCGGACAATGAGTGCATAAATGCAATGTTCACCATACGTGTGAAGGCGTTGTCTCGTTCTGTTGGTTGATTCGAGTTACCAATAATATTCTCAAGAGGATGGTCTTTCGTCCAACGATGTGTGGAAGGTTGACGTTGATATACATTATGCAGATTCCGAGGATTCAAATGGCTTGTAGATGATTCTGCGACATCGGTGCGGCGATCTCATTAGCAAGCGGGTTAAAGAATGCATTTGGATCAAAATCTGCGGTGGGGTACTTCATTATTCGAACATCATCAATTTGGTTACTGCGTCGTTGGATGCAGTTTGTTCAACTGTTGTTGTAGAGTCAATTGGTGGTGCTTCTTCAACGATGAGTTGTTGTAGCAGTGTATCGGTATAAGAGTATTATCAAGTTGAGCAGTGAAACATCGGATACACCGAGCACGATCATCAATATCGTCACTAAATAGAGGAGCAAATAGTCTTTCCATTTGTTGACGAGTGGTGAGGGCTTGAGTCGGTGATGATGGGGTTTGGGGAAGTTTAAGCGGTTGTGACCGGGTTCCAAGTTGTTATGCTCGAAGCCATTTGATAAGTTCATCAAATTTAGCATGAATCGTTCCATAACTTGCTTTGTCTGACGATTCTAGATCCGGTAACCTTTAGAATTCTCACAATATCCATTATAGACTCCAATGTCGACTTTGGCTTTGAGCTTTCCAAAGTCATCACGATCATTATTCGGATAGCAAAGGGATCCAAATACATGAAAGTGTTTAAGATTCGGTTTTCGGTTGTGGAAGCTCAAATGGTGTTTTGTTGTGGCGCTTTATAATCATTGAGCAATTACGAGTGTAGCATGCGGTTGAGGCGACTTGACCCATAAGTAATCTGGAAGTTTAGCATTAATTAACATCGTTGGCGACTTCCACTAACGTCACGATTTCGTCTTTCAACAACTCCGTTTTGTTACGGTGTGCGAGCAATAGATGTTTGATGCTCAATTCCCACTTTCTCATAATATTCCGAAGAGTTTGGTTTACAAATTCGGTTCCTTTGTTTGTTCGAATTTGTCGACGGTGTTTGAATGAATTTGAATTTTCGTGAGAAAGGTGATGATCATCGTGGAGCTTGATCTTTACTTGAAGAAAATAAACCCAAGTCCATCTTGAGTAGTCATCAACAATTACCAAGATGTAGCGTTTGCCATTAATCGTCTGCAAGCGCATCGGGCCACACAAATCCATGTGAAGAAGATGAAGCACATGATGAGAGTGTGTTCCACCTTTGAAGGAAAATAAGCACGAGTGCTTTTTCCTTGTTCTAGTGAGCATAGGTGATCTTTAGAATACGGAATCGCGGAGACCTTCAACAAGTTTGTGTCGAGCAAGGTTGGTTATGGTTTGAAAGTTTAGATGTGAGAGACGGCGGTGCCATAGACAAGATTTTGTTGATGTAGCCTTTGAGAGTAGACATATGGGAGAAGATGCAGTCATGTCTTGCATGGAGATAGTGTAAAGAATAGAATTGCGAGAGCCATACATAAGATCGTTTCCTTGTAGATCACGAATGAAACAAGTTTTCTCCCTAAAAGCAACTTCCAAATCTCCATCACAGAATTGATCGACTGAAAAGAGATTGTGACCGAGGCCTACCACATAATAAACTCTGCTAATTTCGATGTTTCCATTGATGTAATCTCCGTTGCCCATGATAGCTGCAAGTGATCATTCCGAATCGACGATGCCAATGAACTTTGCAACAAAGTTTGATAATGATTTAAGGTTGCTGTCATGTGTGAGGAACATCCGCTATCAACAATAAAGGATGATCTGTATCACTGCATACACACAAATGACACGGATGGAATAGAAGTAGGCGTGGAACCCGATGAGTTAGAGGTTCTCGGCGATATAGTAGAAATACACACATCAATGAGTTTAGGCATCCATTTAAATCCTAGTGTATTATGTATCCATTTCTGCCATCTCCAACTAGTCTTAGCTTTAGTATTAATGAATGCACTAGGTGGTACTACATTCCTTGGAGGTGATACTTGAGCTACATGGACATCATTTCGTTTCTTAGAATCTAAAGAGGGTGGTTTACCTAGCACAGACTTAGAAGCAGTAGTGGGTATAGAGGTATTCCGAGTCTTAGGATTCCGTAAACGAGACAAGATAGCCTTAGCAACACATTTATCATGACAATCAGAAAGCATACTTTTACGACAAATAACACAAGACGCATCAGACTTAATATCAAAAGTGCTTAAAGGTTCAGCATCAGTTACAACACTTTTTCCATTACATTTGCCAGGCGCAATATCTAAAGTGGGTGCAACTGGAGTCTTATTCAAAGTCCTATGGTGTTCTTCTACTTCAGCATTCTTTATTTGTCTTTTCTTAGGTCGCAACTTCCTATTCTTCCTTGTATTGCTCCTAAGTTGTGAAGTGCGGACGTTTGGAAAAGAGGAAACTATTCTGTTCGAGAGGGAAGCACATTAGTAACTTGTGTTTTGTCATTAGGCATTCTAGGTTGGCGTTTACTAAGTGTTACTGGTGCAATTCTCTTAATGATGCTAGGCTAAACTTGTTCATACTTTCCTAACATTTCCGCAACTTAATGATAGTGTGCACCAAATCTTGATTTTCGAGCGAAGATTTCCGGCCAAAATTCATGACTTCTTTAGTGTGTGCAAGATAATGATCAAGTTCGTTTGATGCTTCATCACGAGTCTGTTTGAGTAATTCAAATATGACACCATATTCCTGTTTAACTTTTGCAAGTTCTTGTTCATATTTTGAGATTTGTAACTTAAAAGACATGTTTTGATCATCCAATTGCTCAAGTTTTGGATTAGGAGTTTTTGCACGCAACTGGGCGATTTTGTTTTGAAAAGCAAGTTGTTGATCGTGAATATCTTTTTGACACCAATTAAGACGACGCATTGCATTTGAAAGCTCGTTTGACAATCGTTCATTTTCAACTTTTAAAGACTCAATTTGAAGCACATTATCCGTATTTTGAACAATTTCAACATAATCAACGGTATCATGGATATAGAATCGGATGCATATGGCAAAGAATGCAATAACACAACATTATAGATATCAAGACGGATAACATCTTCCAAGAGTCGATAAACATCTTTTCTTAATAGTTTCTTTTACGTTTAGTATTTGAAATCGATGTTTCGTTTTCTCAAAAGCGATTTTCATGAGACCAAGTTCCTTGTGAAAATCCTTTCCCAATATAGTACAAGTTTTCAAAATTTTGACATGGGGTAAAATTCTTTCTTGAAGAATATCTCTATGTTCTCGCGTCATTGGCGATTGAAAATGTTGAACTTTGATTTCGAATGAAATTCAATCTCACGTTCCAAAATTTTAAGGTCGAGATAAGAAAGTGTCAAAATATTTGATAAGCGACAACTTTCGACTTTATTTGTTACTTCACTAAGTGAAGGTAAAGGACCATTAATTTGTGCACCATTATGTTGGGGACTAGCTTAGAAACGGTGTGATAACCAAAGGTTTGTTAGAAGTATCTTGTTGTGTGACAAAGGTTCTGGCTTTTGAATAGTTAAATGGTTTGTTATAAACGACATTTTCTATTTTGACCGACTCGTCATCGACATCTAATTCCTCCATGCGATTATATTCAACAACAGTCATAATTGAATCATCAATTCTATGTTACGCATTGTGAAACTTTAGGATTTGGTTTGAATGCTCATGTGAAAACTTAGGTTTATGTCAAGAAGATTCGGCCCATATCCATTGGGATTTGGTTTGAAAGAAAACTTTTGAATCGTTGTGATTGATTCACCATGTTTATAAACAACAGTTTTAAACTCTTTGATTTTGTTTTGTAAGTCGACAATTTCCTCAAGATAGTCATCTATTCATTTCGTTGAATGCTTTTTGTACTCAGAGAACTGTTTTTGACAAGTTAACAACTCAGCCTTTGATTTTTGAGTTTCCAAAGTAAGAGCGTTAATTTGTTGTTTATGTTCATGTTTCATTTGTTCTATTTGAGACAACAAAGCTTTCTTCGAAGCGGCTAGATCACGAATCTGTCATTCCAAGATTTTTCATTTTGATGTGATTTGGCAAAAGCGGCTTCAAAACCTTTTTCACGGTTTTCTTGAGTTTTGAAAAGTTGATTTGTCGAATTAAGCATTCATTATCCCTAATTAACAGTGCATTTTTCTTTTAATTTCGTGCAAATTTCAAGCGAGATTCTTGGTCTTTAATTAAGGTCAAGAGCTCAATTTCTCTATTAGGCGAAGCTCATCTTGTTCAATGTTAGTCTCAACATGATCATTATTTATATTCTCAAATATA
This sequence comes from Chrysanthemum lavandulifolium, assembly GCA_022545495.1. Taxonomy (NCBI): domain Eukaryota; kingdom Viridiplantae; phylum Streptophyta; class Magnoliopsida; order Asterales; family Asteraceae; genus Chrysanthemum; species Chrysanthemum lavandulifolium. Next base: position 219,989,015 of record CM040240.1, on the reverse strand, counting down.
ACCACGAGTCAACTTTATTATCAATATTAACCATAAGGTCATCTTGATCATCAAATATAACTACGGGATCTATTTGATAATCATCGTAATGAGATGTGGATGGCTCATGTTGAACACTACGATCCTTGTCGGATGGAGAAATGGCGGAGATATCGATCGAGAATGAGTATGTTTTGTTCGGTGCACGAGACAAGCCATCGGTGTTATACTGGGCTGTGTCACTCATGTGTAGAGCTTGCATATGTGCCATCAACATCACTTTCTTTGCATTAGCCTTGCAAGTCCTCCATATCATCATCGAATCTGCATACGCCATAAATCTATGTTCCTTGTTGGTAAGAGTGCCACCGACTTCATCCTTGAGAGCCAAGAGCAAAGCCTTTTGTGATAAGCATCGCCTCTTGTCCTCGGCTTAGGACATGCATTAGCCGGATGACCCTTTTCATTACGGTTATAACAACGAAGACCATTAACCCCATTTCGAGCATTCCCTGTTCAACCACTTGAGCTCTCTGTTGTTGTGGAGCACCCAGTTATTCTTGCCCATAGCATTAAACCCTTGACCACGTCCCATCGAAGACCATAACCACGATTACGAACTTCAACGTGTCCATTGTTTCAATGACTTGATTCCTTGTGTTTGATGAGGAGCGAATCGATTGTTGGATCTGTTTGTATACGGCCGAAGGCTTTAGCAATCATAGCAAATCCTTGTTGCAATTCATCAAAAGCATCGGAGTCCTCATCGACTTCTTTGTAAAGTGCTTGAGCATTGTTGTTGTTGTATGGAACCAATTGAGTTTGTTGAGGTTGTTCTTGTGACGGATCATATGGTGTGATGGTTGCGCTTGGTTGAGGAGGAACACTAGTTTGAGCCCACAAAGCAAGTTGTTGATTGTCCGGAAGTATTTGTGGAGCCGGAGACCACGGATAGCTCTTTCTTTGTCAACTTATTTTTGGTGAGGCTTCAAATAGTCGTACAACAATCCGTATGTAGCATGATGAAGATTTTAGCTTGGCGGAGAAAAATGACATACTTCTCCCATTCGGACCAAGACTACTTAGGAACTTAGTGTTGTGACAATTATGTGGCATGATGATATTGTGTTTGTCCAAATCATTGAGGATGTCGAAAAGCGATGATGATATGACTCTAATGTCTCTCTGGTTCAATCATGAAGTTTCATAAGCCAAGTAGATTTTGGATTCCATGTCTTCTGATTGAGTGTTGTGCCTTCCATAAGAAGATGAATATGTTCCACATTGCTTTTGCGGTCTTTTGAGCATCAACACTTCGACTTCAAAATGTAGAAGTTCATCACCTGTGAGGTCTGAGACAGTTGCAATATTGGTGACAACATCTCTTGGTGGATTGGCAGCTGGATCTGCGGGTGTGACAATAGTAGGCATCTGAAATGGACCTTCCATAATGACCTTCTTTAAGAACTTTCCATGTGGCTTCTTTAGATCACAGAACCTAAAGAACCTTATCACCCATTGATCATAATTCCCGGGAGTAAGCATTGGATGTCTATCAAGTGAGCCAGCTTCATGAATTGATTGTTGGCTACTTAAGGCTTCACATATCTTGCCAAACCATGACGGTTCCTTCGTAGTATTCCTGGATGGATGTTGATTGTAGAAGTTTGTGTAAGGTTGTACTTGAAGACTTGGTGGTGGTTGAACCATTTGAGGTTGTGGAATTGCTTCAAGTTGTGGAGTATGTTGTTGATTAAATTGTTGTTGATAAATTTGTTGTTGATGATTAAATTGATGATGTTGTGGACTTAGTTGTTGTTGATTATAAGTGTAAGGGAAATAGTGAGAGTATGGTGGTTGTGACATGTTGAAAACTTGTGTTGTTAAATGGATCTTTGTAGTCGAATGAACCGTTGTTGATGAAGAGTCCTTAGGCGTAGAAATCACAGAAAAGCCAAGTATCACTTATGCGTAAAAACACCAACGATACGCGTAACAGCAATAGTTACGCGTAGGATTAGCTTATGCGTAAGTAAGGAGAAAACACTAAAGTTAGGCGTAAACAAGAAGTTAGGCGTAGAAAACTTAGGCGTAGGATTAACTTAGGCGTAAGACAAAGCTTAGGCGTAAGATGAATCTTATCGTAAACAATTCTACGCGTAAGCTTATGCTTATCGTAATTTTAGGGTTTTGCCCAAATGATCTTTTACACTATCACGGTGCAAAAGTTATCCAAAGTTGACGTGTTTTCGGGCTTATCCAAGCAAGAAAACACGGAGTAAACCACTGGCGAAGATCAAACCAATGAAAAGTTACGCGTAAGTTTAGGGTTTTACTTAGCGTGAACAATAGCCAAAAAGTGATTTTGCCAAAAGATGTTTCCAAACCAGATTTCTGTGATGAAATAGCTGCAATATCACCAAAGTAACACAAAAGTGTGAAACTTGATGATCCAAAGCTTAAAGACAAGTTATGCGTAGAACTAAACCCTCGTAAAAAACCTAGCTTAAAAACTATGATCCACGCGTAAAGTTTGAAATTTTTTGCCAAAAACAGATAGTTTAACACCTAAAAACGTTGAAAGGACAAGAATCTTGGATTAAAAAGTGTAAAAAATGTTGAAAGGACAAGAATCTTGGATTAAAAAGTGTAAAAAATCGATTTTTAAGCGTGACAAGTTATGACTGTTTTACGCATACGACCAAAACAAAAGCCTTCAAAAAATATGTTCACCCAACTATTTGGCGAATGATACCACTGTTAGGTCACCATATATGTAACACAAGCATCAATATGTAGAAATAGAGAAGGAGAATGATCGGATGAACAATAAACACACACACACACACACACTCGTATGACTAAACCGGTTATGCGTAGGAGATGTGAAAGTGAATAAATTGAACAACCAACCCTCAAGTGAGGGTTATTACATAGTATTTATAGGAGAGGGAGCTAGGGAAACACTCCTAGTCCCTTCCTTTCCTTATTGGACTTGGGCCTAGGCTTATGGGCCTTCTACATAAGCCTAAGGCTAATTACTAACATAAAGGCCATATTAAGCTAACTATTACATTTGAATCACTAACACTTGAATTAAGGTTTAGGAGTGATTCCAATATAGGTTCAATGTGCTTGAAGTCATTAAGCTTGTGCTCGGTCAAGGGCTTCCGCCTATGGTGAGAGTTCAGGGACCCTTGTCATGTCATAGTAAGTCCATGCGAAGACATCCGTATTAGCCCTTAGTAACTTTTCCAGTTCTGCCTTAAAGGTGGCAGGAAGCTGCTTTCCAATGACCACCGTCTGATCAGGATGTAGGTTATTTAATTTACCACGATGCGCTCTTCGACATCGGTGCAGCTAAGAATATCCTTCAGAACCTCTTCAGGACTTTGTTTGACCCTTTTGCCTACATTTGTAGGTTTCTTCGAGTTGTAGCTAGAGAAAACCGTTCCAATACCGAAGGGTGTTTGGAATTTGACCGCAGCATGTATGGTGGAGACAACGATACCCATTTTCTGCATTGTGGTTCTCCCTATTAACAGGTTATAGGGAGATTCAGACCTTACGATCACGAAAACCAGGGTTTCTGTCCTTTTTAGCCTTCCTTCTCCCATCGTAACTTATAGAGGGACTTCTCCTAGAGGCCATGAATGCTCCCCTGAGAATCCCACTAAAGGTACCTTCGAATCTATTCTCTTCGACCTTATCGAAGGCTTGAGCTTCATAAAACAATTGTGGAAAACTAGAAGGGGGGTTGAATAGTTTTACCAATTAAAACTTCGTTTTAAAATATTTAGATCAACTTATGTCAATCTATTTAGATGTGTATGTTGGACGTTGATAGATAGATATATAAAAATATAATGAAAGATAAAGAGTAAGAAGCACATATCCACGACACGAGTATTTATAGTGGTTCGGCTACAAGGACACCTTCCTTGCCCTAATCCACTCCCTGAGTCACCTACTCGAGAGTTTGTAATCACTACACAACACCAACTCCTTATGGCGGAGAAGCCTTCACAACGTCGCCTACTCTTTTTCTGGTACTAGGCTAACCACCGGGTTCTTTCACACCAAGGTGAACCACACCTACCACAACGTCGCCTACCCTTTATTAGATACTAGGCTAAGTACCTAGTTCTATTACAATGGAGGAACTACTACCTAACACTACACAACACCTAATCCCAAAGGAGATTCACTCATTATTACAACACCATCAAGGATATCACCATCCTTGAAATAGACAAGCACTATATGTATAACGATGCGTCATCGATTATCGACCTAGGCATTCTTCACTAATGCCACTTGATTTTATTCCTAGGCATCCTTCACTATTACCTTTGACACAACGCTTGGCACCTTTCACTAATGCCTTCGTCTTGACACCTTTAGCATTCTTCGCAAATGCTCTTGACGTGGACTTTAAGCACCTTTCAATAATGCTTTCTGATTCGTCCGTAAAAGGCTTTGGGGTATGTGTATGGATAAAACCTCAATATCGATATAAAAAATAATCACGAAGATAGATTCAAAATTCCTTTAGGAAAAAGAATATTAAACCAAATCCCGTGTGTGATCGTTGATACGGATTAGTCAACCCGAATCGTTTCCCAACGAGGCGTGAATTGCCAACGTCGTTTTTTTGGTTTGGAATTTAATGCTCGATGTATTGAATTTGTTGATTTGATTTTATTAAACTACGGAATAGGAAAGTAATTAAGAGAATCTAATCTACGGAAATCCTAAGTGCGAATTTAACTAAAAACGAAATAAGCGAAACGTAATTAAAAATGCAACTACGTCTACTCTATATCCTAAAATGCCTAAAATTACTTTTACTCTATAAATGCAATGTGAAAACTATCTATGAATTAAAACTATTTTTTGGATTTTTCTGGATTTTATTCAAATTAAAACTAATTTTAACTTTTAAAACTAATTTAAAATACTAAAA